>JAOBSW010000444.1:600000-975930 GCA_026214975.1 Gentiana macrophylla
AACCTAGAATACTTTCACAGCTCAACCGTGTGCACTGAATTCTGTTTCATATAAAAGAAATATCTGCAGAGAAGATTGCAACAGCAACAGCAACAGCAACAGCAACAACAACAACAACAAAAAAATGAAGGATAAATCGCTGAGCAGAAGTAGCAATGAGATCCTATCATTTGAAAGTGGAGAGCCTGGGCAGCTTATCTCTCAAATAGTACAGCCTCGCCCTCCTGACTTTTCGGTGGCTTACTACTCTAATTTCTTTGATGTTCGGCGAATATCTGTCATAACATGACATGATGCATGTGAGGCAGGATGCAGAAGAAGAAGGTAACAAAATATTGACAAATGCACAATTATTACTATGTCATGATCTTTAGTATTTGAGTTTCAAGTCATTCCACACACAAAAGTTTCTAAATATTTAGAATGACATAGATCTACAAGTATAAGAAAATTGAACAGCCATCTGAATTTGAAATAAGAGATTGCTTGTTTTACACAAGAAAGTAGTATTGATATAATCACGCATATACTGTTGAGATAATCATGCATATACTGAACTGTAACAATAGGTAGTGAATCAAACGAGCCAAGTGTCGTACCAGAACTCTAACAACTCTAACAACAAATTGGAAACCAGAAGACAAGAATCTTGTCTCAGGGATATGAGACAAGGAACTCTAGATACAGTCGAGTACTTTAACTCTTTAAAAAGGCTATGGCGAGAATACGAGCAACTATCTGCTAAAGAATGGGATTGTTCTGGTGATGCTGGACGATTCCATAAATTGGTAGAAAGGGAAAGGGTCTTTGAGTTCTTAGGGGGGTTAAATACCACTTATGAAGTTGCAAGAGAGAGGATCCATGCTCAAGTTCCTCATCCATCTCTCCAAGAAGCCTTTGCATACGTGTTTACGTGTTTTTACATGACTAGAATTACATCCTAAGCAAAAACATGACAAACACTATGCTAATAAAAAATATCTAGCCGACTTGTTTTGCAAGTTTGCCCCAAACCAACTACTGTGAACTCACCACGCCGATAATCTTAATCTAAATAAGGTGTTTTCACCGATAATCTAAATCTAAATAAATTGAAAACAGAACTAAAATAAGGGGCAAGATTATTTAGTAAATTTGTAGGATGTGTACTTCTTAGTAAGAATTTAAATCATAACATGGCCGTTTGGTCTAGTGGTATGATTCTTGCTTTGAGTGCAAGAGGTCCCGAGTTCGATTCTCGGAACGGCCCCTTTTTATTTTTTTTTTTGCATTAGGAAAAAAGGGATAAAAACCATGTTACATCACCAAAATTATCTTTTGTATAATTTGTTTTTACCATAAATTGGTGTAATGTACAATGTCGTCATTCGGTTTCTGTACACACAGAATAAGCATGGTAAAATGACGGTTTCATTCCTCCCTCCCATTCACAAGAAACTTCTGAATGGTATCTCGACATGCATGGAGACAGATAAAAGAATCTGAGAGAAATTATGGTGCAGCAGGTATTTGTAAATATACTAAGTGGATGGATGTGATTAATCCTTACTCATTCTCTCGCACATAGTAGTGGTGTGTAGGGGTGATTTGGATACATCACACTCGTCCACTTGGTACAACCCACAAATAACTGTTGTACCATAACTCTTCTCAAAGAATACAGGTTCTAACGTTGTAAATACAAAATACATGTAAAAACACGTAAGCTTTTACGCCATTCCTGAGAACAGTGAAGAGGAGAAGATCACACAAGAACCTCATGACATAATCATATACACCAGAAAGGGAAAGGACCAGAATCAAATGCAGAATCAAGTGCAGTTGACTGATCACAGTCCAAATCCCCTGAATGATGATGAGGATGCTATTGAGGAAGAGGCTGGTAACAATGAATCTACTGAAATCAATGCTTCAGGTGACATCTGTCCTCCTATACCTAATGAATTACCCATTGCTCTAAGAAAAAGGTACTAGGACTTGTACTCACACCCTATTCAGAGATTTGTTTCTTATGGTGCTCTATCTAAGAATTACCGGTCCTTTATTTCCAGTATTGAAAATGACATACCAAAAAACATTCATCAGGCTCTTCAACGTCCTAAATGGAAGGAAGCTGTTTTAAAGGAGCTAAAAGCTCTTAAAGAAAATAGAACCTGGAAAATTGTTAATAGACCTGAGGAGGTTAAACTTGTTGGGAATAAATGGGTGTTTTCTATTAAATACAATGCTGATGGGCCTGTCAGTAGATACAAGGCTCGTATGGTAGCTAAAGGTGCACCCAAACTCTTGGAATAGACTTAATGAGACTTATGCACCTGTGGCAAAACTAAATTCTATGAGAATTCTAATTGCTCTTGCTGCTACTAACAACTTGGCTTTACATCAGATGGATGTAAAAAATTGCCTTTTTAAATGGTGATCTAAAAGAAGATGTGTTCATGCTCCCTCCCCTGGTCTTGAAAAATTTTAAAAGGAATCAAGTCTGTAGATTGCTTAAATCCTCTATGAATTAAAACAATCTCCAAGAGCTTGGTTTGATAGATTTTCTAAAGTTATTAAAGAGGGGGGATTTACACAACGTCATGGTGATCACACCTTATTCTACAAACACTCTGAAAATGGTGAGATCACTATCATACTTGTCTGTGTGGATGATATCATCATTACTGGGAATTCTGTGACTGAAATTCAGAAACTTGAATCTTTTTTTAGAAACCAAAATTGACATTAAGGATCTTGCACACCTTAAATACTTCCTTGGAATGGAAGCTGCCCGGTCCAAACAACTGATCAATGTCATTAAGAGGAAGTACACTCTTGATCTTCTTAGTGATACCCCTGTTGATAGTACTGTTAAACTACGGGATGATGAAAGTAGTGATTCTGTTGATCAGGAGTCTTTTCAAAGATTAATTGGCAGACTCATATACCTATCTCATACTATACCTGATGTGTCTTTTGCAGTTTGTCGGTTCATGCACAAGCCTAGAAAGATTCACCAGGAAGCTGCTTTTAAAGTACTAAAATACCTAAAGAAGAGCCCAGGAAGTGGACTGTTCTTCAAAGCTGGAGGAGATACTACTGTGAAGGGATATGTGGATGCTGATTGGGCTGAATCACTAAGTGAAAGGAAATCTACTTCAGGAGAGTGCATCTTTATTGGAGAAAATATTGTATCATGGAGAAGCAAGTAGCAAGCAGTTGTGGCAAGAAGTTA
The DNA here is from genome assembly GCA_026214975.1 of Gentiana macrophylla. NCBI lineage: Eukaryota > Viridiplantae > Streptophyta > Magnoliopsida > Gentianales > Gentianaceae > Gentiana > Gentiana macrophylla. The sequence goes on from JAOBSW010000444.1 coordinate 603,218, forward strand.
GAGCAGAGGCAGAGTTCAGAGCTACTGCACTTGGCATATGTGAGTTGAATGATTAAGAGAGTTCTTACTGAACTAAGGATCAAACATAATGGACCTACGACCCTAATAAGTGACAACAAATCAGCTATAGAGATTGCTAACAATCCAGTTCAACATGACAGAACCAAGCATGTTGAAATTGATAAACACTTCATCAAAGAGAAGCTGGAGAATGGAGTCATTAACCTATCCTATGTCCCTACCAAACTACAAGTGGCTGACATGTTCACCAAAGGACTGCCAAGAACTCCCTTCCAATTCTGTGTTAGCAAGCTTGGTTTATTAGACATTTATAAACCAGCTTGAGGGGGAGTATTGAAAGACATGTTATTGGTTATGATTGTGTTATAATAATCTTGTATTGTGGCTGTTGTATCTGCTGGTAGTTAGTTGGTTAGAGACAGCATTTATCAGGCTGTCTAGTTCTTGTCCCAAGTCTGTTTATCTTCTAAAGTTGGGCAGCCTGAACCCACTTCTATTTAAACCTTTGTATTCCTTTTTTAACTATTATGAAGAAAGATAATAAAATACTTATCTTCAGCCTCTCTTTCTCTCTAATTTTCTACACATATCCTTACCAAGTATCAGATTGATGACATTCTCACTAAATTCATTCCTCCAAATCAGTTTGGTGATCTCTGTGGCAAGCTTGGTTGTATAAACATATACAACCAAGCTTGAAGGGAGTGTAGAAAGAAAAGAAAAAGGAAAAAAGAAATAGTTTTTTATTTTTCCGTATTGATTTTCTTATGTACTAATCATGATTGTTAAAGTGGTTACAAGTCTAACTACCATAGGGAGTAGTTATTAGCTGTCTTAAACAGCTGTAAGCTTTTATTACTTAAAACCTTTCCGGTTTCTCTTAGTATCTCCTATTTAATCACTGTTTGTGTTGGTAATAATATACAGAAGAGTTTTTTTTTACCATGTTTAATTCTCTCTCCGATTTTGTTCTGAACAAAAGATGGGTATTCAGGTGCAAGTAGCAAGAGCTAGAGCTGCTCAACAAGATCACACAAACGAAACACCCTCGAAGTATTTACCAACAACTAGGACATAAGAAGTTCACAAAAGAAAAGGAACCAACAACTAGCACATAAAAAGTTCACAAAAGAAGGAGTGATTGTCAGAGAAGACCGCTTACACAGGGAATACAATTTCAACCCCAACACCAGCAAGAATCCTTCGTATCCGAATTGTAGTGTGAATACCAGCATTTTGCTTTGAAATCACAATACCTTTATATATTGACAACCTCCTCTTATTTTCAGGAACTTCCTGTATAACAGCCAAGAACCCCTAACCTAAATAATCCGAAACAAAGATAAGTGCACCAAAATAATTGGACAAAAAGGAAGAGAAAAGAATACCAGCTTTATTTCAACAATATCCCCAACTCTTATATCAGGTGTCTTCCTCTGGCTCTCTGATGCTTCAATAGCTTTTCTGTTCAATATCTATCCAATACATAATCTTTCAAACCCTCAGTAGGATTATTTAAAAAAAGTAGAATAGCTTTATTTTGCACGTCATCATAAAGGAAATGAATGCACCTAGATCCAACAAAAAATTATAAGAAGGCAGTAAATGAAGTAAGACTCAATAGCTATGGCTTAGGTTCAGATTAAAAGGTCTCAAAGTTTAAATCCCAACCAACCAAGAGAGCTAAATTCCAAAATTTTGTGGTATTGTTCCTAAACTATGGGTTCATGTATCTATCTTGTGTTCCAGTATCTATATAACTATGTAATATTAACGCGATTAGTTTGCTAATGAGGTTTAAACAGCTTAACAACTAAAGTGAACAGAAGGCCTGGGGCTCAACCGCCCACCAACAATATATTCAATGAAAAGCAAAACAAATGCGTGCAGGGATTTCACAAGAGTTACTCAATGGCCAATTGATTAGCCATTATGGGCAGAACCACACACGTACTGCAATGGCAATTACAATGCCATCATTCACTAACCAACTCCTTATAAATTTAAGAGTTTCTTCAAATTCACAAGGCGACGTTAATCTGCACTCCTCTTTGACGGCATGATCGCTACTTGCAAAGCTGAGAAAAGAAAAGATTTTCGCCATTCTCTCAAATGATCTATGTCTGGTTACATGAGAAATAGAAAAGTTGTTATTCTCAATTTGTCATTTTTTTCTTCAAAAACGCATTATTTTCTGAACTTTTGAGAATTCATTCCAAGCACAACCAAAGAAAAGCCGACTGGAAAAGATTAAAAGAAAAGAAAATATGACAGCTTTATTAGTGCACGTGTGCCGATATATATACACACGCACGCACGCACACATTAAAGCTTCTGCACACAGGTACTGAGGATCTTTTCTTACATATCACTACCCCCGTCCCAATTTATCATCCACTTTGGCTTTTCACACATTAATAATCTCAAAATGGTCCACTTTTGCATTGTATGAACTAAATTTCCTAATTGTTTTTGGTGTATCACAGTATCAGTAACTAGCGGTATAAGTGTCAAAAAAAAAAAAGGCAAAATGAGAATAATAGCATTAAATAGTGCAGTATAAAGTGACCAGAGCAGTAGTCAATTCTTAGCAGCCATTATTTATGGGGGCAAGCAAGCAATCGTTAACAGCCTGGTCAGGAACAACATTCAAGGTTGAGAGAAAAAAATAATGTAAGAAAATAGTACCCCCATTATGTCTCCAAGCTTGATTTTTTGTTTCCTTTCTTGCTTCTCTTCTGATTCAACAGCAACTGCATTGGTAACTTGGACATCAGAATCCTCAGAAAATTCCTCGTTTCCCTCCGCAATACCAGATTCAGCTCGGACGGTAATACTCCGGGCAGAATTACAAAACTTCCCAAAATTGCAGAGAGACGTTGAACCCGCCACCGTAGTTGGCCGAAACGAAAAGGGATGGCATGAAAATGAAGCAGAAAATCCTAATCTGATAGGCGCAAATCTAGCGTTGGTAACTGGAACCATGCATAGCGCCTGAAACAATCAATTAGAACAAAAAATAGAAGAAAAAAATTGGGGGAAAAAGCAAAAATTGGACAAAAATGAACACGTTGTACAAATAATATAAGATTCCCATGATGTTGTTAGGTCACCTGAGAAAATAAGCTGGTGCCCATTGCAGAGGGCTGATGTAAAAATGGCAAACTGAGAGCGGCGATAAAGAACAAGCGAAGGAAGGAACGAAATGAGCCTTATCCGGAAAACTATCCTACAAGTTGCCCCTTCGCACTTTCCAATTTTTTTTTTTTTGTAAAAGTCACTTGAGGGACCTAAAAATTACGACACACTCACATTTTTGCTTCTAAACTATTTTTTTTTAACAAATTGACCTATAAAATCACTCTAAAAAAAAAATGTAACAAAGTGGCCTCTAGTCAGTTTGTATTGGTATTTTTGGTATGATGGTATCATAAATCCATTTCATATGACATTGATCATATCATTGTGTTTTTTCATTTTTTTTTAAAATTCAACGCAACAAACGATATTAACAATGGATTTCAAAATCATCTATCAGTGATCAACCTTGACCGTTATACGAGTTTAATTTTGATTCTGAAATTGCCGATTATTTTGAATTCCGTTTGTTGCGTTATACTCCTTAAAACAACAACTATGTAGAAGTGTGCTCAAAACATACCTGAGTGAATCGTGTGTGGTGTCATTAACAATACCCTTTTCTTATATCAGGAAAGTGGAAAAGGATTCAAACTCTGATTGATACAATGAAGTGCAATGGTCACCACGACTATACCGGGTAAAAAAGAAATTTATTGCAAAAAAAAAAAACGGTAGGCCCACAGCTTTACGGCATAGTATATTGTTGGAAAGAGATCTTTTGGTTTAAGGTCCGTGATGAAAGGCATGAGCATGAGATGATATATCTATTGCAAACGAGCCTGGCACTCTCGAGCCTAATATAGAATCTTGGTGCCACCTCACCATACAAGGTGACATGGACTCGATTCGATATCGAGTTCATATTAGCAAGATTATTCTTCAAGATGAGCGCAAATCGTCGCAGACACACAACATATATATATATATATATATATATATATATATATATATATATATATATATCATTTGGGCCGACATGATGCGGGACATCCTTAGTTTTTCATAAATGGTATGACGCAGTCGCCCTCCTTTGTCTCTACTAGCATTTAATTAACGCATGTCACCACAATCACTTACATCCGACGTAATGCAGGCGCTCTTGATCACAACAACGGTTATACTTCATTAATGAGCGGCTCTAGACATTACGCAGTATTACACAAAGATTGTAATTGTCGCAATAATGGCTCCGAGATATTCGCTTCATGGTGGCCTAAGCTATAACTGCTCCACGACAAGTGCCCCCAAATACTAAACATGCAATAAACATATATAAAGGGGTCCTTATCCGATCCAAGTACGCGTGCAATCCCACTCACAATCAATCGAAATTTCTCTATAATCATTTTGGCTTGATGGCGGAGTGACCATCCGGAGAACTGTTGAAATAGTGTCCTAAACCCAATCGGGTTGGACCGGATCCGACCGGGACGGATCATTTCTACTATTTCTTTATGTTTATACATATATTAAATGGTTTTTCTGTTGTCATATATTTGTTCTTTTAAAGAACCAATTATGAATTATTATATGATAACGTTCATAGTATTAAACTGTAATAGAGAAACCATGATAGGCGATTATGGTTGATGAGATCTCTAATCACTTTAATAAGTTTGATACTTAAATGTCTACAAGCTTATGTACTATTAAACAAGGCATTGATAGTACAAACAGACTAAAGACGTATTAGATGTCTTACGTCTTTTAAGCAAGGGGATAGATCTAAATCTATCGAAGTGTAGAGACACTTGGACTGCATGTGGACGTGTATTAGAGAATGCTTACGTTAGACTGACCCACTTACGCTGTTAAGTGTCACACTGTGTGGCGGTTGTGTAATTATCCTTAGGACTCTACATGGCATCACGGTGTGGATTGTCATGCTTTAACACTATTGAGATTTCCTCTACCCACGGGGTGATCATGCGGTAGTGATTGAGAGTGATACTGAAGCATGCGAAGTATACATGTTTGGTCATCTGGGAATCCCGTACCCTATCAGTATGGGTGAATATCCGAAAGAGTTTTCTTATAAGGAATATCTTACTCTCGTGAATCTTTGCAAAGTGGAAGTAAATGAGTTACTTCGAGAGAGCATGATATCCAGATTATAAGATACGGTCGTTGATGTTTGACACTCGACGCACGACTGTATGGATATTATTATAGCGATAGTATTCAATTTGCACGGTAACTGTTTCACATGAAAGGTAGTAGTCATTGCATTTGACTCTTCCGATGATTGGGGGTCACGGTGTGTTGCTAAACGCTATCCCATGATCCCTAGGTATGAAGGGCATTTTCGTAATTTGCACTTTGTGTCTACGGCCAACATATTCGGAAGCCTATCGGGTCACACACATAAGAACATCTAGCCGGATTAAAATGCGGTTATAGCCAAGGACGGAGCCAGGATTTTAATTTGGGGTGAGCTAATGGACTATATCGAGTTCGTCGGTGAAATTTGGATTAAGAATATTTTATGGATCCGACTAAACTACATATATTTTTTAGTGTAATATTTTTTTGTCAGGGTGAGGCTTAAATTTCTAAATTAACACACTAGCTCCGTCCTTGGTTATAGCGATAACCAAATAATGAAAGTTTTATCTCATACTATAAAGGTTATAGTGATAAATTAATATGATGATATTTATCTATTATGAATAAATATAATACAAGATATTAATTATGTTGATTAATTAAATATACATATGATGTATACATGTGTCAAAATTATATGTGTATATTGATACACATGTATTTTGCAAATTAATTAATCATAGCATTATATTAATTAAAGAATATTCCGGATGCCAACTTGCTGGCATAAGGGGCGCATTCTTGAAGTGTATAAGATACACTTGGATTGTGCACTTTAATTAATAAGATTACCATAATATTAATATTAGATATTAATTGATTTTTAGAAAATAGATTTATGGTAATAAGATAAAGATATATTCAATATAAGATATTGTCAATATATATCTTAGGAAAAATATTTAATATAAGATATTGAATATTAATGAGATAAATCAATCAAAGAGATTTTCCTTAATTTATTAGAAAAAGTTTTCTTTCTCCTCAATCTACTAAGAAGCTAATCCCAATCAGATTGGGAGACATAAGTGGCGCCTCACTCCCTATATAAGCAAGAGGTTGGCTAGCTCTTCTGTACATCACAATTCCAAGAGCTAATAGTTCTGGTGAAAAATAGAGAGCTTCTTAGAGAGAGATTAAAGAGAGAGAAAAGACCGGTCTAGCAACCGGATTATTCTAGTAGCAATCCATGATGGGATTCCGGCGGGTCGTTCGTGTGGATCACCGGTAGAGGCCGAACGGCAGGCGGCTCCGTGCATCGCTACTCTTCTTAGAAGGTCAAAGCGTCGATATTTTAAATCAACCAATGTTACCACCGTCTACTAGCTTATTTGTTTATTGCTTAAACGAAGTCGATCTTGGGTCGATAGGAAATAAATTTTAAATTCCGCTGCGTTTCCGCGTAGATTTCCTAACAATAACAACTCTTGACTCTCTTACGCCTTGTTTGTTTTGCAAGTTCGCTGAAAGGTCTCTTGTGTGATCACTTTGGAAGCCCAATTACCCGGATCAACGCTCAATTATAACCCGGACGATTTCCGACATCGCCAAAAATGGCACTAGAATGAGGGCCCTGTTCTTGTGGCTGTCAACAATAAGAACATGGGTCACAAAAGCAAATTACAACAAAAATACCGTCAGACACATTCCATGCAAAGCATGGACAAAAACAATATTCAAAGAACGGATTCTCTAACTGTGCAGGACACAATGGAGGTATCAAAGATAACAAGTATTATCTTAACTATTGTTGGTGGACCCAATTCACCATCAGATTCATCTCATAGATCAGATCAAACCATATCTGAGTCCCACCGTGACTATGATTGGAGTTTTTGTTCTGATTTTATGGTGAAAGAGAGAGGAGGTTGAGGGAAAAATGTCATCTAAACAACCTATTTTTAATCTAATATATCTCCCCGTTACACCGTAGCATATTTGAAATTTTGCGTTAAAACTGATTGTCTCGACATATATACCAAGTCCTCATTCCATAAGATTTGACTTATATCAGATATAACTTGTAAATATAAGATGCGTAATGAAATGGAAAATACATTTTTCATAAAAAATGAATAATACTTTCATATATAATTCTAATTATAGCTATAACATGTGTAATGAAATTAATAATATATTTCTTATAACGGAAATATATAACGGCGGTGATATGCAGCAAGTATTTATGAGTTATATCGAGTGTATGAATATGATTAATAATACTTACACACTCTTTTACAAATATTAGTGGTGTGTAGAATAATTTGAATGCATCACATTCATCCACTTGATACAACTAATAAATATCCACTTGATACAACTAATAAATAACGGTAGTATGATAACGGGTCAATATTGCAATACCGGTGATAGAGACTTTTAGGAAAAAATACAAAAGGCAAATCCAATTAAATCACAATCCAATATCTGCCGCCTCATTGTTACTCACGAGAGGGCTTGCGACGCAGTCAAATGCACCCGTTCCACTGCCACGTCACGACTACCACAACACGCCAAAAACTTTAGAGTCCGACTCGCCCGAATGACCCGTCCAACAGAGTGAGTTGACTCAACGGAACCTCCCTCGTTGCTCTCCTCCTGTCTCGGCGGCGGCGGCGGAGGCGGAGGAGGTGACAGCAGCATCATTTCCATCGCCAACCTCTTCCTTTCATTTTCCTTCTTCCTTATTTTCTCCATCTCTGCCCTCATTCGTTCGATTTCCCTTCTTTCTTTTAATTGTTCTATCTCAATTTTCGTCTGATAAATCAATTCCCAAAAAGAGTCGTTCCTTTTACGGGTTTCATACATCTGGTTCAATGTCTTCTTACAGTGCTTCAAACGCTTCAAATACGACATTAACTCGGATGAGTCACTTGTACTGAGTCGTTCGAGTCGTAGGCTAAACTCATTGAGTCTCATCATTATCTGATGTTGCAAACAGCCATACTCCTGGCTTACCAGCAACACGGTTTCATGGACCAAACTGCAATCCAGAATCAATTGCGGCACTCCACAAATCTCTTCAATCATGAAAATCAAGACATCCGTTTCCTTTAGCAAATCTTTCTCAAGTGATCGATTCATTCCATCTGTATCCTTAAATTTCTCGAATTGTGTATATGTCGATGAAGAAAAACAACACCCAAGAACCATGCTTGTTTTCAAGCTACGTTCCAAGACATTCGAGTACCAAATAACCCATTTCCATAGTTCCAACGTCTCAGAATTTATTCTTTCAGACGGCCACCATGATCCCATATGGAGATTCGTGGCAGAATCATCATCATCATCAGTATGATGATCTGAAACAATATCCTCTGAATTGAGGAATGTTGATCCGGTGAATATCGGAACCAGGGGAGTGTTTGTTCTACTAACAAGTCCATTAATTGAGAAGATAGAAATTAGCTGATCCCTGAGGATGAAAGTACCTTTAAAGATGATGTTATGGATGATGATTAAGCATTTGAGTTTGACATATGGATTTCCATTGTCGTGAAGACGATCCATGATGGCTTCTATGCAAGCTCGTGCCACTTCACGTGTATCATGGCCAAGGTTAATGATGGTGACTACACCGTATTCCGGCGGCGGCGAAGTGTTGGATTCGGCGGTGGCGTGGATGATGGCTTTGTGTATAAGGTAAATATCCCGTTTCGTTGCTAAGCTTGCTTTAACGAGTGAAGCTTTGTCTTTCAAAACATTCAAGAGTTGATTCATTCCCTAATTGGCTGCTGCACTATGGCAATGGCACCGGACAATATTTGGCTAATTGAAATGGAAATGAGGTATGAAGTGCCTAATCATGGAGTATATGTATATTAACTGTAATAACGATACGGATTATCGTGATATAATGTGTGATGCAACCTAAGCTTTATTATTGAATTAGATTGTAAGACTCGTTATTTATGATATATACTTTAATCATGATTAAGGATAGCAACTTTAGTTGTGTCGCGTGTTATGATATAATGATTGTGCTCGTATCATTGTTTTTAATTAGGGTCAAGTCGTCATCTTATAAATAAGCATTATTTTTATATTTTATATCAAGTGAATAAGTGATTGATTGAGATTGCGATTCTATGTTAAATAAGAGAATATATGTAGGGGTTCTAAAGACATTCATGTTTTTACTTCCGGCACCATTATTTGATTAATTTTTTGATGGAAAAAATGTCAGTGACATTGATGTTGATATTGAACACCATCAACGTCAGTGGAAAGTCGGTGGACTGACGTTTCTAAATTGTGACACTTTTATAACGTAAACGTCGGTGCCACTGACTTTCGTTTTTGAACACCAACGTCAGTGTCACCGACGTTGGTTTTCAATAGCAACGTCTGTGCCACTGACGTTCCGTTCATCGAAAATCATCGTGGTTCCGGAGTAATTTTTTGTGGTGCCGAGAGTAATGTGGTGCCAAAAGTAAAAACAGATGTGCCTTTAGAACCCCCCTATATGTATAATGAGATGTTTTATGATTTTTGCTTTCGCAATGTATCTCTAGATAATTGGCTGAGATTAATCATTCGAGATGCTGTGGCAACAAAGGTGGAAACCTCTCCCAACAAGGTTTTCTGCATCTATAAGGGTAAAAGCACCGAATCTACACATGTTATAACACAATGAATATCAACAGAATAATATCACATATGTTCACATAGCTCACTCCCCTACTAATCTCACTAGTATAACCAAAAGACATTTGTTACACATTGATCCAATGATACTTTGCACGGTGAGAATGCACCATGACATATCCTCAACACCTCTAGGGCATAGTAGCTAACAATGTGGAACATTACACGAGTCCTTATGGTATCTTACCCTGTGGAGATGTAATGGTTCAATGAAGCGATGTAAAAACGTGCATAACCGAAGATCAACATGTTTTAGTTTTTAGACAAGTCAAGTATGTATTTACGTGTTAAATCAGTTAAATTCATTGCACAAAAAAGACTTCTAATAGACCACTAGACCTTAGACTAACTCTACATTACACTAATTAGCACATTGCAAAGAAATATTAGAGTCTAATCCAATATCCACAAGGCCAAGGGGCAAGGCTTCCAATGATCCCGAGATTGTCCCCGCCGGGGGTATCCACGAAGTGCTGAGCCGAATCCACTTGAAACCAAACCCTTAAGTTCGCCATATAACAAGTAGATCACGTAAGGCCAAGTGAAATGTGTTCCAATGCTCCCGTGTAACACGGTGCATAACCAATGCCACTAGAATACATACATTTCGCTTTACAACATACTACATCCGCCCCATAAAAATTGTCCAATTTTAGTGGTGCACACAGATTAAGAAACAATTAATGAATGTATTTTAAACATTAATGGACATATATACCCATATTTCCTACTCCCTCCGTCTAATTTTATTTGTCCATGTTTCCTTGGTTTGTCTCAAAATAAGTGTACACTTTGTGCATTAATTGCTATATTTCTTCAATTGCTCTTCCCTCCTTATATTATTTACAATGAAAAGTGTGTAGAATTAAATGCTCCACCAATTTAATGAAGGGTATATGTGTAAAAAAATTAGATCATTTAATGAGATTCAAAGTATTAACTACATTTTTCTTAATCTTTGTGAAAAGTCAAACGAGACATATAAAATGGGACAGAGGGAGTAAATGCTTGTCTTGAAATATGAAAAGAGTATATGAACATTTAATGTATGATAGAGTATATTTGGAAAAAAATGCATTAAATGATGCATTGATTTTTTTAATAATCATTTTTTATGGGACAATTCATTTTCAAAACTGGACACTTTTTATGGGACGGAGGTAGTATAATATAAGGCTTTATACTAAAGGCATGCTTGAAACGGATTACAGACACAAAATCTGCCTAGAAAAAATGCACTAGGCATGCGCCTGGCTTGGTCCAGGCATGCACCCGAATTTGCAGAATGCTTCAGGTTTCAACTCAGCCGATCCAGGCCTGAATCAGCCGAGCGTGCGCTCAAAGTTTCTGTTCACGCTAGGCGTGCGCTTGTTTATCCCAGGCGTGTGCCTGTTTTTTATTTTCAGCCTAGAAATTATGCATCTTTAAGTGACGAATTTCCATGGTGATTCTTCACCACTTATGACGATCCAAAAATCGTCAAGATCTTTAGGGTTCTTTCTCTTGATGATAACCTATGGACGCCCTTTGAATATAAGGCTATGAAAGAAGAGGGGGTGATTTGGGATGTTTTAGACTGCACTTGACGGTGATCAAGCTTCCTACGTATCCAATGCTGAGATTGGAATCAAGTCTCCATAGTTCCTTATGGATTGCTTAAATGGAGGATCTTGTGCCTTAGGGTTAGTGTGTGGCGTGTTTGTGTTGGACACTGATTGGCGTGTTCTCTAAGGAAATGGATTATGATTAGTTAATCTCCTTGATTCTAGGAGATAATTATAGTATTCAAATATTCGTATTGAATGATAGGGATTGAAGCCTTTATGACTCAGGATCCTTCCCATAACTATCAGTTTACTACACACGTGGAAAATATGATTAAGGATTGACTCTGGCCGACTTAGACGACCAGGGATAGACTGGTTGTAACCTTTTATGTTTGACCTGAAGAGAAGAGTGCCGGGCAGGAATCAGCTCGGACACATGTAAGTAGGAAGGTGGGTCTGAGAGGGACCTAACCCGACCGACAGGATCGGTCATGGGTAGAACAGAGTGCAAGTGTTGGCCAATATTCAGGGGTCGGGACTAAACCCGGGTATATCCACGAGTATTGGAAGCTGGTCCTGAGCAGTGGTCGATTTGGAAGGGGATGGGTCGAATAGCCGGGTTATTCTAGTCCGGCCACTGGAACACCAAGCACCGTTTCTTTCCATACTTAATGTTGAGCCACTAAAGAGGTGCCACTTAGGTTGGTTCAATTCCTGGCATCGTCATAAGCCCTCCAGATCCATCCGAGCTTTGGTTGGCCGGCTCGGATCTGCCTATGTGGTGGCTCGACTCGGATGCTTAACTTATAGGGTTTGAATTCGCCTTGCCAGGTGGAAAGGCTAACTGTGATGTCATTACAGCTGTATCGGTAATCGAGGCGTCGTTGCCCACTAACCAAGGCCGTTTCTCGAGGTAAGTAGGGGGGTTATAACCCTGTCATATCATTCATTTTATAACTACGTGGGCTATTAAAATAGAAGATTTGCTGCCGATTGCTAATCTCCGTCTCTCCTCCTTCAAACTTATTTTTTCAAGTAAGTATTTCTTGCATTTTCGTTTTGTAGCTTGACTTTTCTTTTCTTTAGATATAATCCTTATCTTGGCCGGAACCCTAAATCTGACTTATCCGAGATGGCTATTGCGGATAGCAGGGACGTCGGGTCTATTCTAAATCAAGAAGACCTAGACGAGGTATGTGAGCAGTATGGGATTGATAAGGCAAGATTTGATCCGAAGCTGCCTTCGGAGCCGCATTTATTTGCTCCGGACCCGCCGGAGGGTTATTGCACGGTTCACCGGGAGTACTTTGAGATGGGCTTGAGACTGCCCTTTTGCCCGGCATTCCTTGTTGTGCTCCGTCATTATGGGCTCGGGATTTCTCAGATATCTCCCAATGGTATCAGGGCCATTATAGGGTTTGCTATCTGGTGCCGGCTGCTAAATCTGAAGTTTAGCGTAAAGAAATTTATATACTTCTACCACCGTGTAGGGGTGAAGGACCACCCCTACCGGTACTATTTTTCCCGGAGGCAGGGGAAGTCGTCCAACATTCTACCACCGTGTAGGGGTGAAGGACCACCCCTATCGGTACTATTTTTCCCGGAGGCAGGGGAAGTCGTACAACATTCCCATTCTTCCCCCAGGTAAGGACTCTTTCAAATGATAGAGGGAAAGATTCTTTTTTGTGCGTCACGAGGGCCATCCTAAGCTAAGCGTAAGGAACATGGCCAATTTGGACAAAGATGATCGTCCAGATTTACGGGATACGTTAGTGGAGAAGATCCGGGAGTCCGGATATTCCATTGAGTGGCAGAATTTGTATGACGAGCTGATTACAGTAGCTCGGTTAGAGGATGCGGGGCCTGACCCTTATGTTCAGTTTACCAAGTCCGAATGGCAGTCCTATAGGACATTTTCCTTTATAACTTGGCTTTGCTGTTGTATTTTTGCCTTTGTCTGACTAACGCTTTGTTTATATTTGTAGTGGCCGACTTTGCTGACTTGCTAGCAGGAGCGGAGAGAGAAGTGGTGCTTCGTCTGCCCGTGCCGACACCATCCATTCGGATTATTCCCGCCGAGTTTCCTGCAGTGGAAGAGGCGGGTACTTCTTCATCTGCTCTTCCTCAGGAGCAAGTCAGTAAAGACGCTCCTGAGAAGGTTGCCGAGAAGGGGCAAGTTACTGGGAAGACGGTACGTCCGAGGCCGACCTCGAACGAGGGTCGCTCCTCCAAGAAAAGTAAGTCTAAAGCTTCTGAGGGAGCTCAGGATGAAGCTGCCTTCGAACACCAGCGGGTCGCCAGTATGTCCGATGAAGAGTTTATTGAAATAGTGTCTTAAACCCAATCGGGTTGGACCGGATCCGACCGGGTCGGATCATTTCTACTATTTCTTTATGATTATACATATATCAAGTGGTTTTTCCGTTGTCATGTATATGTTCTTTTAAAGAACCAATTATGAATTGTTATATGATAACATCCTTAGTATTAAACTGTGATAAAGAAACCATGATAGGCGATTATGGTTGATGAGATCTCTAATCTTTTTAATAAGTTTGATACTTAAATGTCTCTAGGCTGATGTACTATTAAACAAGACATTGATAGTACGAACATGCTAGCACGTATTAGATGTCTTCTGTCTTTAAGGGCAGGGATAGATCTCGTCTATCAAAGTGTAGAGACACTTGGATTGTACGTGGACGTGTATTAGAGAATGCGTACGTTAGACTGACTCACTTACACTGTTAAGTGTCACACTATGTGAAGGTTGTGTAATTATCCTTAGGACTGGAGTCTTCATGGCATCACGGTGTGGATTGTCATACTTTGACACAATTGAGGTTTCTTCTAGCCATGGGGCGATCATGCGGTAGTGATTGTGTGTGATACTGAAGCATGCGGAGCATACATGTTTGGTCGTCCGAAAATCGCGTACCCTATCAGTAGGGTGAATATCCGAAAGGGACTTGTTATAAGGAATGTCTTACTCTCGTGAATCTTTGCAAAGTGGAAGTAAATGAGTTACTTCGAGAGAGCATGATATCCAGATTATAAGATACGGTCGTTGATATTTGACACTCGACAAACGACCGTATGGATATTATTGCATCGATAGGATTCTATTTACACGGTAACCATTTCACATAAAAGGTAGTAGTCATTGCATTTGACTCTTCCGATGATTGGGAGTCACGGTGTGTTGCTAGACGTTTTCCCATGATCGTTAGACATGAAGAGTATTTTCGTAATTTGCTCTTTATGTCTACGACCAACATATTCGGAAGCCTATCGGGTCACACACATATGAACATCTAGCCGGATTAAAATGCGGTTATAGTTGATGACCAAATAAGGAAAGTTTATCTCGCACTATAAAAGTTATAGTGGTAAATTAATATGATGATATTTATTTAGTATGAATAAATATAATACAAGATATTAATTATGTTGATTAATTAAATATACATATATTAGATATGTAAAGTCGAAATTTATGTGTATATGATATAATGTATTTTGTAAATTAATTAATCATAGTATTATATTAATTAAATAAAATCTCAGTTCCCAAATTTTGTGGGGGAGGGACGCCACTTTCTAATGCATTGGATACATTTGAATTGTGCAATTTAATTAATAAGATTACCATAATATTAATATTAGATAGTAATTGATTTTGGAAAAATAAATTTATGGTAATAAGATAAAGATATATTCAATATTGTCAATATATATCTTGGAAATATATTTAATATAATATATTGAATACTAATGAGATAAATCAATCAAATATATTTTCCTTATTTTACTAGTAAAAATTTTTCTTCCTCTCTACTCTACTAGGGGGCGCCCCATCCACTATAAATAGGAGGTGAGTGTCAAACTCTTTTGTACAACACAATTCCAAAAGCTAATAGTTCTTGTGAAAAATAGAGAGCTTCCTAGAGAGAGATTTATGAGAGAGAAAAAGTCGGTCTAGCAGCCGAGTTTTTCTGGTAGCAATCCATGATGGGATTACGGAAAGGTGTTTGTGTGGATCACCGGTAGAGGCCGAACACTTGGGCGGCTTCATGTAGAAACTACAACCGTAGACAAAGCGTCGATCCAATTGGATCAACCAAGGTATTCTTTTGTCTACTTTTTTTATGCTTGTTGCTTAAACGAAGTCGATCTTGGGTAAAAGGAAATCAAAATTTTGAATTCCGATACGGTCCCACGTAGATTTCCTAACAGAGTTGGCGATTCTTGGCTGCAAAACTGTGGAATTGGTAAGCGTTCTGTCCTTATTCCTTTTTTGTTTTAGAACCTAGATGCTTATGATCCTAACTTTTTATCGCTGTTTGTTCAGGGTGGCACGATTGGCCAGGAGGTTTTCAAGAGGTTGGGCAAGGCCTCTGCAGACTTAGCTGCCCATAAGAATAAGATTGCCGAGCTGAGGTAGGTCCGAGATGAGCTCAAGGCGGCCGCTAAGCTTAGGGACGCAGAAATGAAGGCCCTTCAGGCTCAACTCTTAGCTCAGGAGGAAGAGCTGAAGTCCTTGGCGAGTGACCTTGCTGAGGAGAAGAAGATGAAGGAGAAGGAGGTCGGCGACCTTCTGGCAAGGGTGGCCGACCTGGAGGCCACAAACTCTGCTCGGAGTGCCGAGGCCATCCAAGAGTACAAAGCTTCGGCGGATTTCGCCGAGGCTTTAAAGGTGTTGTTAATCCCCATCTTATACCATGGGTATACCCAGGGAGTGGACGAGGCGAGGATGCAATATCCCTCTCTTGTGCTGGATGACCTTCCTAAGAAGGCCTATTACCAGCAGGGAATGGGCGCGGCTTACACTGAGCGCGTCCAGGATTTTAAGGCCGGGGTGGACATTGTATCCAAGTACGTTGTCCAACCGTCCGCTACTTCTGGCTCAGTTCCTTCATCAGAGCCTCAAAAGAGTCCTAGTCCAGACTCTTAAAGTTTTAGGAGTTCGTTTATTTTTTATTTGAACAATTTTGTACTATGATTTTATTAAGGAAGTTACTTTGTTTGTTTTGTACTCCTGTGTTGTCATGAGCTTTGGTTTTATTTTGTTATATTGTCGGAGGGGTGAGCCCCCCCAGTATGCCATTTATTAGTCTTGACTTTTAGATGGCATACTTTCTTGTGTGGATGATCCTGCCGTGGGATTCCGGCCCGCGTAGATCTAAGTTAGTTACTGGCATCGGACATGCAATTCAGACTGCACACTTAGGGCCGAACTCTACCCGTGACCTTTGGTAACTATGCGCTAGGTACTGAATTTTCACAAGTTAGATTAGGTATAGTTCTACGACGAGAAGGACTAAATCTGATCGTCTTTAGTGTAAACCGAGTCAGCCTAGACAAATAACATCATGGCAAGCAGGGCAGGATTGGTCTAACTAATCACGTAAAGTTTTAAGGGCAGGCAAGTGAAAGTTTCTCTACTTGTTTTGAGTTATTTGTTGCTTATTTATTGTTGATAGGCTTGTTCTTGTTTGTTATTGTTGGAGAGGGTAATGCCCCCAGTATGCGCTACCTAGGACTGGTGAATGGCATACTTGTTTAGATTACGTATTACGCCGAGCTCCGCGCTCGGGTTTAATTGTATCAAGTTTAACACTTTAAGGGGCGTGCTGCTCAATATACAGCTCTGAATGTTCAGATTGCACACATGTTTCTGTATGAGGCCGAGCTCTATTCGCGAGCTCAGGTAACTACAAGTTAGGTACTGAATCAGGTTAGGTTAGGTTTAGCTTGCAATAAGCTGGACTAAGTTAGGCTGACCTTAGGACCAACTATGCAAAGTTAGCCGGGTTAAACTTGACAGTACGGACTGACTTCTCACGTGAAGTTTTAAGGACGAGTGGGGTCAGGCAAGTGCTGACTTTTCGTTTAAAAGCACGGCGAGCAGGGCCAGGTCGGACTGACGTCTCGCGTGAAGTTTTAAGAACGAGCGGTGTCAGGCTAGTGCTGACTTGTCGTTTAAAAGCACGGCGAGCAGGGCCAGGTTGGACTGACGTCTCGTGTGAAGTTTTAAGGATGAGGTGTACTGGTTAGATGGTCCTTATGGACTTATAAAGTAAGACAGAAAAAGCAAGTGCATGAAGTAAATCAAGTATGTTGACGCAAAGTAATATTTATTCAACGAAAAAATGAAATATCCAAGGCGGGCATAAAAAAAGACGAGACCAAAGTGCAGAAATAAAACAAAATATCCAAGGCAGATAGTGAAAGTATATAAAAAGAGCCGAAGTGCAGAAATAAAAAATAGTTCGAAAAGAGCAATAAACGATAAAACTTGCCGAATCGATCTGGCCAAGACGATTCCTTTGTCTTTGATAGTGGCCAGATAGCAACTTTGGGCGACTTCCAAATCTCCTTTGATTTCTACCGAGCTGCGTGCGGTCGAAAACTTTAAACTGATGTGCGCCGGGGAGATTATGGCCCTCAGATCGATCAGGGCTGGTCTTCCAAGGATGATATTGTATGCTGCTGAGGATTTGACCATAACATAATTGACCAAGAGAGTCCTCCCTGTTGATTCCTTCCCAAACGTTGTCGCGAGGCGAACCATACCCAAATGATGAACATGAGGACCAGCAAATTCGAATAAGGGTGCAGAAATAGGAGTCAGCTTCGACTCTTTAAGGCCCATTGCCTGAAAAGCTACAAAGTACAGGACATTGACGGCACTACCAGTATCGACGCAAACTCTCTTCACCAGATTCTTGCTCACTACAACCTCGATGACCAGTCCTTCGTTGTTTGGGACCAGGGGGAGCGGGTCCCTAGGTCCATTGCTCACTTTCTGGAAAGAGATATAACCTCCTTTGTTTACCTGTATGTCCATTGCTCGGGCGGTCTGGTTGCCTGCTTCAAATGCACTGCCAGGGCCTCCTACTATAGTGTTGATCGTGTTGATCGGCCGATTGTCCATCTGCTGATCCTTGTTTGGAGACCGATCTCTTCTTCGCTGACGCTCTCCCAGACGATTGTGATCCTGGTTATAG
The DNA here is from genome assembly GCA_026214975.1 of Gentiana macrophylla. Taxonomy (NCBI): domain Eukaryota; kingdom Viridiplantae; phylum Streptophyta; class Magnoliopsida; order Gentianales; family Gentianaceae; genus Gentiana; species Gentiana macrophylla. The sequence goes on from JAOBSW010000444.1 coordinate 621,690, forward strand.
TTCCTCTGAGGGTAATCCCGCCGTCCTCGGCGTTCGCCATATCAGGGTCGCTCCACGACTTCATCCAACTTCCCTTCTGCAATTGCTGCATCCAAGTCTCGTTGGAAATCTCTACAGTTGTCCAGATCGTGCCCAGTGTCTTGGTGATACGTGCACAACTTGTTCTGATCCCTTCTCTCTTGGGGGATTCATAGCGGTGTAGGGGTTTTTGCTAGTCCTTTTCGTTCTATGATGGCGAGCACTTATTCGCGAGGCCTATTCACGCATGGGAAGTCCCGTGGCTGCAGGGTACTCTTCCTCTCGGGTAATCCCCCCGATGATCCGATCGTTCGATCTCTAGTTGAACTCCTTCTCTTGTCCGAAGTATCATCGACCTTATCTTTCCTGGACTCTGACTTTTCCAGTTCTTGCTTCAGTCGGTTGGCTTGGCCTCTTCCTCTTGACAAAGTTTAAACGCCATCTCCATGCACTCCTTCATAGATGCAGGTAGCTTGCTGCTCAACTTCGCATAAATCCTGCCTTCACGTAATCCCACCACAAAGGAGGTGATCCGAACGTGGTCATCGGCATCTCGTACTTGAAGCGACTCCTCACTGAACCGCTTAAGGTACTACAGCGCGGTTTCGTCTTTCTTTTGTTTGAGGGAGAACAAGTGGGTAGCATTCTTTTGAAATGGTTTTGCCGCGATGAAAGCATTGAGGAACATCTTTCCTAAGGTATCAAAATTGTAGATGGTTCTGGGCGGTATCTTCTTGAACCATTCTCGAGCTCGGCCAGTAAGCAACGCTGGAAACGTCTTGCACTTCATCTCATCGGGAGCACAGTCAAGATTCATTTGCATAAGGTACTGGAACAAATGATCTTGAGGGTCCTTGGTTCCGTCATAGGGCTCCAACTTTGGGATCTTGAACCTTGTAGGTCGGGGGTAGTTGTCGATCTGTTCAGAAAAAGGGGATTCGAGAGCCAGGAGAGCAGATCTCCTTCCGACTATAGCATCCAGCTCGGCGCGAGCTGCCTCCATTGCCTGGGGTACAACCAGCTGCTTTCTCAAATTCGTAGAGGAGGACATGACGTCTTTTTTGTTTCCTCTATGCCTTGGTGGAGAAGGCGTTTGCTTCCATGACCTATCATTAGGGTCATCTTCCTCCTTTAGCTCCTGATCCTGGAAATTTTCCCCAGATGAACCTCTGGATGATCCTGATCTTGCGAGTTTTCGTCAAGGGGGTTTTCTTCTTCTAAACTCTCCCGGTCTTCATCATCTTCATCCTCTTCCGCCAAGAAGGCGTTGAGAACATCTTATTTTGTTGTATTATCTAGAGCCGTGAGTTGTTCTACCAACTCTTCATGGGTTGTGTCGAGAGAGACTGGTTCATGCTATTGGTTCTGGTTGTTGGAGTCCGATTCAGTTGCGTTGTTGGAGCCGTTGCCGTTAGCAGCTTGTTGTCTGTTAAGGGTGATTTTATACGTTTTATAAGGATATATTTTATGTCAATTTCCCCCATATCTGGATGTTTTTCATAGAAATCGAGCTTTATATTGAAATATTGAGCAAATGAGTTTTAGAAGTATTAAAGTGCAAAATCGAGCTAATTATGTGATTTTATTGGATAAATATCTTTAGATGTAAGATGTTACATTTTGCATGTTTTTATCGTGATGTAGGTATGCTTGCATGAGGTGGAATGAGCTTGAATGGTGTTCATTTGAAGATCTAAATGCAAGTAGAAGAAGAAGGAAGAAGATTGGAGCTCAAGTTTGAAGTTGAAGTGAAGATGGTGGATTTAACGCCCAAGGACTTGAACGAGCGCTCAACATGAAGTTTGGGTGGACGGGCGTCCAAGATAAGTTGTTCGATACAGGATGTGCAGATTTTTATTAGACGAGCGTTCACCTCCGTCCAAAAGAATAGACGGGCGTCCTTAAACCGACACCAGCACAGCCGACTTAAACATCTATAAATAATAGTAGCATGATTTCAACCCTAAACATATATTATGGAGACCTATTGATACAAAATCATTAGAGAAAAACCTAGGCGCCCCAGCCTTCTTTGGGAGGTGGGGTTCAGGCGGATTAGTTAGTTTTTTGTTTTCGTTTTCGTTTTGTTCGACTCCATGGTGCCGTCTCGAAAAGTCGTGAACTTGGAGCAACCATGGGAGATTTTCAGTGACGCTTTTATTCTTTCTTTGGATGATTTTGTGAGTGTTTTAATTAAAGCTTGTTTCTTTCCTTTGACTATTTGTTATGCAACGCATATCGAGAGATTGTTGTTATTGATGTTTACCGTATGACGAGAGTCGGTGTAAACCTTAGATCACCATAGGAAATATGGGATTTTTAACCTTGACATAACGAGAGTTGATAGGTTAGATTTCTAGGTTGCTAGATTGAGAGATCTTACACCTTGTTTTGATAGCGTCAATCTTATAGATCGAGATATGAGAGATTGATAAGCGAATTATCTACTAGAGTAGAATTCATACTTCGAGAGGTGAACCACATCTTTAATTAGATCATCATGAGATAATCCAGAGAGGAGAATAAGTGGTTTATGGATGGTGGATCATGGTTTGTTCGATGTTGATTTGCTTCAGTCATTATCATGATTCGTTAGTTTTATCGTTTTTCTTAGTTGTAGCTTTATTTATTTATGTTGTTCACAACGATGTCTTCCTGGCTTTGGACTGACAATCCTCTGTCCAGTTTATCTTTTCGTTTTGTTATTTTAGGTTTTAATAATAATAATATCAATCTTAGGAAAATTAATGAACTAGATACCCCGATTCCCTGAGATCGACTCCGGTATTAATCGCTATGCTACGATCCCTACACTTGGGGTATACCGGATTTATAAATTTATTACTTGTTTATTTTCATTGCATAAAATCCGTGACATTGTCGTGTTGTTACCATGTTGATCCTAGAGCTTTTCCTGAGATTATCAAATCAGAGACCCTCAGCGCCAATTGACGATCCAAAAATCGTTAAGATAAACTTTAGGGTTCTTTCTCTTGATGATAACCTATGGACGCCCTTTGAAGATAAGGCTATGAAAGAAGAGGGGGTGATTTGGGATGTTTTAGACTGCACTTGACGGTGATCAAGCTGCCTACGTATCCAATGCTGAGATTGTAGTCAAGTCTCCGTAGTTTCTTACGGATTGCTTATATTGAGGGGCTTGTACCCTAGGGTTAGTGTGTGGCGTGTCTGTGATGGACACTGATTGGTGTGTTCCCTAAGGAAATGGATTATGATTAGTTAATCTCCTTGATTCTAGGAGATAATTATAGTATTCAAATATTCGTATTGAATGATAGGGATTTGAGCCTTTATGACTTAGGATCCTTCCCATAGCTATCAATTTACTACACACGTGGATATTATGATTAAGGATTGACTCTGGCCGACTTAGACGACCAGGGCTAGACTGTTTGTAACCTTCTATGTTTGATCTGAAGAGAAGAGTGCCGGGCAGGAATCAGCTCGGACATATGTAAGTAGGAAGGTGGGTCTGAGAGGGACCTAACCCGACCGACAGGATCGGTCATGGGTAGAACAGAGTGCAAGTGTTGGCCGACCTTCAGGGATCGGGACTGAACCAGGGTATATCCACGACTATTGAAAGCTGGTCCTGAGCAGTGGTCGATCTGGAAAGGGATGGGGCAAGTAGCCGCTATTCTAGTCCGACCACTGGAACACCAAACACCATTTCTTTCCGTACTTAATGTTGAGCCACTAAAGATGTGCCACCTAGGTAGGTTCAATTCCTGGCTTCATCAACTTAAACACTCAAACTACTCCAAACTCATTGCAAAATAACACAAAATCATACTAAAACATGCTGATAATATTGATCTACATCTAACACCTAAAATAACATGAATCGAGTTGGTAGAACACCCATTTACCTTAATTTTCTTGAATAAAAGATGAGATTCAAAGCCAAACTTCAAAAGCTCCAAGAACACTTCAAGATTCACGCACCTACTCGGGTGGTGAACGTATGTAAGTCTTCATTTTCCCATGGCATGTCATGGATAATGTTAAAGTTTTCATATAAAGATAAAATAAAATACAACAACAATTTACAAGGTGGTGTTCTATTACAAATGATTTAACGGGAAAACAAGTACCAACCCTCAATCCATCTTGTCAAACAAAATATTCAACCACGCAATATATATAACAAACATATGAAATATGCAACTTTTATTCTGATGCAACTAAATCATAAAATCGCTTCAACCTAGCTCTGATACCACATGTTGTATATACAATACCCGTGTCAGGACCTGGAACCGAAAAACCCGACCGGGAGATTCCCCGGTCACGCCGCGGCGTGGGTAACCGAATCACCGACACCGAATCTGATTCACAGCATCGATTGAGACACTCGATCATGCACAACATAAGCTACGAATTAAATTCAATTTCATTTTTACCACGATTTAAAACACATAATCAATTAATATACACTACAAGAAGATCCAGAGATTTACTCAACCGAAGAGAAGCCTTGATTTTTTGAGTTGTATCTCCAAACGACGTTAGGTGGACGTTGATCCTGTACCGGAGCCTCCTTGAATATGCAAAAGAAAAACCATATTTTTTTTCTCCTTCTAATAGCTAAGACAAAAAACTATTTTTCTCGCATTTTTCCCCAAAAAGGGCGAAGGAAAAATTGTGTGTGTTGTGTTGGGACAAACTTTATTTATATAGGATAATAACTAGAGTTTTAGAGTATATCTCATGCACAAAACAATTATCATTTTCTATAGGGAAAAGATAACCTTTATCTAATAAAAAACAAATTTCTTATTTATCCAATAAGAAAAATAATTTCTTATTTAATAAATAGACAATGAATTACATATGTGACATAATTAAGGGAAAATTTATTTTCCAAAATTATTCACACTACGCATCATTTTTAATGTCAATTGGGATAATAGAAAATGTCATTTTTATTTTACATATTATTTAACCAATAAATAATACTTTGCATAATCATTAAATAGACTAATTATTTAATACATCATGTAGGTTCCACAATCCGAGAATTCACTCGCGTGTTAGCAGTCAACGTGGGGACCATTGATCTATAACCAGTAACTCCAATAAATTGAATGATATATTTATCAAACAAAACATTTCTAAACAACTTATCAATTCCGGAGTTACGACACCATTAACGCGAAACTAAACTCTATATATTATAGATAGTTCTTATCCTCAATAAGTCGAGTCAATAAGTGTCAATTGATATAATCATTACATATAGACTAACCCACCATAGACTATCCGTAATGAAGTGAGAATGTTTCCGTAAACCTTCTTCATTACATCATATCCTTATTTATCATTAACCCACTAGTGATCAAATAGTTCATAACCAAAAACAAACTCAACCGACTGATCAGTTTCTTGGATTAACAAATAAGGTTATTGTCTTTCTACATTCCGCAAGAATGAATGAATTATGTATATGTGAAATACATTTTCATGTATTCATTCTCGAATATGCTAAGGTGAAAGTGATTCGGACCGCGTCACTTAGCAATTCTTAACGAACGCATCAAACCCTATCTGGAAACAAGTAGAAGTCTACAATCACTTTAGGATTAAGGTTAATCCATATATGATTATCTTGTGATATAATAAGATTTATCAATCACGGAATTATATGAGAAACTCAGATTAAACCGGTCCAATCCTATATGAATACATCATATATAAATGCCCTACTTAGATGACTAATATCGACGGTCCGGATAAACGGTCACACCATAAAGTGTTCTCGATGCATTAACAGTGATTTAATCAGTAGACCCCATAATTTGATTAAGTACACGAACTAGTGTATCGCCATAAAGTTAATAATCATTTGTGACATACACTAAGTTATATGGCAACATATGATACAACTTAGGGTTTTTAGCGGTGTGTAATTGATATGGGAAACCCGCATACGGTCTTACGGACCCGGGTCCGATCTAATCGGAGGTCACATCATCAGCGTTTACGCCGGCTCCATTATCAACCCGTTTGCTGCCAGACCAGATATAAGCCACAAGCTGATAAGTTCATCTGTCATCTCAACATTTACTCCGAATCAAGGCCGAACCTTGATTGCCCGGAGAACATTAGCACACATAGCTTCCTCATCTATCAAGGCAAACCGGACTCAACTCCCCGCAAATAGGAATCTTCTTACTCGGCATCGCAAGACCCTTGATGAACCCGCACGAAGGATCGACAGCTTCAGGAGGAGCCATCACTCATCAGCCCGAGATCATATTTATGCTTAATTGTACTTTATTAAGTCTTGTCGTCATTAGCATAATCACAATTAGTCCGACGCCTATAAATAGGAGCTATGTGTAAATCACAATCTGATCTCACAATTAATGAAAGCAGACCAATCTCTGTCAATTTGTCGAGTCTGAGTTTGCATTCATACTGTCGGCCAGAAACTTCATATCTTTCATATAAACCACCGCTATCACCACCCATATTGCTGGAGAAATCATACATAAATAGCCAGATATCCACATGGCCCAGCCGTTACCGCCACCCTGATAATTCACGCAATATCAGTTGGCTCCGTTATCGAAAAAATCATCAAGAATCAGCCTTCTCCGGCTGCTATTACCCCGTGAAATCTGTTTTCACGGTGTCTTCGGTGAATCCACCGCCTTCTTTTTTAATCTTAATTTCGGAAAAAGCTTCAATTTTTGGGTTGTATAGCCCAAAAATCAATGCTTTTAACACTTCTGAAGCTGAAATCAACATCTGGATCATCATTTCTAGTAGTCAACAAGGAGCAGCAGCAACACCAACGTAGCATTCAAGCTCTCTATCAAGATTCTCAGCCTTTTCCCCAGGTTTATTTCTCACTGATATAAAGCAATTGAGCTTTTTTGAGTTACTTTTAGCATTGCCACACTTGAGTCCTTGCCGGATTCTGGGTTTCAAGGCAATTTTGACCGGCACCGCCAAAGGAGTTTGAGTTCGTTTTTCCTACAAGTTTTCTTTCAAATCATGGCTGGAGGGAAGACAGTGGAACCTGCAGCACCAGCCAAGGGGGTCAATCAGGACACAACATGTGGCAACAATCCTCCATGTGGCAGTTCAGCATCACATCATAGCGGGCACAGTCGGTGGTCACGTTTGGTCCACGGAAACGACGAGCAGACCCTCGACTCCGACATGCGAAGTGTGTTAAATGAAAAGGAAAAAGCCCGAGAGCTGGAGGAGGCGGCAACAAGAAAGGCCCGCGGGAAGCATGTGGCCGGGGCATCTTATCAAAACTTCGAGCAGCGAACAAAGCCAGATGAGGAGCTGATCGCAAATCCAAATGCTCATACAATAGCGCTGAGGGCTCATATAGAATACCTGGAAGATATGCGACAACATAATCAAAGTCTTATAGCGTAAGGTTTTCCTCCGTTGCCAGTTAGCAAGTTTGTTCCGCCTGTTCCAGCTCGAACCGAGGTGCAACCTACTACGCCCCCATCGAGGTCAATGAGGTCGCATCATGAGGATCAAGAGGGAAGCATCCACGCTACTTCTCAGCCAAGTAGAGGAAGGAAGTAGGCCTTGGAATGCCTGGACCCGTGGATAACGTCTGCGGTGCAGCCCCGGATCGGAGAAATATTGAAAGGGAAAGACATGTCCGAACCCGGAAGGAGGGACATGGAGAGTCGCATGTAGAACGAAGTATTTTCAAATTCCCCGTTGTACAAGAAAACACGAGTGAGTTGGTGATAATGAAAAAGCAAATTGAAGAACTTCAAAGTGGCAGAGCGACCAAGGAATCTAAACCCACATGGGTTACCTGTGTCTTGCATCCCGACATCCTCACAGCGGCACCCCGGGGAGGTACGAACTACCCGAATTTTACTAATTATCACGGTACTACAGATCCCTTGGACTGGCTGTCATATTTTCATAGTAGGATAAACTTATGCACCCCAAGTGAGGAGGCATGGTGTATTGCCTTTGTGGGGGCCATGCAGGACATAGCGGCCTCATGGATCCGTAGCCTGCCTCCGGCATTGATTCTGTCTTGGGATGATTTGGTCAACAAGTTCACAGCCGAGTTTAAGTCAGTTAGAGGACCAAAGAAAACCTATATCGAACTTCACAATGTTCGACAAGGGGAAAACAAGTCTACCCACAGTTACTATGAGCGATTCTACAAAGTGTACGAGCCGACGAGGGGGTTAGCGGACAATGTGGTGATGAACAACTTCGAAACGGGACTGAGTCCGGGGTACCTCAAATCCTACTTCACGCTCAACCCGCCGTCTAATCTCCAATAAATGCTAAGTTCAACAAGAAAATACGTTGCGGCGGCGGGAAATGAGGGGACCTCATCATCCCATAGAGGAAAGCAAAGAGCCGAGTGAAGCCCGCCAAGAGAGTCCAGAAGAAACAGGGATAGAGATCTCATAAATCCCAAAAAATTAATTCAAAGAGGAGAATTGGGCCCCCATCAAAGTCTCCTGCACACAATTGATGCATGAGATAAAAGACGAGTTACCTAAGCCTTTCCCCATGAAGCCGGATAGAATGCGCGATCAGTCCAAATATTGTCCTTTCCACGAAGACAGGGGTCATGATACTGAGGACTGCATCCAGTTGAAGACAGAGTTTGAAAAATTGTTAGCCCGAGGTCGTCATGACCATTACCGGAGAAACGGCAGGAGAGCAAATAGAAACGAGCGACAAGCCCGCCAATATGACCGGGAGATCCGAATTATCACCGAAAGTCCTCCCTGTAATAATCAGATCAAGCATAGGATAGGGTCTATCAACAAGCACGTGGAGAAACCTACCATTTTATGGGGAAGTGAACGGCCACTCGCTTTCACCAAAAGCGAGCTCGTAACGGCGCCCAAAATCGAGGACTCATGCTTAAACATCTCAGTGGTCACGAACAGGTTCCGAGTCAACTGAGTGATGATAGACACCGGGGCATGCAGAGATATTTTGTATTACATTTGTTTTAAAGAGTTGGGGTTTGGCGATTCCATCTTAAGGCCACACAATGGCACTCTTGAGAGTTTTACAAATCACAGGATACAAGTCAAGGGGGCCATTGATATGGATGTGCAAATGGGGGATTACTCTCCTTTCAGGACTGAAAAGTAAAATTTCTTGGTGGTGGATCTCCAATCTAATTATAACATGATCATTGGAGCACTTGCGTTGAGACAATTCCAAATGGTTGTTTCTATCCCGCATCAGCGAGCAAAATTCTACGTAGAGGATATGATTGGGGTGTCAATCAGTGAACCTGCAACAGTCCTCATGCACATTCACACTTCGAGAGCAGAGGGCAAGCGGGCCTGAGTTGAACAACCAGATACAACATGCACAAGCTTAATGAGTATGTTGAGGGAGTTGACCACTCCTGGAGTCGAATGTGAGACCTTACAGGTTAGAGACGAGCCCGAATTTACCGCTGACGGTGAGCTGGTTGAGGTAATCATTAACGATGCTTATCCCGACCAAAAAGTCAATATTGGGGCTCACCTACCTATGGTAGAAAAAGAAGCCTTAATTGCTCAATTGAAGACGAACATAAATGCATTCTCATGAGTGGTAACTGATATGCGGGGTGTTTAGCCGGAGGTCGCGTTGCATCATTTGAACGTTGACCCCACATACAAGCTGATTCAACAGTGCGCCAGACAGTTCACCCCAAAAAAGAGGCCGCCATCAAGATTGAGGTCGGCAAGCTCATGCAGGCGGGAATCATTAAAGAGTTAGCATATCCCACTTGGCTCACGAATGTGGTAATGGTTAAGAAGCATAACGGCAAGTGGAGAATGTGCGTAGACTTCATAGATATTAACAAAGCCTGTCCAAAGGATCCATATCAGCTCCCAATGATAGACAGGTTAGTAGACTCTATTGCCGGCTTCAAAACATTGAGTTTTTTGGATGCGTACTCTGGATACCATAAAGTTAGGATGGCGGAATCCGATAAAGAGAAAACAGCTTTCAGAGCTACGTGAGGGCTCTATTTTTACGAAATGATGACCTTCGGGTTGAAAAACGCGGGCTCAACCTATCAAAGAATGGTGAACAAAGTATTCAGCTCGCAGATCGGTCGAAATATGGAGGCTTACATAGACGACATGGTCGTGAAGTCAGCAATCGGTGGTCACGCCGCCGATCTAGCTGAAACATTTGAGAACGTGCGCCGGCATTCAATGAAGCTCAACCCGGCCAAATGCATATTCGGCGGCGGTGCAGGCAAGTTTCTGGGATTCATGGTCAGTTACAGGGGTATAAAGGCTAATCCCGAAAAAATTCAAGCATTTCTTAACATGCGAGAACCAACTATGATCAAGGAGGTACAAAGGCTTAATGGCCGGATCATAGCTTTGGGTCGGTTCATCTCCAAATCAGCCGAGAAATGCTTGCCCTTCTTTAAAGTCCTCAAGGGTAGCAAGTCATTTTCTTGGGATGAAGAGTGCTCCAAGCCCTTTCAGGCCCTCAAGGAATATCTCGGAAAACCACCCCTCCTGGTCAGTCCCATCCCGGGGGAGATTCTATTTTTATATTTGGCAGCCTCAGATTGGGCCGTAGCGTCCGTATTGATAAATGAAACCGGATCCCTACAACAACCCATTTTTTACATCAGCAAAGCGCTCAGTCCCGTAGAAATTCGATACTTCAACATAGAAAATCTGGTCTACTCGCTAGTGATAGCAGCTCGGAAACTACGAGGCTACTTCACCTCACACACAGTCGTTGTCATGACAGATAGCCCTCTACGCCAGATACTTCATAGACCAGACCTTTCAGGTCACTTACTCCGATGGGCTGTAGAGATTACAGAGTTAGACATCCACTACCAACCCAGAAAAGCAATCAAGGCTCAAGCTTTAGCAGATTTCATAGCGGAGACAAGCTTCACCTCAGAGCGCTCAGATGCGTTACCTACGCCGGAGCCCATAAATGAAACTTTAAAACCTAACAACTGTTGGCACCTGTATGTTGACGGCGCTACCAACCAAAATGGAAGCGGAGCGGGGGTTATCCTGTCCGAGCCGGGCACAACAGAAAAGATCGAAAAGGCTTTGAGATTTGAGTTCAAGGCAACAAACAATCAAGCAGAATATGAGGCCGTAATTGCCGGACTCGACTTGGCAAGAGAAATGAAGGTATGCAATGTCCAAGTCTACTGTGATTCTCAGCTTATTGTCGAACAAATCTCAGGGGGATACAAGACACGATGCCGTATCTTGGAGAAATATCATGAGATTGTCCAACAAATGAAGCAAGATTTCGAATATTGTGAGTTCACCAGAATCAGTAGAGAGGAAAATGAGAGAGCTGATTATCTGTCAAGGTTATCCCTTGAGGAAGAGATAGCCGACCCATCAATAATGGTAGAATATCGTTCCGTCCCTGCAATTGCGGAGATCATGGACATCGATGCACCAATTCCGACTCTGTGTTGGATGGATGATATACAATCATATATCGAAACGGGTGCTCTGCCCGCGAATCCAGACCAAGCTCGTGATCTTAAGAGACAAGCGGCTAGGTATATTCTCAATGATGGGATACTTTACAGAAGGTCTTTCACTAAGCCGCTTCTCAGATGTGTCCATAAGATGGAAAGTGGAAAAATTCTGGCAGAATTGCATCAAGTAGTATGCGGAGGCCATCCTGCGAGTCGCTCCCTAGACCAAAAGGTTATAACCGCAGGGTACTATTGGCTGTCGATCACACAAGATTCTGAAAAGCTCTTCAGGGAATGCCCTGACTGTCAAATACATGCGGACATACCCAGACTACCATCCGTTGAGCAAAGTATTATCGTCTCAGCTTGGCCATTTGATATGTGGGGCCTCGATTTGATAGGACCATTCCCACTGGGAAGAGGAAATTGCAAGCTTGTTATAGTACCCGTGCATTATTTTACTAAATGGATCGAGGCTAAGCCAATGGTAAGTATCGGAGCAAAAAATGTGGTGTATTTCTTACACGATCAGATCTGTTCAAGATTCAGAGTTCCGAGGGTAGTGGTGTCGGACCACGGGCCTCATTTCAGATATGAGTTTTCAGCATTCTGCAAAGAGCATAACGTTAACGATTGGCAGTCGTTGGTAGCATATCCGCAAGGAAATGGTCAAGCCGAGGCTGGTAACAAGCAAATCATTAAAATGTTGAAGAAGAGTATAAGTGAGAAGCCTGGTGTTTGGGTCGACGAGCTACCCGCCATTTTATGGGCACTACGAACAACGATCATAACGGCCACTGGAGAGACTCCATTAGCCTTGACATATGGATCAGAGGCGATGACACCCATCGAAATGGCTCTCCCAAGCATCAGAGTGGCTAAGTATGACTCGGGCAATAATCTCACCAACAGGAAGCTCGAGCTAGAATTGGCTGAAGAGAAAAGAGTGGCGACTTACCTAAGAATGGTCAACTACAAACAGATTGCGAAGTGACATCATGACCGTCGAATTCAGGACCATTCCCTCAGAGTCGGGGACTTCGTTTTACGAAACAGAGAAGCAACGGGGCTACGCCCTGATCGCGTGTAAGTCGCTTAACACACACGAAATACTAGCAAGAGTACTAGGTCAATCGTAGTATAACAAGGGCGAGTCAAGGTCGATCCCACAGAGACTATTATTTAATAATGCTAAACACAACCACAATTTATAGGTCAACCGGATAGGGGTGGTCATTGACCAACATAAATAACAAGTAAATAACATAGATGCAAATAAACCAATCATCAATCATATATCGAAAAGGTACTAACCACACTATTCCTAACTAACCTTCCCTTAATCCGTATTCGACTCGTGTGCGTAATTTAGCTACGGGTGCAACTCCTAACCCTATCTACTCCGACAATGGCAGTACACAATCAATACGCAAGCTACCCTGCTTAATTGGTCCGTAATAGCCTATACGCATGAAGAACTAGAATTGCCGGTATTGAGCGTTAACCCATACCGCTTACCCGCCTAGGCAGCTATCGACCATGATTAGCACGTTCCTAGGGTCCATCAAGACAATGTCCTAATTAACACTTCACTAACAGTTCATGTTAATTTCTGAATTACGAATACTAGATTGGCTAGACCCATAACTCGTTTTAATTATTCCTGTCGATCAACGTAGCTGACGCCGAACCACAGAATTATGATTTACTAGGTATTCAGATCTAGCGATAAAGACCGTCGCAGATCTGAAGAGCGCAACCCATAATTCTGCGTTTAATATGAACGAATCGAATGAAGATTAAGGTTATTTTAATTAACTCATTGATGATCAGATGCAAGCATAATCTAGATCTATCACAAGAACAATTATGAATCTAAGAAAAGAAATAAAACATTGGAATAGATCTTACCCATAACGAAGAACATATATACTCTTCTATTCTCTCTCCCTCCGGCGATTCAAGACGATTCATGAAGATCGTAAACGAAGCACAATTCAATAATGAAAGACTCATTGTTTATTTGCAAGAAGAAAATAAAAGAAGACTTTATTCACCAAAAGACTACATTGTAGCTAGTTGATGAAGAACTAGAAAAGAGATGAAGAATGAATGGAATTGATGATGAATACAATTTTGCAGCTCTGATGGCCTTATATAGGTGTATAAACCGACTTAGGGGTAAACTCAATCCTTGGAGGACAAGAAAACGCATTTCTGGAAGATTCTGGGCCTCGATTAATCGTGGGTAACACCTGATTTACCGGGGGTATTTTTGTCTTTTTCTTTCTGCCGACTTAACTTGAATACCCTAGGCCCAGCTTCGGTATTTGGACCATAACTTGGCCTACGTAAATCCGATTTAAGTGATTCAAATTGTGTTGGAATCCTTGTTTCAAGCCCTACAGCATTCATGTAGAAGTCCAAGCCCAATTCGTCTTATAAGGCTTCGGAAACTGCACTTCGACCTTCAGCCCCATTCAGTTCTTTATCAATTGACTCTTACATTCAGCCCAAATGATGCTCCAAACACGCGTTCATCTGTCAATAAAACTATACCACACATAGTAGCTTCTATTTCTAGCAAATAACGCATAAAATACACGGTTAATACGCATAATACCAATTTAGTCACCCCGGACGTGGCTTAATCACATTTAGCTAATTAACCCATGATTTCATACATATTAAACCCATTTAGAACACAAATCCGGGGTAGATTGATGGTAAAATATGATACCAAGTTGACCGTCATCAACTATCCCCACTTAGCTTTTGATCATCCCGAGCAAAAAACCAAATCAATCAAACCCCACAAACAATTACAAACTAATTAAGAACAGACTCATTCAAGAATTCTAAATAAGATGAGGGTAACACATATCCATCAGTAATCCATGAAGCACTATCTCGTAGTAGAACCGACGTGTGTGTGTGCAATAACTCTCAAAGAACAGTGACGCAGACAGAATCACATTATATCAATAAGGATTTCAGGAAAAACATGCTTCATGCACCCATAAGTTCCCAATTAATCATCACCTACCAATGCATCAATGTATCGTGTGATAAATCTTTTGTGATAATGCATTCAAGAAAAGAATGAAGTTATAGCGACCCCACAACCTTTACTTATCAATGTGCACACTCGCTCCTCTTGCCTTCAGACTCAGGCAAACAACATGAAACCTTACTTGAGCTGGGCGGACTTGGGGACCGAGTATCACTCTTAGGTCCTAGTTTGTTTTATTTTTATAAGAAGGTCGTGCCCTTTTTGCTACGAGTTCGCTTCCCTCATTGCCTTTATTATATATATATATATATATATATATATATATATATATATATATATATATATATATATATATATATATTATTATTATTATTATTATTTATTTATTTTCTTTTTCTTTTGCACAAATTTCTCACTATTTTTTTCCTCTCACTCGCAAGCCCATTTTGTCCCGGTTTACCTTGTTTGGCATCATGTTTTCTACCATCATCCTACAACAATTGGTTAAAATATATCCACCGATAAATATCGATTCCCGGTCTAGGATAACTCTTCATCTTATCCAAATACTTCTCACTCAGATTGCGTGCTCAAAAATTGAATGCAACGGTAAAATTAATAAGTCACTACCTCATGCAACATAACACATGCTCATTCTTCCATACTAAATTGAATAATGCGTCATCTATACTACATACTGAAAAAATGAGTTATACGTGCTAAAAAAAGATCGATTCCACAACAAGATATATGATTAATAAACCACTACTTCAAATAGTTGACAAACCCCTTATTCATCACTAATGAATTAAGTATGTAATTAAGAAATTTCAACGATTTAAGGTTTCTATTTCATTCAATTTAATAAATCGAAATTCACAAAAGTAAGTGTAAGTGTGTCCCAATTTTTCAAACTAAGTGTTATGCCTACCTCCTAATTTAAAACTCAACATTGTCCCCAATGTGAAAAGTAAAGCAAAAAAAAGTAGGAAGAAGAAGAACACTTAGCTTTGGAAAATAGAAGAACTCGGCTAACTGTCTGAAGCACATCATATCACTAAACTGGAACCAAAGTTGTCTTCTCCAAAGGACTAATCTGCACTAGGTCAGCTAATACAAACGATTCATGCACAAAGGCCATTAGTACCGCGAGACGTGAATAAGTAACAAAATAATTATGTCATGTGGCAGTAAATAGCACAACTAAAAAGAATAAGTGCAATAAACAATTTAATCCAATACATAACAACTTTATTACTTAAACACAACAAAACTATTACAAGACTCCAAATAAATATAAAAAGACTCAAGACTCAAAATAATAATCAAATAATAATGCGAAGTAAAAAAAACTCCCGCACATCCTTTGCTCAACAGCCTTAGGAACATGGCGATGAAAAAAAACCTTCTCATTTTTATTTGATCATCGAAACGAAAAAAAAAACTGATAAAAAGGATTAACCATAAATTAATGGTTATGTCTAACTATTAAATCAATGGCGCCAAAAACTTGATCGCGTGTAAGTCGCTTAACACACACGAAATACTAGCAAGAGTACTAGGTCAATTGTAGTATAGCAAGGGCGAGTCAAGGTCGATCCCACAGAGACTATTATTTAATAATGCTAAACACAACTGTTGGACATATTTTAAGTTTTAATGATGAGTGCCATACTAGCTGTTATAGAGCAAAGGCAAAAAGATGTCTAGATCAAATGTATAGATTTATTAGAGTTTGATCTTTGTATAGGTTTGATCAAACAAGCATCAGAATGTGTCACCGATCAGATCGCAGACTGCCTAGATCGATAGGGTAACTAGGTCAAGAAAGTGTCTCAGAACTTGTCAAGATCAAGGCCGAGGTACAAACTCAGTTATTGAAGGCTAAGGGATCAAACTTAGAATTAAAGTCAAGGATATGGAATCAGAATTTAGGGAAGTCTGTGATGACCAAAACTGATTACATACACCTTGTGTACAAGGTCTAAGTTCCATATATTAAGTGGTGACTGGAACTTAGTTATGTTCAAAATGGTGTACTCTAATTTCACAATA
The DNA here is from genome assembly GCA_026214975.1 of Gentiana macrophylla. Taxonomy (NCBI): domain Eukaryota; kingdom Viridiplantae; phylum Streptophyta; class Magnoliopsida; order Gentianales; family Gentianaceae; genus Gentiana; species Gentiana macrophylla. Next base: position 638,243 of record JAOBSW010000444.1, read on the forward strand.
AAAAGTTAGATAAGAAGAAGTCAGCTGATGTGTTGTTAAAACACAACAGACTTAGACTTGCTGAGAAATGTGTACATCAGCAGGTTGTCATACTTCAAATATTTGCTGAGTATATTTCTCGATTTAATCAAGGGTTACATTGGAAAACTACAAGGATAAAGATGGATTACAAGCCTTGATATTGTCAACAAATCAATGGCCAAGATAAAAAGAACATTGGAAAGATTCAGAGGATTAACCAATGGACATAAGTCAAAGGGTGGACAGACTGAAAACTGACAAAAAGCAAATTGACAGTGTCAGTACTATGAACAGAGACAAAAAGCATGTCAAGATGGAGACAAATCTGAAACGGCTATGTTTGAAATTCAAACATAAGTCACAAGATTCTCACCTATAAATAGAAGACTCTTGATTCAGATACAAGTGATGAAAACAAATAATCTACTCAAATCTATCAAATTTCTGATCAAGAAAATCACCCTGCTGACATACATAGAGCTTTAACTGACTGATCGAGAAATATCTTCAAGTGCAACCTGCTATCAAGTTAGATCAAGTATACATACTTGAAGACATCAAGCTGTTGATCATTTCATCATGATCAAGCTGCTGACTGCTGAATCATTCACTTGATTCAAACTTTATTTTACAAGAAACTGCTGAAGACAGAGAAGCACTTAGGTGTCAAGAACTGTTGTTTGTGGTGGAGCTGGTGAAGAGGCAATCCTACCCTTCAAGGACCAGTGGAATACTTTGGAGCAGCAATCCTACCTATTTCAAGTGTTCAGTTTGTGAAGCCATAGTTATTGGTGAAGGACATACAGCTTAGGGATTTTTGTAACTGCAACCTCAAAGATCTCTAGTGAATTTCCTCCAACATCACAGGAGAAGAGTGGACTGACAGGATTACACCACCTGGAACCACTATAAAAATTGCCTTCTTACTTTCTGCATTTACTTTCTGAACACATCAACCTACTGAAACTAGCAACTGAATTCACACATTTACACTACTGAGTATCTAATAAATAGGATCATTCTTTTAACTACAAGTAATAAGGCTTAAACTAAATATATTCCGCTAAAAAATCCAGTAATATCAATCGTCGCCAGACTATCGAGCAATCAAAGAAAGAGCTCACCGACATCTCTTGGTTTTGTTAACTCCAAAAGTTTTAAGTGTTAAGTTTATTCACCCCCCTCTAAACTTAACCAAAGTCTTTTCAAGGGACCAACAACAACAACAATTTATAGGTCAACTGGATAGGGGTGGTCATTGACCAACATAAAGAACAAGTAAATAACATAGATGCAAATAAACCAATCATCAATCATATATCGAAAAGGTACTAACCACACTATTCATAACTAACCTCCCATTAATCCGTATTCGACTCGTGTGCGCAATTTAGCTACGGGTGCAACTCCTAACCCTATCAACTCCGACAATGGCAGTAGACAATCTATACGCAAACTACCCTTCTTAATTGGTCTGTAATAGCCATACGCATGAAGAACTAGAATTGCCGGTGTGGAGCGTTAACCCATACCCCTAACCCGCCTAGGCAGCTATCGACCATGATTAGCACGTTCCTAGGGTCCATCAAGACAATGTCCTAATTAACACTTCACTAACAATTTTTCATGTTAATTTACGAATTACGAATACTAGATTGGCCAGACCTATTACCCGTTTTAATTATTCCTGTCGATCAACATAGCTGACGCCGAACCATAGAATTAGGATTTATTAGGTATTCAGATCTAGCGATAAAGACCGTCGCAGATCTGAAGAGCGCAACCCATAATTCTATGTTTAATATGAATGAATCGAATGAAGATTAAGGTTCGTTTAATTAACTCATATATGATCAGATGCAAGCATAATCTTGATCTATCACAAGAAGAATCATGAATCTAAGAAAAGAAATAAAACATTGGAATAGGTCTTACCCATAACGAAGAACATATCTACTCTTATATTCTCTCTCCCTCCGGCGATTCAAGACGATCCATGAAGATCGTAAACCAAGCACAATTCAATAATGAAAGACTCATGATTTATTTGCAAGAAGAAAAGAAGAAAATAAAAGAAGACTTTATTCAACAAAAGACTACATTGTAGCTAGTTGATGAAGAACTAGAAAAGAGATGAAGAATGAATGGAATTGAATGAATGGAAGATGAATACAATTTCGCAGCTCTGATGGCCATATATAGGTGTATAAACCAACTTAGGGGTAAACCCAGTCCTTGGAAGACAAGATAATGCGTTTCTAGAAGATTCTGGGCCTCGATTAATCGCGGGTAACTCCCGATTTACCGGGTTTTTTTTGTCTTTTTCTTTCTGCCGACTTAACATGAATACCCTAGGCCCATCTTCGGTATTTGGACCATAACATAGCCTACGTTACTCCGATTTAAGTAATTCAAAGTGTTTTGGAATCCTTGTTTCAAGCCCTACAACTTTCATGTAGAAGTCCAAGCCCAATTCGTCTTGTAAGGCTTCGTAAAATGCGTTGCAAGATCACCAATCAGATTCTCGGGTCCAATCTCCGCTCGAAACACTTCAACCTTCAGCCCCATTCAGTTCTTTATCAATTGACTCTTACATTCAGCCCAAATGATGCTCCAAACACTTGTTCATCTGTCAATAAAACCATACCACACATAGTAGCTTCTATTTCTAGCAAATAACGCATAAAATACACGGTTAATACGCATAATACCAATTTCGTCACACCGGACGTGGCCTAATCACATTTAGCTAATTTACCCATGATTTCATACATATTACACCCATTGAGAACACAAATCCGGAGTAGATTGATGGTAAAATATGTTACCAAGTTGACCGTCATCACGCCCCGACAAGGGCAAGTTAACAGCAAATTGGGAAGGCCACTATCAAATCGCAAAAGAGATCAAGAAAGGAACTTATATTCTCAAGGACAAGGATGGACTCGAGCTCAATCGTCCTTGACACGCAGACAATTTAAGGATATATTATATATAGCAATCAATAGAGTTTGTTTCTCTTTTTTGGGTTATGGCCATCCTCTTGTTTACGACTCGAGTGTTTAGGCTTTATTTTATTATCTTGTAAAACTTGCCTTTATGTCTCTTTTATGAAGGGTTTTATATTATCACGGACCGGCTTGATCACTGTTTGATCAAAACGGTGTTAAACCTTTACAAAATTGCAAATGAGCAAATTCAAGGCAAGGAATGTTTTCGACAAAATCACGCATCTGCTAAAGGTGGAGTCTTGTCCAAAACAAGGGGACCCATGCCCATATAAAAATAAAAAATAAAAAAATAAAAACTAGCTGTTTAAATCTACGGGAGATATTGATCCCTGGGCGCAAGGGTCATCCGAAACTGCTAGTGCAGAGACTTGAGATCAACCAAGCGAAGGGTATTGGATGGTTCGGCCTCATATCCCTTGCAAAATTAACGGCCTCGCGATGAATGATGAGCCCCCAATCAACATTCACGTCCGGAGTAAAGATATAATGAATAAGGATGGCCTCTTCATCGGTCAACACTTCAAAATTGTCAGAGGGAATAGCCCCAGTATTGATGAACCGTTTCCATTCCCGATACCATTGACACAACCCAGAGGCAACGCCGTTGTGAACATGCTCCTCTTCTCTTTCGGGAAATAACCCCGCATATGCGTCGAACCTATGAGCAAAGTAGGGCTCCTTGCTATCAAGGTCCTATGCCGTTTCGAAATGCAGGGCCGGATTGAATGCGGGGAGTGGCAGGAGCTCATTTATGGCAGCCGGGGTGAAACGCACTTGAGTGCCTCGAATGGAAACGGAAGAAACTTCTTCGATGGACTGGTCCTCTGATAGAACGGCATAAAATTCACGGACTAGGGTAAGGTTGTATCTCCCGAAGGGTCCAAGAAGAAAATGGCCCCAACCAGAGTAAGCCACGCGAAACATGAATCCACTCCCATCAATCTTGTTCAAATTCAGGCCCCTCTCGACTAAATGAGCACGGTCGGCAAAGTATGCCCTATAGTTGGCGATGGCATTGGCGGACGCCGTAGTGAAGAAAGGAGGCAATCGAGATGGAGAGGTAGAGCCAGAAGAAGATGTCATGATGATTAACAAAAAAGAAGCACAGAGTTCAGAAAATGTGTTTTATGCTCCAAAACAGCCAAAGTTTTCCTCCATTTATATAGAGGGAGAAGACAGACCAACGGAGGAAGTTGAAAGGATCCTACGGTCGTAATTACCTGGCTTTTCAAATTCAAAAGTGAAGTTTGATTACACTGGTGAACGCACAGTCTTCTAGGATAGGCATAGGTCTCCGAATTTAATGCCTAACCTGTCCTCACAGGAGGGGTATACGTACGCATCTCTTCTCGAGTAGGAAAACCCGGCCTCAGCAAGGGGGCCGAATTGCGGGTACATTTTGAATCAGAATCAAAAAACATGCAAACACGAACAAAACTCCAAAGAGATAACGAAAGTTTATTATAGAAAGCTGAACAAGTACAGATTACAAACAACGGCTAAAAATAGGGCAACCCTCCATCGGAAGAGCTGCCGGGCTCGGTAGAGGACCCATATGGGATCTCTTCGAACACAATGTTTGGCCTAAGAAGGTACTTGTCCGACGGACAAGTGAGAACCAGGGCAGAATAGAGGTTGGAGATCAACCAGGGAAACATGATGGAGTGACCATTCACCATTCCCGTAGCAAAAGATGTTGAAATAGTGTCCTAAACCCAATCGGGTTGGACCGGATCCGACCGGGTCGGATCATTTATACTATTTCTTTATGTTTATACATATGATAAATGGCTTTTCTGTTGTCATATATTTGTTCTTTTAAAGAACCAATTGTGAATTGTTATATGATAACGTCCTTAGTATTAAACTGTGATAGATGAACCATGATAGGCGATTATGGTGTATGAGATCTCTAATCACTTTAATAAGTTTGATACTTAAATGTCTCTAGGCTTATGTACTATTAAACAGGGCATTGATAGTACAAACAGGCTAGCACGTATTAGATATCTTCTGTCTTTAAAGGCAGGGATAGATCTCGTCTATCGAAGTGCGAAGACACCTGGACTATGCGTGGACGTGCATTAGAGAATGTGTACGTTATACTGACCCACTTACACTGTTAAGTGTCACACTATGTGACGGTTGTGTAATTATCCATAGGACCGGAGTCTACATGGCATCATGGTGTGGATTGTCATGCTTTGACACTATTGAGGTTTCCCCTAAAAATGGGGCGATCATGCATAGTGATTGGGTGTGATACTGAAGCATGCGTAGTATACGTGTTTGGTCGTCCGGAAATCGCGTACCCTATTAGTAGGGGTGAATATCCGAAAAGGCCTTCTTATAAGAAATGTCATACTCTCGTGAATCTTTGCAAAGTGGAAGTAAATGAGTTACTTCGAGAGAGCATGATATCAAGATTATAAAATACGGTCGTTGATGTTTGACACTCGACGTACGACCGTATGGATATTAATACAGCGATAGGATTCTATTTACACGGTAATTGTTTCACATGAAAGGTAGTAGTAATTGCATTTGACTCTTCCGATGATTGGGGGTCACGGTGTGTTGGTAGACGCTATTCCGTGATCGTTAGGTTTGAAGGGCATTTTCGTAATTTGCACTTTATGCCTACAGCAACATATGCGGAAGCCTATCGGGTCACACACATAAGAACATCTAGCCGGATTAAAATGCGGTTAGCGATAACCAAATAAGGAAAGTTTTATCTCGACTATAAAGTGTTATAGTGATAAATTAATATGGTAGTATTTATTTATTATGAATAAATTAAATACAAGATATTAATTATGTTGATTAATTAAATATACATATATTAGATATGTGTGTCGAAATATATTTGTGTATATTAATACACATGTATTTTGCAAATTAATTAATCATGGTATTATATTATCTAGTATTAATATAAGATATTAATATTTATAAATGTATATACACGTGAGTGACATGCATATATGATATGCATGTGCACATTTGTATTATATATATATATATATATATATATATATATATATATGTGTGTGTGTGTGTGTAATATATATATGTGATATATACACATATGTAAATTGATTTATGGTAAAGTGATTTATGGTAAATATATATACATATCTGTAAAGTGATCCTGAGGCGTGACCCTCCATTTATCTTTCGACGATTTAAGCCCTCCTCAATTAGTAACGGGCAACGGTTAAAAAATACCCAATTATTAGCAAGCACCTCGTTGGAGGCTGTGCTGAAAAAATGTGACTGAACATTAGAAGGAGGCATATCGAAGGAGATAGAAGTGAAACTCAAAATTTTCAAACGTGAGTAACTATGATGGCTCAAATATCCCTTTATAGGAAAAACCAGGAGGACCTACGGTCCAAATCAGGTTAATCCAACGGAGAGGGATGACTCTTTTCAAATTCAAAACTCTAAAAGCAGATAATAGATAACCTAGCTTCTTTAAATGCTCGGTCGGTTACTGAGCCGACAATAAAGGTTGCAGTTATCGAAGCAACAATCATAAAGAGGCCTGTCAGAGCAAGACTCTTACATTTCTGAGGGAATTAAAGGAAGCAATTCGAGTTATTTCGACCAAGACCCGCGGAAAGCCATGCTCGAAACATCGGGGCCGCGTGTTACAATTTTTTGAATCACGGGTTAAAACTTTTATGCAACAAGTTTAGTCGTTTAGAACCCGCTGCGGATAAGGGGGCCAGATACCCCCAATTCAAATCGAAAAACAGATTCAAGCAAAACCAGGTTCTTCAGAAACACTTGCAAAAGTTAATTCAAAGTTGATTTCTGGCTTCGAAACATAATCGTCAAAAGATGGATACAAAAGCGGAATCATCAAAGTTTTTGCAAATAATTGCAAATGATTGAAAAGAAATACAACAAAGTGAAGCTAAGGCTGGACAGGAGGGTCAGATGTGCCCTGCGAAGTCGGAGCTTGCGCCAGTAGGTTCTCATACATTTCGGTGTCCGATGCAGTCGCAGGCTCAATCTCCAGAACGGGCTCATCCTCTCGAGCAGCTTCCTCGATCAGATCCCTCAGATTCACAGGATCCCGGGGTAGTGTTGGGAGGATTTTGCATCATAAAAACAAAAGAAAATTTATAAACCTATACTTAACATGCAAACTAACTCCTAACCGACCAAATATCGGGTAGTTGATAGCATAGTAGGGTAAGTACTGTGGTCGATCCACGAGGGAAAAGGATGAAGGATCTAATCTCACTAATTCTCTCAATTGCTACTCAAGAAACGGAAGACAAAACGTAAAAACAGAAAATAATTCAAATAATCTAACCTAAGGAATAAAATAAACAATCTAATCTAAAGACATGGGATCAAACAACCAATATACAAACCTATGTGATCTCAATCCTAGTTAATCTCATGATTCTAATTCGATTTGTGGTTTCACCTTTTCACGAGACATAAACCCCTAATTCCTTAGTGAATTTATTCTCAAGCTACGGATTCTAATTCCTTAGTAAATCCAATTCATCAATCTCTACTCTCTCGTAAGTTGAAACCGATTTTCAATACAAAACTCGGTGTAGATTCAGGTTAACTCTCGTATTTTAGAATCTAACAACCTAGATAATTAATCGATTAACTTGTCATCATTAACGATTAAAAATCCTATCTTTCTATGGTGATCTAACGTTTACACAACTTCCGTATTATAAACATCTATCGTGAACTAATTCCTCAATTTATTCACATAGCCATACAAACCATGCATAGAAGATACAAATAAATTGAAATCATGAAGAAGAAGCTGGGATTGAATAAATCTAAAAGAACTCACATGGTTGTGTACAAAGGTTGATCCTTGAAAAGAAAAACGAAACGAAAAGACTCCTAATCTAACCTCGGTTCACCCGAGCACAAGGCTCGGGTGACCGGCCTTCAACTCTCCAAGATGCGGCTGTGCTCTCTTTTTGATGTGAAGAAAAATATGGATGCCCTTAGGGTTGGGGCGACGGTCGTTTAAATAGAAGATTAAGTCGGTTTAGGCAAAGCGCGCAAATGACGCTCGTTTGAATACATGGGCGCCCGTCCATAATGCTTGACGGAGGATGGGCGCTTGATTCACCTAGCGTCTGAACTCTCTGTATTAGTTTCGACTCCCTGGACGCTCGTTCACTTGAATGACCGCCCGTTCGCTATGAACGCTCCATGGACGCTCGTCCAGATTGATGCAGAACGGATTTCTTGATATTTCCATCTTTATCTTGATTGATTTCTTTCCTTATCTCTTTTATTCTTCCATATCTTTAATTGATCCTCTTCCATCTCGAATTTAGCCTTTTAGGATCATCTTTTCCATCATTAATTGGGTATCTACAAATATCAAAAACATACCAAAACGTAATAATTTCCAAAATAATATAAAAACATCAAATAAACATAAAAATCGATACGTTTTCATATTTAATCATTAAAAACCTCATTTACTCAATATTTGACTATAAGGCCCGATATCTATGAAAATAATCCATATATGGGGGAAATTGATTCATAAAATATATATAAAAATCACTATAATTTGGCCCTTAACAGGTAGCGGATTCCACTCTCCAAACCCTCCGGCCCGATGTTCTTCATTGAAGCCCTTCACTTCTTCATCAGAGAAAGGAAACTCGGGATGTAAGGCGTGAAGAGTTGGAGTGTAAGGGTCAGTGGTGAGCCAATCTTGAAACGTCTCTAGAAACGCAGCCGCCTCTCTCTGATTAAACTTAACACAATGAGCGATATGATAAAAACCGCGGTCGAAGGACATGAGACTCACATCGCTGATGGTTCTTGTACTCAGCAAAGTTCTTGAAGTCCACAACGCCTTGTTGTCTAGCGGCCTCAAGTTTGGCAGCTTCGGCGGCTTTCAGCGCATCGAGCTCCTTCTGCAATGCTGCAGTCTTCTATTGCTCCTCTTTCCACGCCTGTTTGGCTCGGTCCACCGCATCCTCAAACTCTTTGGTCATGCCGGTTATCTTGGCTTCGTCTTGCTCATGAAGAGTCCTCAACTTAGCCAGCTCTAACTCAGCCGCCGCTTTCTCCTTAACAGCTCTCTTCTCTAGCTCAATGAGACGGTTGTTTGCAGTTCTGAGCTCCAGGACAGTATGATCAAGATTGGCCTCTAATTTTTTCACCTGACCAACGGCTTGTATCCTCCCCTGAGATTCCTCCTTACACATCCTACCGGCTTGCTTCACGATGGTAGCCATTTGAAATCGACACATGTTAAAAAATATAGAGACAACACAGAGGAAAATACAAAGACAAAGCGAAATTAAAGCTTACCACGCAGAGAGCATCGCCAGCGATCCTGGGAAGATCGTCAATCGATTCCATGAGGCCGCCCCGGGGATCCACCTGATCGGCCATGTAAATTCGGTCCGTGATACCACGACCAATCTACATCCATACTTCGTCAGGTCGGGGTGACGGGAAATTTCGAAGATGAGGGACAGAGCCGATCGCATTGTCTAGCAGGGTGGCCCTAGCTTTATCAGTTGGTTTTTTGAAGTTGGGAGCGGTCCACATCGACGAACCCTCTTTACGGCGAAGGTTGACTTCTCCCACAACAAGTCCTTCAGTTGAAGACGAGGGGGCAGATCTTTCCTTTTTTCAATATGAGCTATAGCCGGAGGCTCACCGGAACCGATTGCGCCCCAAAGCACTGGAATAGTGGTCTGATCGGAGGAAGGATGAGAGGACTTGGAAGTTTGGCTGTCCTTTAGCCTGGGTTTTTTCGGAGCCTTTGGATCTGTTGACTCGTCAACTTTCTCAGGGCTATCCAGAACAATAGTCCCCGAGGCGTCAGCGGCCTCACCACCCTTCTTCTTCACAGGCTTCTCAATAGCGGCTTCACGAGCCCGCTTTTCAACAGTTGAGGATCCTAAAGTGAGATCACAAGGCAAGGCGTTAAACTCCCACAGGAACTCAACAAAGAACGGATCAAAAGGGGGCCGGAGCCCGGCGATAAAGTGGTCGTAGTGAAGCCAGATGAAGTCCTTGGAATCGCGACCGCAGACCTTAGTCACATTCCGATCTTCATCTTTCTCGAATCGGGTAAACCTATAGCTGTGCGGGATGTCAAAGGCCGTCAGCGAATTTTTATACTCATGGTTGTCTTTAATAGTGTTCCACAATCACTCAACCTCCTTATCAAAAGCTTTTTGATCCACACGCTCTCGAAGGGCAGCGGCAGAGCGAGGTTTCGAAGGGGCCTTCTCTTTTTCCTTCTCTTTGCCTTTCCCTTTGGCCGCAGCAGTGGGTTTAGTGATAGCGACTCTACCTCGATCAATCACCCTTACTCTTATAACGGGTTGATCTTGCTCGGTCTGATCCTGCTGCAACGAGGTTTCCTTAGCCTCACCTCCAGATCCATAGCCACGTGCAACGATGTCACTCTCGGTAGCCGACTCAGAAGACATCCTGAAAGTACAAGGGCGAGGTGGATTAGTTATCGCCTAGACTATGAAGCCGGGCCGAGATCAACGCGTACAATTTTAACTCTCGACACCTCGCCCCCCCATCTGTGTTCACCAGAAAATGAAATAAAAAACAAGAAGCTACGAATCGCATGCCAACAAGATCTTAAAACATCAATTACCTATGAACCAACAAAAGGGAATACACAGTGGCAAAAGCAACAAATCTGGGAACAACGGTACGAAAAGAAGAGGTTTCAGAGGAAAAATTCCCCAAGAGTCTATAAAATTAAAACAGAAATTCACATAGAGGCTAGCTATGATGCATATGTCATATAAAAAGCGATCGAATCATTGAAGGATTACTAGTAAATTGGGCAAAGAGCGGTTGTTTGCGGATTTTGCTTGAAGAAACAACCGGAAATCACCGTCGAATGCTTAAACCTTCGCCGAAAATTGTTAACTCGCCGGAAAAATATGCTGAAAGACAAACGGTTTTTGCAAAAGTATATAAGCGAAGGGGTTGCCCTCAATTTATAGAAGGTACTAATGGCGGCAAACTGAACCGTTGTGTCTGAAAATTCAAAATTCAAAAGTAATCATGAGGCGCAATAAACGAAGCGTTGCCAACCAATCAGTAACCGCCGTCAGTCACGTCAGCCATCATGTGCCTTGCGAAATCAAGGTTACGCCTCTACCTGCCACAAATACTCAGCCAATCCCGAATCGAGGTTACGCCTCTAACTGCCACAAATACTTAGCCAATCCCGGCTCCAAGCCAGTCCACGTCACAACATCGCATTTCATGCCGGATCTGCCTGGACTCACTCACAAGCCCGACGGCAACCAAAGTCGGCACCACACTCTTCCCAGGAAATCAATTGAGACGTATCACCGTCATAAGCGCTAACAAACTCTACTCCACGCCTTACACTCTGAAGCTCCATCGGAGACAATCGACAAGGCACGGAGTAAGGGGCCATTGATATGAGAAACCCGCATACGGTCTTACAACCCGGGTCCGATTCGATCGGAGGTCACATCATTAGCGTTTAAGCCGGCTACCCGCTTGCTGCAATGCCGTGTATAAGCTGCAAGCTAATAAGTTCATTTGTCGTCTCAACATTTACTTCGAATCAAGGCCGAACCTTGATTGCCCGGAGAACATCAGCACACATAGCTTCCTCATCCATCAAGGCAAACCGGACTCAACTCCCGCAAACGAGAATCTTCTTACTCGGCATCGTAAGACCCTTGATGAACCCACACGAAGGATCGACGGCTTCAGGAGGAGCCACCACTCCTCAGCCTGAGATTATATTTATGCTTAATTGTACTTTATTAAGTCTTTTTGTCATTAGCATAATCACAATTAGTCCGACACCTATAAATAGGAGCTATGTGTAAATTACAATCTGATCTCACAATTAATGAAAGCAGGCCAAGCCCTATCAATTTGTCGAGTCTGAGTTCGCATTCATAATGTCGGCCGGAAACTTCATAACTTCCATATAAACCACCGCTATCACCACCCATATTGCCAGAGAAATCATACATAAATAGCCAGATATCCACACGGCCCAGCCGTTACCGCCACCCTGATAATTCACACAATATCAGTAAGTATAAGCACTTAACAAATAATAAGATGATAAACAAATCTAAATCTGTCATTTATTAATAAAAAATTGTCTTTTGGGCACCACCTAACAACGACAACATTGACGCTTAAACGATACACCTAGATCTGTTCGGATCGCGATTTCGGATAGGATTCGTATTCATACAACACCAACATACACAATTAATTGAGTATGGGCTTAGGTTTGGAGCTTTATCATTACTCTTTGTCATGGACATGACTTGTTTGCAATTTTAGTTTTATGTAACAATGTAATAGGGATCTTTTTAGTATTTCAAACGTATTGGGTGTTATACTATTTCTTTGATGTTCGGAATCTCCCACTCTGTAATTAGCAACTTAGGGTGTGTTTGGTTGGGAGAAATAAGATGAGAAAAGAAAAGATATTTTAGTTTTCTCAAGTTAGACACGTTTGGTTACTTGAGAATAGAAAACCGTCATTTCTCAAGTTGAAGACTTTTTTCAAAATATAATTCTTTTCCACCCTATTATTTCTCAGCTCACGCCAAAGAAAAGTCAAGCGCGAATAGAAAAGCCCATTTTTTCCACCACCTTTTTATTTCTTGCCATTCAAATTATGAATCGCTTGTTATTATTAATATTTTTTTTTGTATTAACAGCATGTGCAATAATTTATTTTTTTCCTTCAGTATCTAGTAAAAAAAAAGTTTATTATTTTTTGTTCCAAAACACACTCTTGGTATATATCTTTTCTTTTCATTAATATATTCTCTTTGCCAAACAACATAAATGAGGATCAATTCTATTCTCAGCATTTTTTCTGCATATCCAAACAGATGGGAAGAATTTATACTTTTCTATTCTCAGTTTTTCTTTTCTTAGGTCTTTTTCTCACAACTTATTTTTCCTCGGTTTTTTTCTTTACCAAACATGCCCTTAAGGTATTAAGGAGACATGGCGATGTATTGGTGGCGTAAATTCTTGGGGCGTGTCAGGAATAGCATTGTAAAACTTTACTTTCAATATAAAATAAATACTATTGCACCAAAATAATTGTATTGTATACGGTATAAGTAACGTTACTTTAGATGTTTTTTTGTTGTTGTTGACGGAAATGAAAGAAACGCACGCACACGCACATTGTTTTTTTTTAAAGGGGGAATGAAGGAGAATGACAAAAATATTTCATCAATTGAGTAGAAGGACAGTCTTTCAAAACTTTTGCATAAAGGACAAAAATATTCACTGTCGAAATTCACTTGTGTTCGAAATTCACTGCCGAAATTCACTGTCGAAATTCACTAATTTTCAAAATTCATCATTTAAATTCACCGATTTTAGGGATTCACCGATTTCGGGATTCACCGATTTTAAGGATTCATTGTTTGTCTTCTCGCTATAAAATTACGCATTGTCTTCTCCTATAAAAAATATATGTAGTTACAAGTATTCTTAAAAATATTTTAGATTGTATCCATATCCCTAATTTTCCATTTTTTTAATAATTTTGAAGGACTTTAGTACCTTTTTCCCGTATATACTACAGGTCCCCGTGGGACGTTATCCAAATACTATAGAAGTACCTAAATTGTTTGATTTTTCTTATCTTGGCAACTAATTTATTAACAATATATGGCATTCACCACATGCAAAATCACTAATTACTTTGGAGCACTCGCAATGGATACTGTCAATCATTTAAAAACTCTAATTTAAAGATTTCAACAGGAAAAATAACACTGCAATAGATACTTTATTTTTACTTTAAAATACAGATTCTGTAAAATTTCCTTTACATCTATCGCATTCATCCAGTTTCTGTATTTTTCTTTATTTCAACTGGATTATGTAAAATAAAAAATATGATGCATTTCATCTTGGATATATATTCTGTCTGAGAGATTTTATGGTGCAACGGTTATAGTAAGGTTGTACCAAGTGACATGATTATAACCTTTTCATTTTTACTCTTTCAAATAATACATTTTTATCGTGTGTGAGAGGTTAGGAATGAATGATTGTAATGTATGTCACTTGGTATAACCTTCATACAACGGTTGTATTATAAAAAAATTCATTCTGTAAACTAGAAAAATATGTATTTAAAACTGTGAAATAAAATATTCAGTAAGATGATCTGATACGAGTGCTCTTGTACGTCCTCTTCAGCTTTATAAAACAACCCACCTCTCCCTTAAGAATAAAGCCACATTTGGTATATTCACTCTTTTTTAAGGAGAGTGGGCATCTCACTTTACTTCCATCCACCCGACTCGATTCTTATACTTCCATCATTTGTTAACTCTCTATTTTTATTATTGTTTACAACGATCGCATTTTGTTTACGGAAACGATATTACTTGCACACAATTTTTACCTTAACTAAGGCTCGAACCCAAAATTAACCTACTGGTCTTGAGGCCTTAACATTGACTACTTGGCCAATGCCTCATCGACACGATGTATCTCAATGCTTAACCAGAATATATATATATATATATATATATATATATATATATATATCTTGGTTAAGCATTGAGATACATCATCATTAACTGTTGGATTTTATACATGTATATAATTGGCGCCAATTTAATCTAGGGATGATAGAATCAAGGATGGTTTTGGGGTGATTTTAGGGTTTTATGGTGAGTCAAGAATTTATCTTGGATTGCCTACGATATCATGTATATTGTCCAGAATCAAACCTTACGTAGTTCCCGAGTAGTGTTTTATAGGCACATGCCCTTCTTCCGCCCTAAACTTAAGACGGTTTGGTCTATTGACATAAATACTGGCTTTAATGGGCCTTGCCCTTGCCCAAGTAACCCACTGGAAAATTGGGCTTAAGAACCTGGGTTGGAGCTCGATATCGACTTGTATGACACCGACATGGGTGCTCGAGTTGACACACTTGCAAGATCGATGGGCTGCGGTGGTGATCACCGATTCGTCTCCTCGTATTCGACCCGATGTGGATAATATACTTGGACTTTTCCACATGCCAATTGGACCAATTAGATAATTCACACGCGCAGGGTAAAATCTCGATCGTCATAAGCCCCCAGAGATCTATCTCGAGCTCTTGAGGTCGGTGATGTATGAAAAATATATGATCAAATTATAAGACTTTTTATTATTATATTTATGATATTTTAGTATAATTTCATATAAATGCATTAAAAACTTATAAAAATCATAGTTAGTTATAATTAGATGCATAAGTTATAAAAACGATAAAAATGATAGTTTTTGTCGATTTACGTTTGGTGTTTCGTTGAGTTTGTTGCAGGATCGGATGTTTACCAAGATCCCAAAATATGACATACTTTTGAAGTATAAATCATGAGTTTTGTGGGATAAAAGATTATGCCAAAATCTAACAACTTTGAACAGATCAATCTGATTTAATGTTTCTACCGTAACTCATCTTCAACGGACATTTGATCTAACTTAGAGGCATTTTCAGAGAAAAAGTCCTTGATGAAAGTTGTAGGCCTTCAAAAGAGCTTTCCAACGAATATCAAATCATGTCAACTGAGGTCTACAGCTCGAGATAGGTTTTACAAACATCGGATATGTTGTATATCCGCGCGCGCCGGAGAAGGCGAATATTGCGTAAAAATCTCAAACCGGGCCCCAAAAATCTCGACAAGGGAATATATATCGTGTAGCCGCGCGCGCGGTGGTGGTCGGCACGCGCGCCGCCTTGTGATATGGTCTATAAATAGACCTCAAATGCAACCATTTTGAAGTGTACCAATGCATATATCTCTCTTCTATATCTATATATAGTTTCGTTTTGTTGTTTTTAGTTAAATAAAGGCATGTAAACGGCACTCTGCCGGAATAATCTTTGTAGTATAAAGTATCGTTATAATGCTTAGAAGATGTATCAAGGCTCATTGATGTAAAGGAGTTGCTATTTCCGGAGGATACAACTCTGAAGCTTCGATTGTAATCTGGTAACTTTTCTAATGTATTTATGTTGTTATTAGTATCTTACTTATAATGATATTAGGCTAACTTAGTATCTAGCCAAGATATGAAATTGGATTAGTATTATCTTTTTAGGGAAATGGATGATGACTATACTAAAATTGGATAAAAATCGGTTACAATGAATCTCTTTCTATATTCGTATTGAATTAGCTACTTGATATGAAAGAATTCATAATCTAATTATGAATTGACGCCTCGTAGTTAGGTTATGAACTCGTTAATAGAAAGACCGGAGGGGTAAAATTGGCGAGTGAAAACGTGACAACGGAATCCGGATTTCTAAACCGGGGTAGATTTGTTTCGGGAGAAACAAACTCTTATTGAAATATGTACTCGAGAGATTATTACGTTTAATTCGTTTGTTTAATTGACATACCTTAAAATTGGCCGAATGACAAACGGGAGTGACCCATGCTTGAGGATGACCTTGGACAAATGATTGGACATATGACAATTTCGGATGCTCGTGTGAGAATGAATTGTTTAGTTTAGAGTGCACCGTTTCAGTATAATTGATTTAACTTAAAATAAAGATCAAGCACATCCAATTTCACTAAAAAGATATAATGATTCAATAACATATTCTTGGCTAGTCTATAATTATAATATCTATCTCCTCCCTTAGATATTGTTTTGGTACCTATATATACTTATATCTATATATATATATGTATTGCTATATATCTATATATATATTTATATACTTATATATATCATTTTAGTTTTATGCTTTGTTAGTTTAGAGTTTGGTTGGATGATAAAATTGCGACTTAGATTGAGATAATAATGATTTCTTGGTGTTTAATCACACGGTGAATTACCAAGTTTTCCTCGAGGATCGACACACGACTCATCACTCTATCACTACAATTTGACCGGTACACTGCCGGTAAGGATTGATAGCATAGAAAAGGTTCGTCAGCTTAATGGCGCCGTTGCCGGGGAACGACGCTAATTCATTGTGTTCGAATGATTTCTACTTATATTAACTCAAAAGTCTCGAGGATAAGTCAACACTTTTCTTACCCCATTTCTATTTTCTTTTTCGTTGGTACTTACCTAATAAGTAAGTTACCAATCTTTACTTTTATCGATTTCAACTATTTTCGGTTTTCGTTAGTTGATGACGAGAAAGAGTAAGGCCCCACTTACTCCTTATAAGCCTGACATAGATACTTACGAAAGGCAGTTAAGAGCAGAAAGGAAACAAGGTCATACTGGTCAGGGAAATCCTGACGAAGAATCATCATCAAATCAAAATACGAAAATGGCTGAAAACAGTGATGAAACACCTGAACAAGGGCTAGATCATGCTCAAGGGCATGGCCAAAATCTTAATCAGGATCTACCCATACCAAATAACGAGAATAGAAATAATCAAAATCGGAACAGAACAATCGTAATAATAACCCACCAAATCCGAGACCTATTTGTGATCGGACCTAAGAATAAACCGGACTAATAATCCGATTCGTTTACCCAATGAAGGAGCAAATAATTTTGAAATAAAATCTCATCTTTTGGTCTAATTGACGCAAGAGCCCAATTTCTAGGAGAGGATGATGAGGATCCACATCACCATCTCTATCTTTTAGAAGAATTGTGCAATCTGACCAAAAGTCAAGGTGCTCATCGTGAATTAACAAGGATGTCTATGTTTCCTTTTTCTTTAAAAGGAAGAGCACGAGATTGGTTTATGTCACTCCCACATCATTCATTGACTAGTTGGGAGGAAATTAAAACCGAGTTTTTAAAGCAGTATTTTACTCCGGGTAGAAATTTGGAATTAAAAGTCGAAATTGCCAACTTTAGACAAGGATCTGAAGAAACGCTTGGGAATGCGTGGGAGAGATTTAAAAAGTTGCTAAGATCTTGTCCCGATCATGGTTATTCCTTAGAAATGCAAATCCAACTTTTTTTGTCGTAAATTAAGGAAAGATTCACGTGCTGAGATGTAGATCATGCATGTGGTGGTTCATTAATGATGAGTGAAGCCCAAATAGTTTACGATGCTATAGAAAAGATTTCAAAAAATAACAGAATGTGGGAAACCGGTTCTAGCACTAGGAAAGTAGCATTTGCAGGAGAATACACATCGAATACGGAAGTTCTAGCACACTTGGAGAATTTGGGTAGGAAGTTTGACTACTGAGGCTAGTAGGATTTCAAAATCGAAACTATCATACCAAATGACTACTCAAATCATGATAATGTGTCATTAGGGATAGAAGAACCGAAGGATACTCAAGGGAAGAGGTGAGTTTTTACACAAAGATAGGAATTTGAACAACGCGTATTCAAACTCCTTTAATGCTATTAGAAGAGAGCACCCAACTTTTAGATGGTCCGAAAACCTAATAAGCCAGGACAACCGCCATATCCGATTCAAAGATAAGAATCCATATAGTAATCAAGTTCATCAAGGAAATACATCAAATCGAACCTACAATCGTTACTTCAAATCTTATCCACAACATACTACTCAAACTATACCCGGTCACCCAAAGTTCAACCCAACCTGAAGGAGTTGATAAATGGGATAAATTAATGGAAAATATGATGGGTGTAGTATCTACTCAAGCTCGTAGAATATAGAAACTATGATAACTTCTATAGTTCGGGTCTCTAAGGATATGACTATGTTGAAAACGTCTATGGGTGGACATGATACGAGAATGAGAACTATAGAAGCATCGTTAAGGAATATGGAAGATCATTTGAGTAGAAGGAGAAGAATAACAACGGTAGACCTCAGGAGGATTACCAAGTAATCTTGAAAGAAACCCGAGAGAGGTAAAAGCTGTGATTACAAGAAGTAGGAAATATTGTGAAGATACTAGAAAGCGTAAAAACGAGAAACAATGAGGTAGAAAAAGATTTAAATGGTAATATCGTAAAGGAAAAGGACGAACTTGAATTCAACGATGAAGAGGAAGAAATTATCGAAGAATTCTTAAAACAGAATAATGTTGAACCTGAAATTGAAGGCGAAAAATGGGTAAAGTCCCTAGAATTCGAAAGATCCTATGGATAAGGACACGAGAATCCTATTTAAGGAACATGTCGAGAAAATCGAGGGAGAAAAACAGGAAGATTTAAAAGTAAGCGAGAAGGATAAAGTTGATACTGAGGGGATGTTTTAAAGGAAAAATCTCAAGATAATGAAACTTGGCGATCAAGTAATGCTCAAAGATTCAAGGAGAAAGGAAAAGAGAAAATGACTTGAGAACCAAAGGCTATAGATTTAGAATCTTTGCCTTATCCACGAAAGATCAAATTAAAAGATAAAAAGCGATAAGAAATATGCTCGTTTTCTTGACACTTTTCGTCATATTCATGTCAATATCCCCTGTTATAGAAGCTTTAGTCAACATGCGCCTATGGAAAGTTTCTTAAAGATATCCTATCTAATAAAAAGCGATTAGAAGAATATGAGAATATATGCCTTAATGAAGAATGTTACGCAATACTTCAAAGATCGACTACCTCCTAAACTTAAAGATCCTGGTAGTTTCACTATCCCATGTGAAATTGGAGGATTTCTGTTTAAGAAAGTATTGTGTGATCTAGAGCAAGTATCAATCTCATGTCTTATGAGGATTATAAGAAACTAGGAATAGGAGAGTTTACGAATCTTTGAAATGACCCTTCAGATGGCGAGATAGATCAATTAAACATCTAAAGGGAATAATCGAGGACGTGTTGGTTAAAATTGATAAATTTTACTTCCCGATGAGACTTTGTAATAATGGAAATGGAAGAAGGATATTCGGCGCCAATTATTCTAGGTCGACCATTTCTAGCTACAGGAAGAACTTTGATAGATGTTCAAAAGGTGAACTAATCCGAGAGTTAATGAGGATAAAGTTTCATTCAATATCTTCAAAGCTATAAACCATCCATATAAAGAACGTAATCATGTTCTTTTATAGATGAATATTCTACTATACGGGATGCCAAATCTAAAGATTATGAAAATACATTAGAAGAATGTTTGGCATTTTCTATCTATAAAGAAGATGAAGATGATACTGAAATGAAAGAAGTAATCCTTTATTTAGATAAAGGAGGGTTTGTTAAACATCCATGGCATCAAAATTTGAAATTGGAAATGGAAGGACCAGTTTTAAAACCATCAGTAGAAGATCCACCAAGGAAACTGAGTTGAAACCACTTCCTTCGAATTTGAAATATGCTTTTCTTAAAAATGATAATCATTACCTATTATCATTTCATCAACCTTAACAAAAGAACAAGAGGATCAATTACTAAGAATGTTAAGAGAACATAAGAAAGCATTTGGATGGACGAGTGGGCGGATATCAAAGGAATTAGCCACAAATTTGTGTTCACAAGATTATTTTGAATGAAGAAGCTAAACCTTGTATTCAGCCACAACGCCGCCTCAACCCGAATTTGCAAACAATCGTTAAGAAAGAGGTCATTAAGCTATTAGAAATGGGAATAATCTTTACCATATCGATAGTGAATGGGTAAGTCCAACTCAAGTAGTTCCAAAGAAAGGAGGTTTCACGGTAAAAGAAAATGATAAAAATGAATGGATTCCGACAAGGAAATTACAGGATATCGAATGTGTATTGGTCGTCGGAAATCGAATGATCATACTAAAAGGATCATCATCCACTTCCATTCATCGTGCGGATGTTGGAAAGATTGAGTGGACATAAGTATTATCGCTTTTTAGATGGTTATTCAAAGTTATTTCTGAGATATTCATTGCGGCAGGAGATAGAGAAAAACTACTTTCACTTGTCCCTATGGAACTTTTGCTTATAAAAGAATGCCGTTTGGATTATGTAATGCACTGCTACATTTCAAATGATGTATGATGGCAATATTTTACGATATGGTTGAGAAATTCTTAGAAATCTTTATGGATGACTTTAGTGTTTATGGAGATTCTTTTGATAAATGTTTATCACACTTAGAACGCGCTTTTACTTATTTGTGAAGATACCAACTTGGTTCTAAACCGGGAAAAATGTCATTTGATGGTATCGGAAGGAATTGTACTAGTCATAGAATCTCGAAGAAGGAATTGAAGTTGATAAAGCTAAAGTCGAAGTAATTGAAAAATTACCTCCACCAATTAATTTGAAAGCGTTAAGAGGATTTCTTGGACATGCAGGATTTTATAGAAGGTTTATTTGATTTCTCAAAAATAGCAAAACCCCGAGTCATTTGCTAGAAAAGAAGTACCTTTTAACTTTGATGATAAATGTATGGAAGCCTTTAAGACCCTAAAAGCGAAATTAACTATCGCTGCAAGATACTAGTAGCACCAGATTGGGATTTGCCGTTTGAAATTATGTGTGATGCAAGTGATTTAGTCAGTAGGAGCTGTTTTAGGTCAACGGTATAACAAAATTCTCAAAGCTATCTACTATGCTTCTCACACATTAAACGCAATTTCACTTAATTATGCAACTACATGAAAAGAAGCTGTTGGTCGTAATATTTGCCTTAGATAAGTTTCGATCATATATTGTTGGTTCTAAGGTAATAATCTACACAGACCATTCACTCTGAAGTATCTTTTAAGTAAGAAAGATGCCAAACCGCGTCTTCTTAGGTGGATTCACATTTCTTGAGAATTGATATTGAAATTAAGGATAAAAAGGAAGTGAAAATGTAGTAGCGAGATCATCTAAGCGGGATGGATAATGATGAAGGAAAAGGAAAAGAAATTCGAGGATTCGTTTCGGATGAGAAACTTGTTTAAGATAGATACTCCTTCAACCATGCGATTATTAAAAACTAGAATACCATCAAAGGAAGATTCGCCATGGTTTGGGGATATTGTTAACTACATTACTGTAGGTATATCCCACCTCATTGGACTTGGCAAATGTAAAAGAAGTTCTTTTATGACTTAAAGTTTTATTATTGGGATAAACCGGATCTTTTCCGAAGATGCTCGAGATGGAATAATTAGGAAATGTATTCACGATAGTGAAATTTTAAGTGTATTATCATTTTGTCATGATCGTGAGGCGAGGAGGTCATCATGGAGGATGGAAAAGCGCTTTCAAAGTTTTACAATGTGGTTTCTATTGGCCTACACTATATAGAGATGCATATAAATATGCAAAATCTTGTGAATCATGTCAAAAATGGGGAATATATCGAAAAAACATGAAATGCCTATGCAACCGATTTTAGAATGTGAACTATTTGATGTGTGGGGCATAGATTTCATGGGACCTTCCCTATATCTTTTGGAAAAAGATTTATTCTAGTAATGGTTGATTATGTTTCTAAATGGGTAGAAAGTGAAGCTCTCCTACTAATGATACCGAGTAGTGCTAAGGTTCCTTAAAAGAATATATTCACACGATATGGCATTCCGAGGGCTATCATTAGTGATAGAGGTTCACATTTTTGTAACCGACCATTTACTAAGATAATTGAGAAATATGGTGTAACTCATAAACTTGGAACACCCTATCATCCACAAACTAGTGGACAGTAGAGGTGTCTAATAGAGAAATTAAAAGAATCGTGAGAAGACAGTGGACTCGAATCGTAAAATCAAGCGAAAGACTTGATGATGCATTATGGGCATACTGTAATGACCTTTAAAACACCGATTGGTTGTTCTCCTTACAAATTAGTATTCGGAAAATCTTGTCATCTCCTGTTGAATTAGAACACCGAGCTTTATGGGCTATTAAATTTCTAAACTTTGATCCTAAAGTCGCCGGTGATCATAGATTACTTGATTAATGTAACTAGAAGAATTTCGACTCGATTCTTATGAAAATGCTCGATCTACAAGAACGCACTAAAGCTTTTCATGATAAGAAAATCTATAGTCGTGAGTTCCATATAGATGATCGAGTACTTTTATATAATTCACGTTTGAAGTTGTTTCCAGGAAAGCTTAAATCTAGATGGACAGGTCCATATGACGTAACAAAAATCTATAAGTCCTGAAATTTGTTGAACTAATCGATGGAAAAACAACTTTTATAGCCAATGGACACAGGTGAAATTGTTCGTGGAAAGTGAAGGATACCTCAAAATGGAAGAAGTATTATTACTTATCGACCCTCCAACGAATTGAGGAAGCGGTAATTTTAAACTCGGCCCGATTATGGTACTATCTTTCTAATTTACCTTTTAATATGCATTTTAAAGTAGTTTCGTCTTTTACCGGATAGACGTAAAAGAACTGGATGCCTTTCATAGATAGAATAAAAGTTTTTATTTTACTTTTAAGATTAGGTCTAAATAAGGATGTCGCTTTAAGATAGAAGCCTTAGTTTCTAAATTAAATAAAGAATTATTAATCAAGTCGAGAAAGAGAACTTTGTAATGGAAATTCAAGGAGTGCAATAAAAAAAGAAGAGCAAGGTTTTTAATGAAGTGTAGAATCTGTGGAAAAATGGAACATCTTTGATAAAGTGTGGAAGAAATACAACCATATCCAGGATGAGTGTTTGAATGTTATTAAGAAGGAACGATTAGGTGGTTATCCGAAAATCCCGAGGGAATACAAAGAGATAATTCAAACGCATCACTCCTAGGAGAAAGGTTAAGGGACCATTATGATAACAATCTTGAGGATCCGAGATTGAGGGAATTAGCAAAAATCCTAAGAATTTCAAAGTGTGTGTTTTTAATTTTTCAAATTTTAATTAAATTTCGTATTTTTAAAGTTATTTTTCTAAACTTAAAAAGAAAAATATTTTTATGAAAAATTTATAATAAACCTATTTTATCATGTAAAGTAGGTATATTATATCAAAAATATGTGATTTCAATATTATATTAGTTTTTATATTTTATCAAGTTTTATATAGAAAAATCGTATTAAACTTAGATTATATAACATAAATCATAGGATTAACATCAAATGATTTTTATGTGATATAATTAGAGCTTATTACACAAAAATGACAAAAATTCCGTTTTTTGGGGCCATGTGACCACGCACGCGCGGTACACTACCGCACGCGCGCGGTGTGTACACACTTAACCCTAAAAATGCGCCCTTTCCTCATTTCTCATACCTCAATTCGAATTGAAGAACAACCCGACTTCTCCTCTTTTCTCCTCAAAATCAACAATTTTCCATCAATTTTCTTCACTCAAACATCACATAAGTGTTAATCTCTCTTCTTCTCTTCAACTTAATCATAAAAGAAGATACCCATTGGAAAAAGTTGAAGCTTGGCAAGCTCAAGGCTCTCTTTTCTCTCATTCAGCGACCCCATTAATTCCGTGACCTAGCTTTTCATTCTAGCTTCTTAAGGTAATAATATATATATATTTCAAATATTTCAAATTTTAGTTAATTTTCTGAATTTATTTTGAATTTATTTTGAATTTATAGCCTAAGTAATTGTTTGTTCTTGTTGTTGGTGTTGTTTGTTTGTGTTGTTGTTTTGTCATACCACTATCGTAGATGGCCTCATCATCTAGAAGTAATCCTAAGAGGAAAAAGTCTGAAGTACCAATCGTAGTACCGGTAGTTCAAACTAGACCTTTAACCAAAAAGGAGAAAAGTTTAACCTTTGAGAAAACCGCTAGTGAAGAAGCTAAGCGGGCACATGATGAGTACTTTAGTAAAAGTAAGGTTTGGTTAGAACGAGGGATTGATTTTTCGAAGATTGGGAAAGAAGTGAAAGAAATTTTCAAGGATAGAGGATGGTTGGATGTAGCTATGGATAGGAAAGATAAGATTAACGTTTCTTTGGTATCAGAGTTTTATTCAGTATTATCTACTTATGATGCTGATACGGTTAAGGAGATGACCTATATCCCTCTAAGAAGTGTTAATGTTACTTTTTACCCTGCTATGATTAATGTATTCTATGGCTTAACTGATATACCAGAAGAGGAGGATTATCACAATGTGTGGGGTTTAGAACATCCTATGGCTCTACAAACCAAAGCTTATGAAGCCCAACAAGCCTTTGACCCCACTGCTGAATGGATAGAAAATAGGTTTGCTTATGGGAATTGTATTAGGGACATACGGGCAATAAAAGCAGTTCTTAGGCCATAATGTATGTCCTTCCACACATGTTTGTGCATTTGGTCGAGAGGAAGTAGTTATTGCTTGGGCCATGGTTAATGATATTCCTATAAATCTGGGGAAATTGATCTTTTCTAAGGCATGTGAGTTTGCAAGGACTCGTTATCGAGGGGGACGTCTCCCGTTCCCTAGTCTCATTTCGCCTTGTGTGTGAGCTTGCAGAAGTCCTGTCTTACCCTCGGATAGAATCGTGTCTCCCTACATTCCTCCCATTGGTCTTAAAGCGAGAGCCTTACCTACTGGAGTAATAAATTACAATAATCCTAATCGTCAACAACAACAACCTCCACCTCCTATTCACACTCAAGTACCTAGACCACACAGAGCAACCACATCACCACACAGAGAGTCAAGTTGAGGCTATGTTTCAAAGATTTAGTTCAAGCTCAGGCTAGAACCGATGCTAATATAGCTTTAGCTTTGTGGAGCGAGAATAGACATTGGGTGAGGACATTAGAGTTGGTCGAGAGGATTTCGAGATGCTATGAGTGAGTTTGATCCTAGATTTCTTTGAGATATCGCTAGACACACCCTATAGTCACTTTACCCGTATACTATGCCAGATTGGATTCCGCCGATTCCGCCACCTGTTATTTATCAGGACTATACGCCGTCATCCATAGGACAGGGTGGTATGTTTACAGGTACACCAGGGACATCCTTGGGCATGGGAGGAGTGACTTACTCAGAGATGTGTGATGTGACCAGCAGGATTGGGTTCATTTGGACTTGAGGATCGATTTCTATGTCGACGATGAGGATCGAGTCATCATTTCGAACTTCAGATCGGATCCACTGGCAGATTCGATTATGGTATTCATACGACACGATCGCAAGAGAGTGATTTTACTGCCGTTTCTATCTACATTTGGATCATCATCATCTCGAAGACGACCTACCTGGTGACATCGATCTTAACTATGATGAGGACGAGTGATTTTGTCTCTGTTATTTAACTATCTACTTTTTGGTTTGACTTAGTTTTTGTTATGTTTGTTTTGTACGTTAAACGTTTGATGCACTCTCGGGGTAGTGCACATTGTTATTTTGTATCTTTTTGTAGTTTTCGGATGTTTTTAGATCTTTTCCCACATTTTAGAAATTTGCGAGAATCATTTGTCGAGAAAATAAATCTGGATCAAGCTAGAAATTGAAATATCTCTCGATCGAAGCACTATTTGACCGCACGCCGGTTGGTGTCCGGCACGCGCCGGTGTAGTAGGCTGCAGGATCTTCTCAGGATATTTCCATTTCAGTCCAAGCTTTGTCTATAAAAGGAAACAGATGCAGCATTCCTAAAATGCTCATTCCCTTCCTTTGCCTTTAATTCTCTTGCTATAAAAAGTTTAAAATGTCCGATCGTTCATCCGTGCTTGATTATTCACCTCCACATACACCAAATTCTGTCATTCCAAATCCATTTTTTTCATCAAGTCCCTTACGAGCCTATGTATGCTTCGGTTCACAACCCTTATATAAGTAATTTCAATCAATCACCGGTGTTGATTGAGAGAGGTTTAAATTTTAGAAAGGTTGACAACTGGGCATTTACGAGGATGGATATAGATGGGTGGGACTATTTTTGTCGTATGCCGAGAGGTAGGATTAATGTTCTTGTGGTAAGAGAATTCTATTCAAGATCTTGTCGAAGCTAATCTTGTGTCATTAACACAATCATTATTGTGAGAGGAGTTGTTGTTCCTTTCACTTCCACCAACATAAATCAAATTTTCTTGATTCCACCAGTCCAAACTTCACCCAGTCATTTTGAGTACCAATGGAGATTGGATACCGCTAACGGTTTTATTACAAAATATTCGGAAGCTTGTCCACTCTTGTTCTACAATTATGATATTGATCAAAATGTCTCTACGATCGCTTTGCTTCCCCATCTTAACGTGGAAGCGATTCATCAATTCACGTGTTTATCCAACTGTTAATTTCTCGGAAGTTAGTGATGATGAATTGATGTTTTATATGCGATTACTACTTGAGTCGTTATAGATTGGGTGCTTGATTGATTGAAATCATTTGTGAGTTTTTATGTTCGGAGAAGACCGAATTATCATCCTTTACCATTTGGATGGTTGATTTCTAGGTTATGTGTTCGTTTGGCAAGGGTTCGGGAAGAAGCGGATGATGAATATTTTCCACTCGTATTCCTCGTGTTGGGCTTTTACCAGTCGATATTCCGGGAGGATCGTCAAGTGGTGAAAATTAGATAACTTTGTTGGTAGAAAAGAAGGAATAAAAAAATTAATAAAAGTAGTATGGTACGTTAGTATAAGTCACAATAAATTAAAATAACTTAGTTTAAAAATTTTAGTTTAAATAAGTTTAACTTAATTTATGGTTTTCTAGTTTAACACTCCTAGTAGTTTTAAGTTGTGTTTTAGTATTGTAATATATTTGCATGTTTTTAATTTATGTTTTTAAATGTTTTCTTTTATATTATATAAACTTCGTCTATTTGACACCTAAAATAATCTAACCATGATAGAATTCATTTTATTTTCTAATCCAAATTTTTACTACTCATTAGCCATCGGGACGATGCCAATTCATAAGTGGGGAGTAGAGATTGGTTAGTAAATAAATTGAATTTAATACATCAAATACTTATACACTTAGTTTAATAAGCAATAATATATAATTATTTGATAAAATGATATATTTGGATAGAATAAATTTTTAATTAAGTAAAGTAATCTTGATATATTATTCTTATATTAATTATGTCTATTTTAGATTTTTAATAAGATTTTAAGTATATATATCTTGATAAATATTATGAAATATTTTTTATGAAATTAGACAAAAGTTACTTATAATTATAATGAAATTTTAGAATAATTTTCTTTTCAAGACAAAGTATGAAATTGGAATCGGATTAGGGATGATGAGATTTTTGGCATAACTTTGATAAACCAGAGCCAAATAAGCCTACTGAACATAATTTCCAATTTTGTCCCCACCTCACTTTGTAGAGTGATCAAGACCTCACTCAAAATAGCCATTATTATTAACTAGAAATTACAACCCTAACTTAATAATGGTCTACATTTCTTTGAAAATCCCGCAAGTTTGGTATGTATTTATGGATAGCGGTGATGACATCGAAATTTGGTATATCTTTGAGATTGAAATGAATGTTATTCGGAAGGCAATTTATTATCAAATATGGTTATTCTCGAAAAAAAAAAAAAAAAATCTAAGAACAGAGTATTATAGGTATCTTTTCTGTTTTTGATCGACAACCCAAAAATAAAATATCAGATAAAGTTGCTGATGATAGTAGTCCACTAAGGTATTATCACGAAATGTCCTATTCTTTGGGAATGAAGGTATATGCTATAAATCGATGAAAAGAAAAAGTCGAATCAAAACTATCAAGAATTATCACGAGTTTAAGGAAACCGGATTCGTGATTTTCGATCGAAAGAGTAGTACTCCGATCAATCTTGATAAAGCAATGCCTATGTTCTTAAGTTCTTATTTATGTTGTTATTAAAAAAATAAAAAAAAAAAAAAAAAAGAGAAAAAAGAAAACCATATTTTGGAAGTTATTAAAGTTAAAAATTGAAAGCGAAAGGTCGTGAGTGTTCTTGATTGAGAAATTTTTGATCGGAAGATGAAGGTGTAAGACGCATACGACTTGCTTCTATCTCTTTTGATTTCCCTTTGTTATCCTTTTCGATTAGCCAACTACCCTGAGCCTGAACGTTACAAGCCAATTTGCCAATTACTTGACTTAGTCATTGATTCCGATAAATCATACAGTGGAGATTAAAAAGTTGTTCTAAATATTTTATTTATACTTATAAAGTGATTCATGAAAAATTTCATTTAAATAATATTTTATAACTAGTTTATTAAGTTATATACACTTTTTATCTTCTAAAATATCTTAGATAGATGAAATTAATATAATTATAATGTTGACAAAGATACGTTACTAAGTTAGGAATTTAATCTAGAAGAATTATATTATCGCTTATTTTGCTCGAGGGACGATCAAAAGCTAAGTGGGGAGTTGTGATGTATGAAAAATATATGATCAAATTATAAGACTTTTTATTATTATATTTATGATATTTTAGTATAATTTCATATAAATGCATTAAAAACTTATAAAAATCATAGTTAGTTATAATTAGATGCATAAGTTATAAAAACGATAAAAATGATAGTTTTTTGTCAGATTTACGTTTGGTGTTTCGTTGAGTTTGTTGCAGGATCAGATGTTTACCAAGATCCCAAAATATGACATACTTTTGAAGTATAAATCATGAGTTTTTGTGGGATAAAAGATTATGCCAAAATCTAACAACTTTGAACAGATCAACTGTACTTAATGTTTCTACCGTAACTCATCTTCAACGGACATTTGATCTAACTTAGAGGCATTTTCAGAGAAAAAGTCCTTGATGAAAGTTGTAGGCCTTCAAAAGAGCTTTCCAACGAATATCAAATCATGTCAATCTGAGGTCTACAGCTCGAGATAGGTTTTTACAAACATCAGATATGTTGTATATCCGGCACGCGCCGGAGAAGGCCGAATATTGCAGAAAAATCTCTGAAACTGGGCCCACAAATCTCTGACAAGGGAATATATATCGTAGTAGCCGCGCGCGCGGTGGTGGTCGGCACAGCGCGCCGCCTTGTGATATGGTCTATAAATAGACCTCAAATGCAACCATTTTGAAGTGTACCAATGCATATATCTCTCTTCTATATCTATATATAGTTTCGTTTTGTTGTTTTTAGTTAAATAAAAATGTAAACGGCACTCTGCGAATAATGTGTAGTATAAAGTATCGTTATAATGCTTAGAAGATGTATCAAGGCTCATTGATGTAAAGGAGTTGCTATTTCCGGAGGATACAACTCAAGCTTCGATTGTAATCTGTAACTTTTCTAATGTATTTATGTTGTTATTAGTATCTTACTTATAATGATATTAGGCTAACTTAGTATCTAGCCAAGATATGAAATTGGATTAGTATTATCTTTTTAGGAAATGGATGATGACTATACTAAAATTGGATAAAAATCGGTTACAATGAATCTCTTTCTATATTAAGTATTGAATTAGCTACTTGATATGAAAGAATTCATAATCTAATTATGAATTGACGCCTCGTAGTTAGGTTATGAACTCGTTAATAGAAAGACCGGAGGGTAAAATTGGCCGAGTGAAAGCGTGACAACGGAATCCGATTTCTAAACCGGGGTAGATTTGTTTCGGGAGAAACAAACTCTTATTGAAATATGTACTCGAGAGATTATTACGTTTAATTCGTTTGTTTAATTGACATACCTTAAAATTGGCCGAATGACAAACGGGAGTGACCCATGCTTGAGGATGACCTTGGACAAATGATTGGACATATGACAATTTCGAGATGCTCGTGTGAGAATGAATTGTTTAGTTTAGAGTGCACCGTTTAGTATAATTGATTTAACTTAAAATAAAGATCAAGCACATCCAATTTCACTAAAAGATATAATGATTCAATAACATATTCTTGGCTAGTCTATAATTATAATATCTATCTCCCTCCCTTAGATATTGTTTTGGTACCTATATATACTTATATCTATATATATATATGTATTGCTATATATCTATATATATATTTATATACTTATATATATCTGTTTTAGTTTTATGCTTTGTTAGTTTAGAGTTTGGTTGGATGATAAAATTGCGACTTAGATTGAGATAATAACAGTTTCTTGGTGTTTAATCACACGGTGAATCACCAAGTTTTCCCTGAGGATCGACACCTGACTCATCACTCTATCACTACAATTTGACCCGGTACACTGCCGGTAAGGATTGATAGCATAGAAAAGGTCCGTCATCAGGTCAGATCTGTCAAAGGTGTATCTCGGCCTTATAGAAGATGATGCCGAGTCGATCTCGGACTTATTAAAGATGCGCTCAAGTTGAGCTCCAAATATGATGCCGACTCGATCTCGGACTTATAGGAGATGATGCCGAGTCGATCTCGGACTTATTAAAGATATACGCTCAAGTTGAGCTCCAAAGATGATGCCGAGTCGATCTCGGACTTATAGAAGATGATGCCGAGTCGATCTCGGACTTATTAAAGATGCGCTCAAGTTGAGCTCCAAATATGATGCCGAGTCGATCTCGGACTTATAGAAGATGATGCCGAGTCGATCTCGGACTTATTAAAGATATACGCTCAAGTTGAGCTCCAAAGATGATGCCGAGTCGATCTCGGACTTATAGAAGATGATGCCGAGTCGATCTCGGACTTATTAAAGATGCGCTCAAGTTGAGCTCTAAATATGATGCCGACTCGATCTCGGACTTATAGAAGATGATGCCGAGTCGATCTCGGACTTATTAAAGATGCGCTCGAGATGAGCTCCAACCATGATGCCGAGACGAGCTCGGTCTTATAAAAGATACGCTCCAGAGAGCACCAAACATGATGCCGAGACGAGCTCGGTCTTATAAAAGATACGCTCCAGAGAGCTCCAAAATGATGCCGAGACGAGCTCGGTCTTATAAAAGATACGCTCGAGACGAGCTCCAAATATGATACCGAGACGAGCTCGGTCTTATAAAAGATACGCTCCAGAGAGCTCCAAAATGATGCCGAGACGAGCTCGGTCTTATAAAAGATACGCTCGAGACGAGCTCCAAATATGATGCCGAGACGAGCTCGGTCTTATAAAAGATACGCTCCAGAGAGCTCCAAATATGATGCCGAGACGAGCTCGGTCTTATAAAAGATACGCTCCAGACGAGCTCCAAATATGATACCGAGACGAGCTCGGTCTTATAAAAGATACGCTCCAGAGAGCTCCAAAATAAGATAGGTTATTTAAGTTGTAAAAACGTAAATAAATTTCCATGACGGCTCGTACCTGGATAGCTTGTAATGAGAGAGCTCGTACTGGGGAGATTAACAGCTCAGCTCGGGTTTTGGAGCCTGAGCTCATCCATGAGCCCGACCTGCCGAGCTCATGTTGAACTGTCTAATCTTTGCATCTTTCCGGGAACGATCAGGCATCTAAACTGACCCCGATCGGTACGAAATTTGGAGGGTTTGTTCGTCCCTCCTTCCTCTTCAATCTGACTGGTGGAAATTGTGTTTCACCTGTTTGATTAGCGGCTATAAGCCATCGATCAACCTGCTTTTTCGCTTTCGCCGGGATGCAAGCAGCGTCCTTTAACAACGATCGGGCATCAGAGAGAACTCCGATCGGCATGAAACTTTCAGGGCTTGTTCGAACCCCCTTAAACTTAAATCTGACCGGAGGATATCGCGTTTCATCAGTTCGATTAGCAGCTATACCCCTTTAAAGTTTCGGATGTGTGTGCTGTGTGTTTTTGGTGGCACAAAGAAGCAATTTTCGAGATGAAAAGTACGCATTGAAACGGCCTTTGATCTTCATGAAATTTTGAGGCTTTGTTCGTCCTCCTTTATTCTTTGATTTGACCGGTGGAGATCGTCTTTCAACTGCTCAATCTTTGTCACGAAGCCGTAGATCTAACTGCTGTGTCCACTGCGTTTATGGCGGCGCAGCAGCATCTTTCCGGCGGCTTTGTGCCTCCAAATCGACTCCGATCGTCATGAAATTTTGAGAGTTTGTTCGTACCTCCTTATCCTTGAATCTGAACGGTGGAAATCTTGTTTCAACGGTTCAATTTTCGGCAATCAACCACCGATCAGACTGCGTTTTTGGCATTAAATTGATCATGAACCACCTCCTTGATCCATCATCGATAGAAGACCCTCCTTCTAGCGCCAATGACGAAGCTGGATTTTGTCATGTATAATTTGAGGCCAATTTAATCTAGGGATGATAGAATCAAGGATGGTTTTGGGGGTGATTTTAGGGTTTTATGGCTGAGTCCAAGAATTTATCTTGGATTGCCTACGTATCCTGTATATTGTCCAGGAATCAAACCTTACGTAGTTCCTGGAGTAGTGTATTTATAGGCACATGCCCTTCTTCTGCCCTAAACTTAAGACGGTTTGGTCTTTTGACATAAATACCCTTTAATGGGCCTTGCCCCTTGCCCAAGTAACCCACTGGAAAATTGGGCTTAAGAACCTGGGTTGGAGCTCTGATATCGACTTGTATGACACCGACATGGGTGCTCGAGTTGACACATTTGCAAGATCTGCTGGCTGCGGTGGTGATCACTGATTCGTCTCGTATTCGACCCGATGTGGATAATATACTTGGACTTTTCCACATGCCAGCTGGACCAATTAGATAATTCCACGTGCAGGGGTAAAATCCCGTATCGTCATAAATGACGAAGCTGGATTTTGCTTGTATAATTTGAGGCCAATTTAATCTAGGGATGATAGAATCAAGGATGGTTTTGGCGGTGATTTTAGGGTTTTATGGCTGAGTCCAAGAATTTATCTTGGATTGCCTACGTATCCTGTATATTGTCCAGGAATCAAACCTTACGTAGTTCCTGGAGTAGTGTATTTATAGGCACATGCCCTTCTTCTGCCCTAAACTTAAGACGGTTTGGTCTATTGACATAAATACCCTTTAATGGGCCTTGCCCCTTGCCCAAGTAACCCACTGGAAAATTGGGCTTAAGAACCTGGGTTGGAGCTCTGATATCGACTTGTATGACACCGACATGGGTGCTCGAGTTGACACACTTGCAAGATCTGGCTTTGGTGCGGTGGTGATCACTGATTCGTCTCGTATTCGACCCGATGTGGATAATATACTTGGACTTTTCCACATGCCAGCTGGACCAATTAGATAATTCCACGTGCAGGGGTAAAATCCCGTATCGTCAATCGCAATGTGGAGAAAGCTTCCACCATGATAGATGAATTATGGGCCGGGCAGTTATTGGGTTGCATATTGAGGCAATAATGTTGAGCAATATTGTGCGTAGAATCCTCAAACAACGGTGGAATGAGTGAACAATCGTGTAAGAAGTAAATGACAAAGATAGTAAATGACTAAAGATAGAATTTTATGGTTGGCATTTTTGTAAGCATGCAAGTTTTTTATTTTTTATTTTTTAGAAGGTAAGCATGCAAGTTTAAACATGGAATTTCACTCATATCTTCTAGTAATAATTTATTTGACAACTTTGGTACCTTTTATTTACCGGTAGATGAACTGGTACTGTCTTTTAATGC
Organism: Gentiana macrophylla; assembly: GCA_026214975.1. NCBI lineage: Eukaryota > Viridiplantae > Streptophyta > Magnoliopsida > Gentianales > Gentianaceae > Gentiana > Gentiana macrophylla. The sequence continues at coordinate 672,574 of JAOBSW010000444.1, forward strand.
TTCTACCCGTTATGGAGTAAATGCATTGCTCACTGATGATGCTAGATAATGCACCAGTGATGTGCCAAGGTTGTTTGGAATCTAGGGATGAAATAGAAAGGAGATGCAATATGAATAAGATGGTTCCTTTTATGGAAAGAAGATAGTTTTTGTATTGTATGGCTGGGTTCAAGAATGTATCTTGAATTGCCTACGTATCCTGTCTGGAATCCAGGAATCAAGCCCCACGTAGTTCCTGGATGTAGGTATTTATAGGCACATGCCCTTCCTCTGCCCTAACTTAAGGGCGGTTAAGTCCATTGACGAATATAACCTTGGCTTCCTGTCCAAGTTACTCCTCAGGTATCGGACTGAAGCGTCTGCTTGTATTGACTCGACGGTCATCGTCATGGTTATGCCGATATGAAAACCTTCAACATAACTAATCTATAATTCATACGACCTTGATCGTGTCGAGATGGTTCGCCCCCCTCGACGTCCTCATCATATCTGGACTCTCTCCACATTCCAGTTGGACCACTCAGAGAACTCCACGTGGAAGGGTGGCATATCGTATCGTCATAAGCCCCCCAGATCCGACAAGGCCTCTTTAGAATGCTAAAGTCGGATCTGAAAATTTGAAAATGATATTCGATACGATACCTTCCTTTGGCGGGATTTGGGCTAGTACCTCAGCCGCCATAGGTCCTCATAGGGTGACGTCAGACTGCATCAGAATTAAATGGACGTAGGAAACGAAGCGTTTTCATTGGATGGAGGCCTTGATACTCGCGATATTTTCCTTATAACTGCCCAAAAACCGTCCTTTCAAATCATTTGGAGATTTTTCAAGATAAAAGGGAGTTCAAGCCGGTGAAGAGTCATTCCATCCACTTTCCCTGTCCATAACGAAAACCACAAGTAAGCTTTGAACTTCCTCCGTTTCTTTCTTATTTCATTGTTTTCTTTGCTTTTCCCATTCCCATGTCTGTGAGTGAGAGCGATTCTCAAAATTTAGAGGAAATCGCCGTGTCCGAAGACGAGTCGCAGGAGGTAACGGTTTCCGAACAACTTAATACATCCGGCCAGAAGTTCACCGGAGAAGAAGGAGAGGAGGAAAGGGGGGGAAGAAGAATCGACTTCCCGACGTATTACGAACGCGTCAAACTGAATGAAAGGTCGGGAGCATACGGGTGCGATTCGCGCCTAACAGAGGGAAAGGTCAAGGCTTTATGCCAAAGGTTTGATATTCCGTATTCGTCTGACAACATGCAAGTCCCTCGAGGCCAAAATCAATTTGCTTGTGATCCTCCTCCTGGTTTTTGCGCCGTTTATGAAGCGCAGCTAAAGGAAGGATTAAGATACCCTTTCGATCCGTGTCTTATCGAAGTGCTTCGACACTACCAGATATGTGTTGCTCAATTGGCTCCGAATGGTATTAGAAGCCTCATGGGCTTTGTCCTGGCATGTCGAGTGGCTAAAGTCGAATTCACGGTGCGCCTGTTCCGACAATATTATTCGATCCTGGGACTGCAAGACGTTGGGTGGTATACCTTTCAGAAACGCCCTTTGGTCCCGGAATTTGTTCGGAAGGCCATATCTTCTCATGGCGACTGGAAACCTAACTTCTTCTTTATCCGACACGGTCTTGGTGACCTCGATATACATACTTGGCACCAAAGACCTAAGAAGTGGCATGACAAGCTTGACTCCGATCCACCCGTGTCGTGTGGAGTGCTTGAACAAGTGCGTCCCGATATTGCAACTCGGAATCTGCACCCTCTATATGCTTATGCTGACATCGAGACGGCAGGCCCGGGCGCTTATGTGGAACTTGATGAAGAAGTCCGGGCTTTGTGTAGGATTTTCGTTATTTTATCGAACTGTTATACTTCTTTCTGTTTACTTATTTCTGTCTCGATTATGTACTAAAAGTGACCTTTATTCTTGCAGTGGAATATTTCTCTGAGATGGAGTCGTCTACTAAGATGCCTGACCCCAAAAAGATTGACCCCAAGAAGATACAAGAGCTGGCGGGGGTCAAATCGAAAAAACCCGTTTCCGTTTCTATCGTCTCTGGAGGCAAAAAGACTCCGGTTCGAGCTCCCACTCCTGCATCAACGTCGAATATTCTTAGGGATCAACCAGATGATGCACTGGTGGAAAAGCAGCTGGGAGAAGGTGCTGACTCGAGGAAGCGCCTGAAGACCACCGACACTAGGCATGGGATAGGGAAAGAGGCTCGAAACCTCCCCCACCCAAAAATTATCGATCCGATCCCTGAAACTACAACTTCTGAGCTGGAGCTTATGGCCCCCGACGAACTAAACAAATATATCTTCAAGCTTATCCGAGCTGTAAGCCTTCATAATTTAGAAATTGTATTCGTCAACGAGTCGATTTGACATCTCTCTCATTGCAGGTTCGTCTTTCTACTGAGGTGGCCACAAACAGAATTGGATCTCCTACCTCCGCTTTGGCTGAAAAGGAGGAGACTATAAAAAGGCAGGAGTCGAAGATCGAGAAACTTGAGGCCAGTGTGCGAAAATTGGACGGTCGACGTTTGACTCTGGAAGCTGATTTAGAGGTTTCCCGATTCAACTTGTCCAAAGCAGAGAAGGTGCTGGCAGAGAGGGAAGCGGAGTTGACTGGGGTGAAAACAGAGCTCGAGACAACGAAGGCTGAGCTGGCTGGATGCATCAAGGCTCGAGACGACCTACAAATCGAGGTTGACAGCTTGGCTTCCCGCATGGAAATGGCCAAGAAGGATTTTCTGGCCTCTGACGAGCTTAGAACTGAAATAATGCTGTTGATGACTCAAGCCATGAAGGGAGGATTCACCAATGCTCTAAAGGACGTCAAAGAGGTCTTCCCAGAGTTTAAGGTGTCGAGTATCAAACGGGCTCATTTGTACGACGAGGAGTCGATCCCCCGATACGGCCGATACTTCGAGGAGTTCAGATCTGGGGTTTCCCTTCATGAGAAGTATGTACGACCTGCCCTCGATCAGGAAGGAGAAGAGGACGACGATGTCGACGTGGACATCGATGATGTCGACCCGGATGCTTCCAGCTTAAACCCCCCTAACGCTTGACAAACTTCATCGCTTAACTATTTTTGTTCGATATGGTTGTAAACTTTGGATTCGATTTGGTTGTTCTCCCAAACATTTACCTCTTTTGTCTCTTTTTTTTTTTTTTTTTTTTTTTTTTTTTGTCAATGAATTTCTGGGCTGAATTCTACTTGAATTTTCTTCCTTTATTTTCAACTTCTGATTACCAGTTTTAATTTGTCTTTTATACTGTTGTCATTTGTTTAGGGTGTAGTCGTATCGACTTAATTCCCTTATGGTCGATTAGGGTGTAGTCACATCGACTTAATTCCCTTATGGTTGATTAGGGTGTAGTCATATCGACTTAATTCCCTTATGGTTGTTTAGGTTAATTCCCTTATGGTTGTTTAGGGTGTAGTCATATCGACTTAATTCCCTTATCCGTGCGAGGTGTAGTCATATCGACTTAATTCCTCTTCATTCCCCCCAAGTGAAGCATGAGTTTATGACTCATGGTGCACTTTAGGTATGAGTCGATCTTCGCTTTATCGCCGTTTTGGCTTAATTGTGCACTTGATCGGAGCTCAGCTCAATTATGTTGAATCGACAGCTTTGTCTTTGATGGATGCGTGACGTGGTGCTATCTGATTGCTTTGCATCATGGCTATTAGCAGGTTAAGAATGATAAGCATTAAAACATCTGCACGTCGTATCGACAGGTGCTTGTTATGATGGTTCAAGGAAGATTACGTAAATTGCAAACATAAAATTTTGATTGTCGGCTCGACGCATTATAATCACCAAAACAGAAATGAAAATTACACATAATACTTTCTAAGATTAGTGGCGTGCCAGGTTCGAGGCACTGTGCTTCCGTCTGATCTTCCAAGTTGATATGCCCCTTTAGGATGGACTTTCAGGATCTTGTAAGGGCCTTCCCAATTCGGCTCGAGCTTGCCTATTGGGTCCTGTCTGCTCGCTTCATTTTTTCTCAATACGAGGTCACCAACTTGGAAATATTTATACTTTACTCGAGCGTTATAGTATTGGGAAATCTTTCTTTTATACTCAGCCACTCGATGTGATGCGAGCTCTCTCCTTTCTTCGACATCATCTTTCACTTGCTTAAGATTGCCTCCATTTGTCTCGATACTATAAGCTAGAACCCGAGGTGAAGACAAACCGATCTCTCTTTGGTATTACCGCTTCACACCCCAGAGAGCCATTGCGAATGGAGTTTCTCGAGTAGCTGCATTGGGTGCAGTTCGATATGACCATAAGATGCTTGGTAACTGTGCTGCCCAATCGCGTCCCTCATCTTCCAATCGCTTCTTCAGACCGAATTTCAACTGTCTGTTGGTCTGTTCGACTTGTCCATTCGACTGAGGTCGAGCCACGGATGTCGTTCTGTGTTCGATCTTAAACTCTTTGAGCCAGCTTTGTACCCTTTCATCCAAGAACTGAGTGCCGTTGTCCGAGATCATGTACTTGGGGACTCCAAACCTGCATAAAATATTTTCCCACAAAAATTTCTTGATAGTTGCAGCTCTGATGTCAGCAAGGGCTTTAGCCTCAACCTATTTGGTGAAATAATCGACCGCGACCACAACAAACTTTAGATTTCCTGGGGCTCGAGGCAAAGGCCCTACTATATCGACACCCCACTCATCGAACGGCCAAACAGATTCGATGACATTCATCTCTTGAGCCTGCTGATGCGTTACTACGTCATGAACTTGACATGCTCTACACTTCATAACCAACTCATTTGCGTCTCTCTGCATTGAGGGCCAGAAATACCCCGCTAACCTGCATTTCCTTGCTAGCATTCGTGCCCCACAATGATTTCCACATACTCCCCGATGTATTTCCTCGAGAAGATAGGCTCCCTCGTCTTCCGATGCGCATCGCATCCAGGGCGCTACGAATGACTTCCTGTAAAGAACATAATCAAATAATGCATATCTCGCTGACTGTAATCGTACCTTCCTTGCCTGAGACTTATCCGATGGTAGGATCCCATCTTTCAGATAAAGGGCTATCGGGTCCATCCATGTCGAATTTCGATCGATTGGTTGCACATCGACTTCCTCGTAGCTACGCTCTGATAGCATTTCTACTAGGACCTTCTTTTTTGATTTGAAATTAGATGCCAATTTGGATAAGGCATCAGCTCGCTTATTCTCACTCCTCGGTACCTGCTCGATGCGAACACTTTTGAATTTTGACATCAGTCCCTGAACCACTTTTAGATAGCTCTTCATCGCTTCCTCTTTAGATTCATACTCCCCTCGAATGTGATTTACTACGAGCTGTGAGTCACTGTATACCAGGAGGTTCTCGACCCCTAATTTGACTGCCAACTTCAAACCTGTGATCATGGCCTCATATTCCGCTTCATTGTTAGTGGCTTTAAATTCAAATCAAGCGCATAAGGGAATTCCTCTCTCTTGGGCTAACCAAAGAACAACCCAGCCTCCTGCTCCCTCCTTGCTAGAAGCACCATCAACATAAAATACCCACTTTGTTCTTGGTGATTGCTTTTCTTGTTCTATCCGGATCGACAATCCTTACGCAATGAAATCGGCTAATGCTTGGCCTTTGACGGTGTCCGAGGTGTGAAATCGATATCGTACCACCGCTAACTCGACCACCCATTTGGCGGTCGACCCGGCGTCTCGGCTTTGCGAGACCGCTTCGGGGCGGTCTCAGAACTACCACAATCGGGTGTGCTTGGAAATAAGGCTTCAATTTCCTCGACGCGTGGACTAGACCCAGAGCTAACTTCTCAGCTGGTGAATATCTTAACTCTGCCCCATGCAACGCTTTGCTGACGAAATAGATTGGTACCTGTCCTTGTTCCGCTTCTCGAATTAATACCGCGCTTACGGCCTCTTCACAAACAGCGAGATACACGAGCAGCGTCTCTCCTTCTCGAGGTGATGTCAAGGTGGGCAGGTTTGTCAAGTAACTCTTTAAATCTTCAAAGGCTTTTTGGCACTTGTCATCCCACCGGAAAGGACTTGCTTTCTTTAGAATCTTGAAGAATGGCAAGGCTCTCTGTGCCGATATCGATAAAAAACGGTTGAGAGCTGCCATTCGACCTGTTAATCTTTGTACCTCCTTCACACTTCGAGGCACAGGCATGTTCTGGAGAACTTTGATTTTGTCTGGGTTCGCTTTAATTCCATCCTTAGATATCATGTATCCCAAGAAATTCCCTGATCGGACCCCGAACGTACACTTTTTTGGGTTGAGTTTCATGTTGGTAGAACGAAGAACCTCGAACACCTCTCTCGTGTCGACTATAAACTGCTCGAGAGTCTTACTCTTGATTAACAAATCGTCTACATAAACTTCCATGCTTCGTCCAATCAATTTTTCGAAAATCTTGTTCACTGCGCGTTGGTATGTTGCCCCCGCATTCTTTAGACCAAACGGCATCGTAACGAAACTAAATGTCCCGAAGTCTATTATAAAAGCCGTTTTTTCTGAATCTCTGGGGTCCATAAGGATCTGATAGTAACCTCGATACGCATCTAAGAATCCAAAAACTTCGAACCCTAAGGTCGAATCGACAAGCTGGTCGATCTTGGGGAGTGGATAGGAGTCTTTTGGGCAAGCTTTGTTTAGATCCGTAAAGTCGATGCACATCCTCCCGGCTCCCATCGGGCTTTTTCACTAAGACCGGGTTGGCTAACGACCGGATATATCACTTTAATGATTCCGGCTACCAAGAACTTGTCGACTTCTTTCTTAATCGCTTCTTTCTTTCTCGGTGCTAGATTTCTCTTCTTTTGTTTCTTTGGTTTTTCGTGGGGTCGACATTGAGCTTGTGTCTTCGCAATGTCTCTGGATAGGCCCGGCATGTCGTCGGCTTTCCACGCAAAGACATCTCGAAACTCAACCAGGAGATCGACTAACGTCTGAACATCGGGGTGTGGAATCCACTTCCCGACTTGAACTCCCTGGCTCTCCTCTTCTTTCCAAACTTGAGCTTCTTCCGTCGGATCGACCGAGACCCAGCTTTTGTCCTCTTCTTCCTCTGGGATTAGCTCTTCAACCAGCACTTGGCCTACAGCCTTTCCTTTAATCGTCACTAAGTTGCAATTCCTGGCCACTGCCACATCTCCCTTTACTTCGTGGGTGCCATGCCACGTGGGGAACTTCATGTTGTTGTGGTAGGTGGAGATTACTGCTCTCAAATCATAAAGTGCGGGTCGACCCAATATTACATTATATCCCGAAGGGGCCTTGACCACGACGTACGTCATCTCTATCGTTCGCCCCTTCTCACCATCTCCTACCGTGGTTAACAAATTGATAGATCCGATAGGATGGATGGCCTGCCCCGTAAAACCGAATAGCGGGGTGGACAATGGTGTTATATCTTCATCTTTTAACTTCATTGCCTTAAACGCTGAATAGTATAGGATATTCACAGCACTCCCGCTATCGATACAGACTCTCTTTATTAGCCCTCGACAGATAACTGCTTCTATGACTAAGCCTTCACTGCGGCCATGAGGACTTGGGGCATCGTCTCTAGGTCCATACCCCACCTCTGTTGTAAATTTCAACTTCTTGGCTTCTCTCGACCCGTCCGTAGCCGGTTGACTTGATCGAGGTCGGTTTAAATCATGTTCCGCCACAATCGTATTTACGCCATATCCGATTCGGTTATCTCCGTAAGGATCTCGATTCTGATCTTTCCTTCTATCGTCTCGACGCTCATCTCTTTGATTGTCCCTTCTCACGGGCTCAGACGACTTGTCTCTACGCCTTTGATTGCCTCGATTGGGAGATCGATCTCTTCTTCCGTGGTAATTCTTCCTCTTATACTCTCGACGCCCCTTGGGCTCATCTTTCTCCGATCTGTCTACTACCTCGTCGAGTAGTCCTTCTTGAATGCCAGCGTCGATATCTCTCTTCAGATCAAAACATTCTTCTGTGTCATGTCCCACGTCTTGATGGTAATCACAGTACTTGTGGGTGTTTTTCCTCTTCTCGACATCCTTTGATATCGGTTTGGGTGTCCGAGCAATGTTCTTTTTTATCATGATAGCTAGCACCTCTTTTCGAGACCGATTAAGGGGCATGAAGTCTCTATATTTTAAATTTCCTTTCCTCCCGAGTCGATCTGTAATTGGTGCCGTCATCCGATCGAAAACACTGGCTTTCCCTTCATTCTTAGGCTGACCTTTGGTCTGGCCTCGGGTGTCGTTTCTCGAGTTGAGGCCAAGCGAGATGGTGTGCAAGCGCACTGCCTCCTCACCTTGGCAAAATTTATGGACTATGTTCACGCATTCGTCCATGCTTTCTGGCATCTTTCTAGATAACTTGTCGTATAACTTCATGTTCCTGATCCCTGCAACGAAAAAATTGACCTGAAGCGTCTCATTGAGATTGTGGACTTTCATTGCTTCAAGGTTAAAACGCTTCATATAATCGATAGTTGACTCATTCCTTTCTTGCTTGATGTTAGTCAAATGGGTAGAACTCAGATGAAACTTCTTGTTTCCAATAAACGCGTCGTGAAACTTTTGTCCCAACTGCACGAAGCTAGAAATCGACCCGGGTCTCAATTTGTGGAACCACTCTCGAGCTCGACCTGTTAACAAAGTGTCAAATGCTCGACACTTCATAGCGTCGTTCGCATTTCTTAGCCTCATCATCGATATGTATCGGTATAGATGATCCTCAGGATCTGTTGTGCCGTCATACGGATCCATTTTTTGGGGTTTGAAGGACTCGGGCATCGGGTAATGCTCGATCTCGGAAACAAAAGGCGACTCTAGCCAATCGATGTCTCGATCCTTACCCACGATACGATTGAACTCGTCTCGTATACTTTCCTCGACCCTTCTTAAAGGCTTCTCTTGTGCGACCCGCCTCTTGTAGTTGGTGGCACTGACTTCTATCTCGTCTTCGCATTCTTCTCGGATATCTACCAGCTTCTTCCCCTTTGCGTTTTCTAACTCTTTCTGGCCTGGTTGATCTAAAGGTTGCCTGTCTGGAAAATCGTGGAGTCCCTTTTCAACAAACACTGACGCTACGACACGCTTAAGTGCTTCTTCATCTAACGACGCCAAGTGGTCTCTGCAACATCCCGCAATCGGGAGGAAGGCGAGGTTTTTGTGTTTGCACAGTGCAGACCTTAGAACCAAAGTGGGTTTTTCGAGGACACCTGGTTTTGTTCCCTCTTTGGCTCTGAGTCCGTGTGTTCTTCATTCAGACGTTTCTTCTTGCCGCTTTTCTTCTTGTTGACGGCGCCATCGTACTACTCTCTCTAAATCACCGATAGATAAGAGGGCCCTCCTTCTAGCGCCAATGATGATGCTAGATAATGCACCAGTGATGTGTCAAGGTTGTTTTGAATCTAGGGGTGAAATAGAAAGGAGATGCAATATGAATAAGATGGTGCCTTTTATGGAAAGAAGATAGTTTTTGTATTGTACGGCTGGGTTCAAGAATGTATCTTGAATTGCCTACGTATCCTGTCTGGAATCCAGGAATCAAGCCCCACGTAGTTCCTGGATGTAGGTATTTATAGGCACATGCCCTTCCTCTGCCCTAACTTAAGGGCGGTTAAGTCCATTGACGAATATAACCTTGGCTTCCTGTCCAAGTTACTCCTCAGGTATCGGACTGAAGCGTCTGCTTGTATTGACTCGACGGTCATCGTCATGGTTATGCCGATATGAAAACCTTCAACATAACTAATCTATAATTCATACGACCTTGATCGTGTCGAGATGGTTCGCCCCCCTCGACGTCCTCATCATATCTGGACTCTCTCCACATTCCAGTTGGACCACTCAGAGAACTCCACGTGGAAGGGTGGCATATCGTATCGTCACTCACTGTGTTTATTTTTTTCACTTGAGAAGGTTATCGGGAAGATGATGAGTTCGACATAGTTGATGAATAAGTATGAAGTAGCAGTGAAACTTATTTGTAAAGTCTCATATCCGTAAAGTAGTTAATAGAATTCTCACCCTATGTGTGAGATAAAATATCTTGTCATCTCGGGTTAGCCTTTTAGACCAAGCGATAAAAACAGTCTAAGCAGTTGATCGGATCATTTATGACTCATTTAGCGCTAACATGTCTGGGGGTGTTACAGAATGATATCAGAGCCGACTATCAGACGGACCTACGTGGCACACCGTGATAGACGGTGGGGGTCACCTGTAGAAATCCTCTGGTAGAGACGAGATTGGGACAAGTCCTGGCGAGGATGTCAATCCCTTATAGAAGGGAGAATGTAAAGTAATAGAATGTTCATCCCAATATAAGTACAAGTCATGGCCAAGTCCTGGTTAGGACGTCAGTCCTTTATAAGGGGGAGAGAAGGTAAAGTCTCACATCTGTAAAGTAATAGAATGCTCACCTTCATATAAGTGTGAGACATAAATGTCTTGTCAACTTGGGTTATCCCTTTTAGACCAAGCGAGGATGACGGTCTAAGCAATTAACCCGATTATTTATGAATCTTTTAGCGCTACCAGACCCGGGGTCTTGGGCGTTACATTATCATCCTTCATGTATTGCTTTTATGCCAAGTTTAGCTAAACATTTTTACTTTTCCCGTCATGAATGTTCTGAGTTTTGTTACTACCGACACTACCACTACTCCACCAAGACTGCAGTCATGGGGCCATGGCCCACAACCACTCCCAAAATCCATGAATTTAAGGGCCATGAATATTTCACAATATATATATATCATAATAAAAATACAATGAGGTGTTTCCTCCAAAAATATTTCCTACCCTCGGTGTTTCTTCCAAAAAATGTTTCCTACCTTCGATGTTTCCTCCATATTTTTTATTTATTAATCTATTTTTTATATATATATTATTAATTTATAATACAATGCTTAGCGTGTGTAGAAATAACATCATTATCTTTTTAATAATCTACATGCCATTAATTATAATAAAGAATATGCTACACCAAAAAAACAAGCGGCATCTTAAAAAAAAAATTAAAAGAAACATGCGTGGAATATATAACATGTGGCATGATAATTTTTTATTTAATAAAGATGCTTTTTTTGAAAAAGGATAAATGTGCTTCTAATAAAAGATAAATGTGTATATATATATTCTATCGATTAATAGTAATAAAAGATAAATGTGTATATATATATATTCTATCGATTAATAGTAATATTTTATTATATAATAATTAAAATTAGACGGCTTCTATCTGCACCATGAAAATACTCACGGCACCACGATTACTCTCGGCACCTTATAAATCACTTTCGGCACCACATTGAATATTTTTATTATTTTGAACAACATATCGTCAGTGTCACTGACGCCCGTTTGCGGTACATGCGTCACTAGAACCGACGTTGGTTTTCAATCCCAATGTCAGTAACACTGATTTTACAGTTATAAACGTGTCATTGGTATAAAATGCCAGCCCCACTGCGTTTTGAGCGGAAAAAAAACGTCAGAGGCTCTGACGCGCATAAAGCAGTGCCAAAAAATGATTTGGTAGTGTGATTAAGTAAATGAAAAAAAAAGTGTCAATTGAACTCGCCTAAAATTATTAATTACTCTATGCTAATCCTTAAAAAATATGCCCGTGAAGTTACCTTTCGTACTATTAATATTAATATATTCAAAAACAAATTACCTCGGGTGTGCCCCATCTCACATATAGATGAATTCTAAGTGTAATTGAAAATCAACTATAGATTTAATCTAAAGCCTGAAATCAGAATATATAATTGATCAAATATGCGAACATTACATTGAATAAAGTTAGAAAAAATATAATATAATGAGAATGGATAACAATTCAACGATATATATATACACACACACACACAAGATAATAATTCAGTAAATTTAATCATACAACAACATGAAAAGTCACCACAATTGATCAAATATGTGAATATTACATCGATTAAAGTTTGAAAAAATAAAATCTTACGAGAACGGATAACAATTCATCGATATAAATAAATAAAATAAATATAATATATATATATATATATATATATATATATATATATATATATATATATATATATATATAATAATAATAATAATAATAATTTAGTAAACATTTTCTAAAAAAAAAAAGTAAATATAATCATACAACAACATAATGAGTCCCCGCTTATTTTTGTAAGTCATACTTCGATTGCTTAAAATTAGTTAAACGAATTCAGATGCACTTAATAAATTAATGATATCTGAAGTGGTTATTAACTACTACAGTTAAACCTCGATAAATGAATACCCTCGGGACTAAAAAAATTCGTTTAGCAAGGTTTTTCATTTATCAAACATTATTTTAAACCTTTTTACCCAAGTTGGGACCGGAGAAAATTATTCATTTGGCGAGGTTATTCATTTATCGAATATTCATTTATCGAGGTTTAACTAAACTTGATTTATTCATATTAAGTGATAAGTAATGTAACAAATTGAGTCAAATGCAAAAAGACATAATATTTTTAACTAGCAAAATAGGGTAACTACGCCACGTAGGTATAAATCTAACTTCAAATTAGCTAGAAATGAGAAATTTTGAGGCGGAAGTTAAGGTTCCTAATGTCTATTCTCCCTAGTTGCAAGGAGAATCGCCTAAGGAATGTGTACGACGTAGTTGAAGATACTTACAGATGCATGATGTTTTGGCTGATTAGAGAGTAGGCTTAGCAGAAATACATTTTTGAGGAAAAGCATATGTGTGGTTTGGCAATCTGAGATTGAGTTTTCTAGCAATTAGAGCACTCGCATCAGATACTCTTAACAAATACTCTATTATACAGTTTTAAATACACGGTTTTCTTGTTTACAGAATCTTTATTTAAGATGAAATGCATCAGACTCTTTAAAGGAAAATTTACAGAATCTGGATAAATACGGTAGATGTAAGGGAAATTTTACAGAATCTGTAGTTTACAGTAAAAAATAGAGTATCTGCTGCATTATTATTTTTCATGTTGAAATCTCTACAATAGAGTTTTTAAATGATTTACAGTATCTACTGTAACTGCTCTTAATTGGGAAATACTGATAGAAGAAGTTATGATACGATTATGAGGTAGGCCATTAGAACTGACAGTAGATCTTGATATTGCCACAACAGAGACTATCAAAATCCTATGTTGAAAGAGACTTACTTCCTCAAATGTTTTATAAGAGACCTTAAGACTGAAATTAAGTATATAGTGAAATTGGTGAAGCTTGAAGACATGTTTGTTATCATTGATATTGCCACATGCCACGAATATTTTATATTGACATTGAATGACATGCATGGGCAGAAAAATTACTCTAACTTTAGCCAGTATAGGTTCTCTCCATTCACCACTAAGGTAACTAATAAAATACCCGACACTGAGAATAGACCAACGATACATGAAGAAATTACTCCTAAGGGGTTGCAAGAGAAGAGGGCCAGTGGGTTATGTTTTTGGTGTGATGAAAAATACACCCGTGGCCAAGTGTGCAAGCAGAAACACAAACACTTTTGGGTACTCGAGGATGATGGAGTTTGGGGAGAGATTGAAGTGGACAGTTGGGATAAAGAGGATGTGGTATAAGATGCTGGACCATTTGAGCCTACTGAGTTATCCATGCACCTTATATGGACATGTCACCTCCAATACCATAAAAAAGGCCTGGAGAAAAAAATTCCAATTACCATCCTGATAGACAGTGGTGCATCTCACACTTTCCTAGACCATCAGATTGTCAACGAGGTGCAATGTGTGACATAACCAAATCACTCTTTGTTAATCACAACAGTAGATGGAACATAATGGCGAGTGAATTTAAGTGTCCTAACAAGATGCGAGATTGATCAAATTGAGAGGCTATGACATTGTATTAGGGGTGGACTAGATGAAAAAGTATAGTCTTTGACTTCAACAAAATGGAGGTGGTTTTCATTAACGAGGGAGAACAAATTAATATGAGAAGTTACACAAAAGAAGCTCAACTTAAGACAATCAATTGCAAAAGCTCAGCTCAATTTAATACATGAACATGCCCTGAATCATGTGGCCAATGAACTGACTCTTGTCCTAAAAGAGTGTCATGAGGTGTTTGCGAATTCCCAAGGATTGCCACCAATGAGGGGATATGAGCATATCATACTTTAAATGAAGTTATTGAACCTGTGAAACTAAAACCTTATGGGTGTGCTTACTGTCAAAAGGATGAAATAGAGCAGATGGTGGATCAAATGCTACAACGGGGGATTATACAACACACTAATGGAACTTGGAGATGTTGTGTGGATTATATAAGGTTGAAATTCTCCTAATTGATGAATTATGGATGATTTAAGGAGTACTAGGGTATTTTGTAAAATAGACTTAAGGTCTTGATTCCGTCAGATTTTTGTGAACGAGGATGATGTCCAAAAGAATGCCGTTGTAAAACTGGTGCCATGAAAGTATGAATAAGATGTTGAGACCTTACTTGAGTTAGTTTGTGTTGGTATTTTTCGATGACATGGTAATCTTCAGCCCTGACATGGATTCCCACATACAACATCTTAAAGTGGTTCTAGAAATTTTAAAGAAGTAATACTATTCTGAATTGTCCAAATAATTTATTCATATCATACATTAGGGTGAAGTGCATGTTGAACCAACATGCCATTACTACAACAACAAAAAGAAGTGACTACGCTGCTTGGGTTGGATTTCACTATTGAATACAAAAAAAGAAGTGAAAATACAACGGTTGATGGCTTGTTTATGTAAAGTCCTGATAAGGGACTATTGTGTGTTGTGAGCACAATATCCATTCTTGGATGTAAGACGTTACTTCCAGCTACAAGAGTGACCTAGCCGTTGAGAAAAAATTAGGCACTGATGATTTGTACACCCCATATCCCCACTACATTGTGTACCAACGGATTCTTAAGTACAAAGAGAGAATATATGTAGGAACCCATAGAGGTCTAAAATCCAAATTGATTGCACTCAAGAACAATAAGGGGCCATTCAAGGATCAAGGCTTGCTATTACATGATTAAGAGACTGTTTTATTGGCCGCAACTTAAGAAGGATGTTTAGGAAATGATACAAAGGTGTATTACTTGTCAGCAGTACAAGAGTCTACATGATAAACCTCAATGACTACTCCATCCATTACCAATCCTCACAGGCATGGTACCAACTCAACATGGATTTTATAGATGGATTTTCCAAGTCTGAATAGAAGGAAGCCATCATGGTAGTAGTGGACATGCTGGCCAAATTCAGCCACTTGAGAAGAAGAGGCATATAACATCAAAAAAGCGTGAAATAAAGCATGGATAATATTTAAACGATCAAAATAAATATCTTCAAATTAATCCATACGGTAGTTTGCTTGTACGGTTAGTGTTATCAATGAATAAGTATAACCCATTACTATTCAAATGACACAATTAATGATTCTTTATCTATATGATTATTAAATTTGATTGATAGTAAATTATTTAGCAAAGAGTATGTGCAGTTGTAATAGAATGTTAGAATAAAAATATACGTAATTAAAACATTACACAATTTTTTGGACACATAATATTTGATGTTGTTTTTTAGGTTTGAAGGAACTTAGAGAGTATCTAAAAATATACCACATACTTGAGACAAATTTTCATTTGATAACAATAAAATGAATGATTTTATAACTAAAAAAACTTATCATATTCAAAAGAATGAAAACGTAACATGACGAATTTAATTCAATGCGTACAAGATAACTAAAATAATTCTATCAAGCATAAAATCAGTGTATAACAATTATTAATATTTAACATATACTTTTGCAAATTTATTATTTTGACCGATAACATCTACTCCTAGTCAAGAATATAAATATAATATTAAAAATGTATATTTAAAAATAATAAATTAGCCGAACACGTGCGAAACACGTGCATTTTGCTAGTATATATATATATATATATATATTGAACAAGATATGATTGATGACATTGACTACACGAGTTTGAGTAGTATTTTTGCTTCTAAAAATGCTAAAAGAGAGGTTAATTTTTTTTTTTTTTTTGTCACTTTTTTTAGAAGGACCTAAAACAATATTTGGCTTCGAGCCTAAATTTAGACAGAAACGCCTCTGACTGCAGTGGAAGAGAAGTTCGGTGAAGTTCTGATTAGCTTATATGAAAATTGGGTAAGATATTAAAATTTCATGTGTCAGACGCTTGTCTCCGGAAATAAACTCAATTTCTTGGACGGGGCTTCTCAGATGCATGTACTCCCTCCGTTCTTTTTAAAATGTCGTACTTGGTAAAAAACACACATATTAAAAGCATTAACATCAAAGTCTCTACACTATCTTTTATCTTCATAATAGGATAGGGATACAACCAAAAATACATCAGCATCTTCATCATTTCCCTACAATATGGACCATGAATTTAGTTGCTGTAAAGTATAGATTTTTTAATAGTATTTTTTGGGATATGGATAGAGACTTTGATGCTAATGCTCTAAGGAGAAAAGTTAAAGTTTGCCTTTAATATCAAAATAAGAATAACACTCTTTTGAATATAATTAATGCAATGTTGTTTTTACTCTCTCACCCATTAATTAATATGGTAGATTTAGAAAAACAAAATAAGTAATGCTTTGCAAATGTGAGTACGACAAATAAAAAGAAAATATTTTTGACAACTACGACAATTAAATAAGAACGCAGGTAGTATAGGCCATTCTTAAGGGGGGGGAAAAAAAAAAAATTAAAATAAGAAAAACACCTATATATATATAGGGGGTTCTAAAGGCACCCCCTAATTACTTCCGGCACCCCCTTACTTCCGGCAACCCAAAATTATACTTTTGGCACCACGGTTCATATATTTATTATTTTATTACTTCATACACCCCCAAAACTACTACTTGCACCACAATTTTTAGAAAATGCAAACTAGTCCTCCCAAAAATTAATATTATCCTTCAATTAATATAATCCACTAATCTAATCTAAACTAAAAATACATTAAACTATTTTACCTACTAACTTAATACAAATACAATTCATAAACACCCCATCTACTTCCACCACCACCACCTCATATTATCAACCCCCCCCCCCCCCCCCCCTCATCTTCTTCACCTTCACCTCTCTTATTTTTTCAAAACCCATGGAAGCTTCATCTTCATCAAACACAACATTGAGATATCATCATCTTGAATCAACTCCAATGAATCCACACACACATTGTGATGTGAGTTCAGATCCATTACCACCAGTCACACATCATGATCTTATATCACCAATTCAGGCCAAGGATCCGTTGGTAACTAGAGATGGACCGCTGACCAGATTGCAACGCAAGAAGAGAGATGGAGCTTTATCTACATTGGTTATGCAGGCATTCGATGATGTTCACGAAGGAAAGGTTGAATGTGAGAAGTCAGTATTGCTCATTGTTGCTGATGGATGTGGTTAGAGACGATTCAGTATTGAGTTTATTTTTAATAATAAAAGCCGCCCATAGGCCAAGTAGAAGCTTAGGAGTTTTTTTAAAGTTATTTGTCCCACATCGGATTTTGGTTTTTATTTTCTTTAGTTGTAAGCCTATAAATAAGGCTTAGGAGTCTCTTTTCAATTAGACATTATTCAGAATCATTATAAAATTTCTTCTTTGCATTGGCAAGAACAATTGCGTTTTTTTTTTAAGTTTACGAATAAACTTAATCATTGAACATCAAATTCAAGAATTTGGCAATTCTTGAACGTTCACAAATCAGGGTTTCTTGGGCAGGTCTCCAAAGGGTTTTGATCATTCCAAGGTTTTCAAGAACAGGTTTCTTGAAGGTTGAGGAGCCATAAAATCGTGATAATTCTAGATCGTTCCAACGTGTACGTGAAAAATAGGCAAGAATTTTTTTTGTGTTTTCGTGACTAGTACGGTGTCAGGAGTCCTGGAACAAAATTTGATTTTACCAGGAAAATTTTTGCTTCATTTTCCACGAAATTTGGCGGGAAAATAATTTTTTTCTATTTGTGTTCGAGTTCTTCTCTTTTCAATTCGTCGCATGTCTCCCCCCTCCTTACCCAACATTGCGTTTGTGATACAGCCCTCAAATACGTAAGTTAAAGCATACGTTCTAAGGCTGTTTGTTTGGATATTTACATCCTTAAATTTTCGAATTGTGTTCTTGAAAATTTAAAATTAGATTTAAAGCATTGAACAAGAACATAATAATAAGCTTAGCAATCTGATTTCAAGAGTCTTCAAGGAAAGGCCATTTATTGTTTACAAAAAAAAAATCGTTACTCTAGGTGTTATGCTCAGTGGTCTATATTGACAACAAAAAAAAAAAAGTAACCACTGCCAGCCAGAAATCTCCGGTAGCAATTTCAAATTTTGAGGTATTATGCTCAGTGTGCTTGGTTCGATTTAATACTTTGCCAATGTAAATCTCATTCTCAACTTAATAGAGGTGTTATGCTCGGTGAATTATTATAAAAAAAAAAACAATCACCGCCAGCCAGAAATCTCTTAAAATTCGTTTTGGCAATTGGAAATTGTTGAAAAAAAAGGTTGAATTTGCTATATTGTTGTGATCTTAAATTCATCGTTTGAATCTGATTTTTAATTTTACGAGTACTATAAACGGAACTTTTGGATTAAAGATCTTAACAATCTGAATTGAAAGCGTGGTTTAATTTAAGTAGTTTGGTGGCTGTTCCCCAAACCATTGTTCTTAGCACCCTATTCTTAGAAAAACCACCAGCCTTTTTACCTTGAGCTTCGACATTCGAAGGACACTTGTTCTTAATACCTTGGAAATTGCAAAACTTCGGGGAGCACTACTACGAGAATCTTGAAAGCTGAAGGATCACTTTGAGATCAAATACATCTCTCCAAGTTAGTGGATTTCAAGTTCTTTCCTTTTATTTTCTCTACTACTTGTGCTTGTTCGTGTAGTGATGGCAGGCCCAACCGAGGGAGATGGATCCCACCCAACGGATGGGAATGTGACATGATGGATTGTTGGCCAGGAGGCTACCATTCGGGCACTACAAGAAGGACAGAAACAACAAGCCTCTAAAATGGATCAATTGACAGCCATGATGGCCAGGATTGAAGCCCTTACCCTAAATGCCCAAGCCAAGCAACCTAACCCAGCTGAGGGCGTGGCAGCGCCTAGTGCGACCAGTCCAAACCGTAGGGGTAGAGGAGGTGCAGTCAGGGGCCGTGTGCCTATAAGACCACCTCGGAGAGAGGATACTTGGCAAGTACATGAAAATTTTGGGTTTGAAGTTGAGGGAGAAGATCTGGATAACGATGAGGAAGTACAGCAACAACCAAGGAGGAGGCAGCGTCAACTTAGGTTTGACCAAGATGATATCGGTGATGACGAAGCTACAGATGATGTTAGAGGTATCAAACTGAAAATTCCCCCATTCAAAGGTACTACTGATCCGAATGACTATTTTGTTTGGGTAGCTAAATGTAGGGGGTTTTCAAATGTCGTAGCTGCACTGACAGACAAAAGGTACACTTAGCCACTATTGAATTTGATGAACTTCCCTTATTATGGATATCTAGTACTAATGAAAAGCGCAGGAGACAAAGAAAATCTAAAATTAATTCGTGGGAGATACTTAAAGAGGAAATGCATAAACGATGGGTCCCTTCCTCTTACATGAGGGATCAAGTGAAGATGTTGCAAAATTTATCTCAAGGGGATAAATCCGTCGCCGAATTAAGAGATACACTTGAGAAGCTTATGCTTAGAACGGATACTAATGAACCCGAGGAGTATACCATACGCAGGTTTCTTAGTGCTTTGATGTATGATATTGCTGATGCTATAGAACTTATGAGATTGGAAACTTTTGAAGATGTGTTCCACGCAGCTCAAACTAAAGAGGAGCAACTCAAATCTAAGAGATGGAGTTTGGCCAAAGGTAACTCCCAGGCACCCGATCGGTTCAACTCTTCCCAACCCCGCAACAATGGTAATAAACCTTTCTTTAAGCGAGGTAATGTTATTAATTACTCTTCTACGCCGGTGCAAAACAAGGATAAAACTAAAATCGCGGACAAGGGTAAGTCTAAAGCGCCCGGATTTGAAGGAAGACCATCTGTTATTAAGTGTTTTAAATGCCATGGGATAGGCCATAAAGCTAATGAGTGTGGTAATAAGAAGGCCTTCGTCTGCAAAGAAGGTTTGTACATTGATAAAGAATCCGGCTTAACTGTTGACCCGGTTTATGAAGAAGGCGAATGGTCTGAGGAGGAACAGGAGGATGATGATTATGAAGAGGAGGAGCAATTCGATGTTGGGGAATATGCTCCATATGGTAAGTCCCTTGTTTCCATGAAAGCATTGCATGCAGCTGTCAAACCCGATGAACTAGTTGATCAACGGGATAATATTTTTCAAACGAGGTGCTTAATCAAAGGTAAACTATGTAGTTTGATTGTTGATTCCGGTAGCTGCACGAATGTTGTTAGCCTTGAGTGTGTTCAAAATCTGAATTTACCCACGGAAGCACACCCACGCCCGTATAATTTACAATGGTTGAATGAGAGCGGCGACTTAAAAGTTACTAAGCAATGCAAGGTTACCTTCAACACACCTAAATATGAGGATACAATCGTTTGTGATGTTGTGCCTATGCATGTCTCTCATCTTTTACTAGGCAAAGCCGGCGGTTTGACAAATCCGTTTCTTTTGATGGTCGTTTAAATAGATATTCCTTCTCTCACAATGGTAAGAAAGTTACACTTTTTCCCTTATCTCCCCAAGAAGTTCATAAAGATCAAAGGATGTTTGGAGAAATTAGGGAACTGATGACGGTCAAATTATACCCGTGAAAGTCATCAACGTTGACCTTAAATCGAGATTAATAATGTATATATCATATTAAATCACATGTTTATATTTATTATTTAATGTTAAGTGATTATTAATATGATATTTGGTATTTATCCGTTTTCATTATTAAAAGCCGATTTATTGTGCGATAAATGCTGATTTTGTAGATCACGACAAATCGAGAGGATAAATGTCATTCAATCAATGGATATCAAGATAATAAGGAAGAAAATCGGAGCATTAATCAAGAGATAAATTAGAGAAATCAGATCAACACGCAAGCGTGGAGTGGGGAGCAAGATAGACGAGAAAAATGATTAACGTGTGCAAATGTTAGGTTCGGTCGACCGAGCCTATAGCTTCGGTCGACCGAGTGTCAGCTTCGGGGCGGTTTCCGGCTTATATCGTGCTTATCTTCTAGAACCACCCTAAGTCGGCAAAAACCTCTATATAAGCAAGCAGCTACGAGAATTGTAAAATACACCTTAGACACCAACACATCCATTCATTCATTCAATAATTCATTCATTCTTAGAATACTCTTGTAGCAATGTAGAATGATTTGAGGGTTTCCAGCAATTTAAGGGCTGCAATATGTAAGCCTTTATTTTCTGTTTCTTTCTTTTAAGTAATTAATCCCTCCCAATTATGCTTTATTGTTTGAGTTAGTTAATTCATAGCTAGATGATGTAGATCTAGGCTATGACGTTAGGGATGTGGCGACACCTTGTCTATGAGGATCCCATAACCTACGTCATACACTTAGTTTCTATCCATGAATCTGCATTGTTTAATTAATGTGTATTTAAGTTAGTTTATATGAATGCTTTACGAATTACTGTTTAATCCGTTGTGTATGATGAAACGCTGAGAGATACGTTCAGGGATGTAATCTGGGGGAAAAAGACCATTCGGTCGACCGAGCCCAGCTATTCGGTCGACCGAGCCCTGTTTTAATCCGTTAAATAGCCACGTCTTTATGGTTAGGTTAACTTAATAGAATTTATTATCTCAGTAGGTATGGCTATGGCTACGTTGCTCGCTTAGTTTAATTAAAACGTGTGAAAAGGAAATACCAATATAAAACTCTTAGGTAGGCTTATGAATTGCTCTTCACGGACGTTCGGCGTTATCTAGGTAGGTTTATATTTGGGAATTGCTAGCACCTGATTATACGTACATCGTAAACTAGCATGAGACTATACTTGGTAATTGTTAGTTGGACGAGGGCTTGAGCGATCGTTTAGGAAGTACGCCTAACCATAGGAATGTTGCCTAAACGAGGTGTACGATTAATATCGGCATCCTTAGTGTCGTAAGCGTGTGAGTTATATGAGATGGAGGCCTTAAAAAGCGAAGTCACGTAACAATAACACAGTGATCTAGTAACCTAACCGGTACTAAGTCAAGTTAAAGAGGATGACTCCCGTAGCCAATCTAAGATAGATACAAACGGATTGACAGTTAATAAGTTCAGTTTATTATATAAATTATCTAGGTCCAAACGATAAAGACTATAATTGGGGAGGTTAATTACGTTGTGTCGAGTCGTGTCTTTACCTTTCTTGTCTTATGTTGGTCGTAGACCGCCTCTATGTCCTTGACATGTTTAATTAATTGTTTGTATATAAGATGATCCACAATTGGTTCTCTGTGGGATCGACCTTGATTCACTATAGCTATACTACGATGGGCCTAGTCCTCTTGCTAGTATTGGTTTATGGTGGTCAAGTATATTATAACCTGATTGACCCCGATCAAGTTTTTGGCGCCGTTGCCGGGGAACCAACGGTCAATTTTATATATAAATAATTTTCTTATTCATGTCAAGTTTAATTTTTAGAGTCTGTTTTTACGTTTTGAGTCCCTCTGGTTGTCTGCTTTGTCTGAAAATTCCAGCTTAAAAAAAAATTTAAAAAAAAAAAATATATATTATTCGGTCGACCGAGAGACCTCATTCGGTCGACCGAGAACTTATAATATTTTTGTTTTGTTCTGGTTCTATTTTCTGGAATTTCGCGTGTCTGTTTATCCCCGTATGTTTAATCCGTAGAGTCCGATAGCGACATGGGAAACCATGTTACAATCGATCCACGGTCTGCTTTTGTTTTTCTTACGTTTTGCGAAACCAGGGAAGCAATAATCTGAGTCAGTAATTTTTCAAGGGCGCTGAGAAAATAACCCAGCAACATGCGGAATTACGACTCTACGATGGGAAAAGCGATGGAAGCAATACCATTAAAGCACCAAGATGGCTCCGAAAATTTTTTAAAGGCTTAAATTCTTCATGGTACAATGTTGAAGGCAAGGTACTACCTTGTTTGCTTATGTTTTACTACCTTGTGGTTTTTTGAGCATAAGTTAGCCTATACATGAACCTTAGTATGAATCTTAGCCCGGAGTTGGTTTGTAAGATTAATTTTATTAGTGTCGAAGGTTTTGCCCCATATTTGTCTCATCTAGAGGGTGTAGGGAAACATGTAGTAGTTGAAGGAAGCAGTGAATAAAGAGTTCCTCGTAGTTCTATTAAAATCTCATGGTCCTATGCATGAAATTGCTTCTACTGGCCATGGGAGCAACAAATTGTGTAGTTTAAGCATTCGCAATCTAAAGAAGACGTTGAGTTTTGAGAGAACACCATCTTTTGCTTTCGTTGATGTTTATGGTGATGGCTTCTCGGTGAACCCACCTTAAACAAAAACGAGATTACGCTTTGGGTGACAATTTAGAAATCGAAGAATCTTTGTACATAGGTTCGAAATGGTTTAACCATGGTCGGGCGAGTTCAACCGAGCCGCTCAATCAACTCCCCTCCACGTGTGATGTATGCGTTACTGCGATTCGACAAGACTTAGCATAGCCGATAAGCCTTCGGGCTAAACGGGGCTTATCTTGACGAATTGGCCTGAACTGTCACATATGTTCCAACGAATAAGACGGCATAGGCTTGCCTACATAACCGACCTTATTCGAGTACTTTGATTCATTGTTTCTTATTGTCAAGGCCAAAACCGTAATTAGTAACCATAATTTTAACCGAGTTTCTTAGAATTCACTAATTCCTAAAAACGAGCCGAGGTAAGAGCTTTGGATAAATGGTATGGATAAATGTCGTTTCTAGGTCTCACAACCAAAGGAAAAGTATTAATCCACAAAAGCGACAAGCCCACCTCATATAATGCTCGGAGGGTCAAGGTCAGCGATCCAAGAATAATGGTGACAAGGATACTTTTGGAAAGTCGAAGTGAGGACTCTAAACTCGTAACTACTTCTTTAAAACCCTTAGGATTTCTTTTTAGGATTTTAGGTTTTGTTTTCTTTGAGTCAAATAAGAGTAACGTGACATATGTTGAGGTTTTTTATTTTGCCGTGTTCCGATGGCCATTGGGCTAAGGATGTGCAAAACTTTTTTACTCAAGATAGGCCACGTGAATTAGAGTTTCTTAGGAGAGTCGAGAAATTGCTAAAGAAAAGGAAATTTAGCAAACAACCTTAAGATGGAAGCATTAAGAGAACTTGAGAATTATTGAAAATGTAACAGAGAATGATTGGTGCAAACAAGAACAATCTTGGTCAAATTCTAAAACTTTTTAGGTGATCTAAGTGAAAATCCAAAGTGATGTGCAATTCATTCTGCAATTATCCTTATCTTTCCCTTTACACTTTTTCACCTTCAAACTTTTCGATCCTCTCACCAATCTGCCCCAACAGTTCACATTTCTAACCATTCTTTCATCGCCTCTCTTTCTTTCCATCCGTTTCACTCTCCCACCCAATCCCATTCCCTTAAACAATTTTAAACCCACCCAAAACACAATTTCTTACCCACCCTTTATCTTTTCTTCCCAACCTTATGTGTATCTTTTTCTAAACCCATCATACTCTCAACCTCCATTTTGTTTACAAAATACCTTTGTGTTGCGGAATTTGAAATATTGCTCAGCTTTAATGATTATCTTTTATCATTTTGATTTTCATGATACTAGTTGGGGTAGGTGTAGCTCTGACCCTAGCTAGATTTTAAAGGTTTGTGGTTCGATCAAAGTACAACTTATCTTTCTACCGGAAGATTTAAATTTCACATTTTTTCCGTCTATTCCGGCATTTCTAGATGATAAGTTTTGTTCTGAACTATCACACTGCTCCGACCTTGTTGATGACGGTTATGACTTTTCCGTGATACATTGGGTTATTAGTAATTTTGAGGAGTAGCTACATCTCCCTAAGTTGTTGATATCCAATGCAAGCGAGAAGTTTCTGCGTTAAGTATTTGATTTTATCTTTAGTCCATAGGTCGCATTCAATCTGTTATACCTTACCAAGTTTCTCTTTAGGCGGTGGAGGTTGTAGATGAAGACCACCATCTTTAGTTGCTTGTTTATTTTTCTTTCTATTTAGTATTTTTCTTTTTGGTTTCCCTTGTCATTGGTTGTATAAAATAAAGCGGCTTAAACTGTTTTTAGGTATTTATACCTCATTACTGCCACATTATTTTATAACCTCCATAGACATGGTGTTATTAACGGTTTCGTGGAGTGCATGCGCATATACTGGTTTTCACTTGCTTCTCCACGACGTCTTTGAAATTTACTCCGATCTTTTCCTTTACTTGAGAGCCGTTTCAGAGCTAAGTCTCTTTCTTAACTTCTCATTTATTTTTGTCATTGAGGACAATGCCATGTTTAAGTGGGGGGTAGGAGACTTAGCTATGTTATGATTGAAATTTGAATGAAACGGTAGAAAAATTGAAAAATTGAATAAATACCATATTATGTATCTCGTACCCTTAGAATTGTGAGTTCCTAGCTAAGAATTGATAGGAAATAAACCAAGTTTCATGAGTACGTGATCATTTTATACTTATGTTAAGTAAATTTAAGGATATTCATGCCCGTTTTTGCAAGTAGTTATTTATTATTCAATTACTCAATCTGTGAATCGAGTATACCACGCAAATCATAATAACTGAAGAAATTATGTGTACATTGCATAGATGATTGGTTATGTAGACTTAGTGTCGATACTTATTGGCTGATGTATTCTTATCTTCTTGCCAAAAAAGCAGAGTAATAAGCTTGAGACGTACCTGTGTTTTAGCAAAATGTTAGACACTGGGCTTGTAGTAACATTACCAAGGTAGCCCCGCGCTTGTGGTAATATTCGATGCTATACATGATCTAAGATAGGGGATACTCTAAAAGTTTTCTTCCTTGAGATTAATAGTATTTGAAAAATATGAAGATATGAAAAGAATATTCAACTCTTTAAGAGGCTTTGAGTAGTACTCGGTCTCCAAGTCCAAAAACCCTATAGATACGCTCTTGCCTATTGCTCTAGTGCTTCAAAAATTTAAAGGGTTGAGAAGTATGAATGCTGAGGTTGGTAGGTTGAGATTACGAAGTTGGCATAAACTCTAATCTTGCTACGAATATATAAAACTAAATGCACATGCACACATCACTTCGATTCATAGTCAGTAGTGAATAATGGATATCTAATGAGCATGACTAGTATGAGTTGACTTGAGTTTCTTGTGTAAGTATGATTCGACCATGGAAAATATTGTCTTGAGGAATGACTTATTGATGCTTTGTTCGGGACGATCAAAGTCTAAGTGGGGGGTAGTTGATGACGGTCAAATTATACCCGTGAAAGTCATCAACGTTGACCTTAAATCGAGATTAATAATGTATATATCATATTAAATCACATGTTTATATTTATTATTTAATGTTAAGTGATTATTAATATGATATTTGGTATTTAGCCGTTTTCATTATTAAAAGCCGATTTATTGTGCGATAAATGCTGATTTTGTAGATCACGACAAATCGAGAGGATAAATGTCATTCAATCAATGGATATCAAGATAATAAGGAAGAAAATCGGAGCATTAATCAAGAGATAAATTAGAGAAATCAGATCAACACGCAAGCGTGGAGTGGGGAGCAAGATAGACGAGAAAAATGATTAACGTGTGCAAATGTTAGGTTCGGTCGACCGAGCCTATAGCTTCGGTCGACCGAGTGTCAGCTTCGGGGCGGTTTCCGGCTTATATCGTGCTTATCTTCTAGAACCACCCTAAGTCGGCAAAAACCTCTATATAAGCAAGCAGCTACGAGAATTGTAAAATACACCTTAGACACCAACACATCCATTCATTCATTCAATAATTCATTCATTCTTAGAATACTCTTGTAGCAATGTAGAATGATTTGAGGGTTTCCAGCAATTTAAGGGCTGCAATATGTAAGCCTTTATTTTCTGTTTCTTTCTTTTAAGTAATTAATCCCTCCCAATTATGCTTTATTGTTTGAGTTAGTTAATTCATAGCTAGATGATGTAGATCTAGGCTATGACGTTAGGGATGTGGCGACACCTTGTCTATGAGGATCCCATAACCTACGTCATACACTTAGTTTCTATCCATGAATCTGCATTGTTTAATTAATGTGTATTTAAGTTAGTTTATATGAATGCTTTACAATTCTTGTTTAATCCGTTGTGTATGATGAAGCATTTGAGAGATACGTTCAGGATGTAATCTGGGGAAAAAGACCATCCGGTCGACCGAGCCCGACTATTCGGTCGACCGAGCCTTGTTTTAATCCGTTAAATAGCCACGTCTTTATGGTTAGGTTAACTTAATAGAATTTATTATCTCAGTAGGTATGGCTATGGCTACGTTGCTCGCTTAGTTTAATTAAAACGTGTGAAAAGGAAATACCAATATAAAACTCTTAGGTAGGCTTATGAATTGCTCTTCACGGACGTTCGGCGTTATCTAGGTAGGTTTATATTTGGGAATTGCTAGCACTGATTATACGTACACATCGTAAACTAGCATGAGACTATACTTGGTAATTGTTAGTTGGACGAGGGCTTGAGCGATCGTTTAGGAAGTACGCCTAACCATAGGAATGTTGCCTAAACGAGGTGTACGATTAATATCGGCATCCTTAGTGTCGTAAGCGTGTGAGTTATATGAGATGGAGGCCTTAAAAAGCGAAGTCACGTAACAATAACACAGTGATCTAGTAACCTAACCGGTACTAAGTCAAGTTAAAGAGGATGACTCCCGTAGCCAATCTAAGATAGATACAAACGGATTGACAGTTAATAAGTTCAGTTTATTATATAAATTATCTAGGTCCAAACGATAAAGACTATAATTGGGGAGGTTAATTACGTTGTGTCGAGTCGTGTCTTTACCTTTCTTGTCTTATGTTGGTCGTAGACCGCCTCTATGTCCTTGACATGTTTAATTAATTGTTTGTATATAAGATGATCCACAATTGGTTCCCTGTGGGATCGACCTTGATTCACTATAGCTATACTACGATGGGCCTAGTCCTCTTGCTAGTATTGGTTTATGGTGGTCAAGTATATTATAACCTGATTGACCCCGATCAGGAACAGGCGAAGAAAAAAACTCAAGAGAGCAAGGCCACCAAGGCCGTGGAAAAACCACCTAAAGCCGTGGGCAGCAAGGCCATAGGGCCCTCCAAACCCGTGGCTAAAGGGGTAACCGAGAGGAAACCTACGGATCCTAAGAACCTTGACACTGATGTCATTAAGTTAGGACCAGGTAAGCGTGTAAAGCACAAATCGATTTGAGTAATCATGTTGTTGATGGTAAGGTTTTATTTGTCTTTGTCTACAAGGAATCTCCACTTGTCTTTGATGATAGCACACACTCACTTATCCCTTCCCTTGCTTACTTTATATATCCGAGCTAACCGGGGTTCCAAGTGTTTTATATGTCATTTTGCAGAATATGAAGATCTCTTCCCGGAGGAGGAGAACAGAAGGATTGCCGGCACTTCGAGGAATAGAGCACCAGATTGATTTCATCCCAGTCTTTGTCTTTGCCCAACCGCTTGACTTATAGGGCCAACCTGAAGAGATCTGGCTGAGATAGAAAGACAAGTGCAAGAGTTGCTGGCCAACGAGAAGATTAGGAAGTCTATGTCACCTTGTGCCGTACCAGTCATTGTGGTGCCAAAGAAAACAGGTGAATGGAGGATGTGCACAGACTGCAGAGCAATTAATGAAATAACGGTAAAGTATCGCCATCCTATTCCTAGATTAGATGATATGCTTGATATGCTTAAAGGTAGTAAATACTTCACTAAAATTGATCTAAAATCAGGCTATCACCAAGTTCGAATTAGGCCAGGAGATGAATGGAAAACAGCTTTTAAAACCAAATATGGATTATATGAGTGGCTAGTCATGCCATTTGGCCTCACTAATGCCCCTGCAACATTTATGCGCTTGATGAATGAAGTGCTTAGGGAGTTCATAGGTCACTTTGTTGTCGTGTATTTCGATGACATACTCATTTATAGTCCAGATCTCGATTCACATGTTGATCATGTTAGAGCTGTTTTGGATACCCTTAGACAAGCCCAGTTATACGCTAACCTTAAAAAGTGTTATTTTTGCATGGAGAGGGTTGTGTTTTTGGGTTTCGTTGTGAGTTTGCAGGGCATTGAAGTTGACAAAGATAAAGTAAAAGCAATTGAAGAATGGCCCGAGCCAAAGAATGCTTCCGAAGTGAGGAGTTTTCACGGATTAGCAGGATTTTACAGGAGATTCGTGCCGTACTTCAGCACCATTGCCGCACCCTTGAATGATCTAATCAAGAAGAATGCTCCATTTCAATGGGGTCCAAAACAAAGGGAGTCCTTTGAAACTTTAAAATCTAAGTTGATTTCAGCCCCAAGCATTACCTGATTTTGATAAAACATTTGAACTTGAATGTGATGCTTCGGGTGTGGGAATTGGGGGTGTTCTTATTCAAGAGGGCAGACCTATTGCTTATTTTAGTGAAAAATTAAAAGGGTCTGTTTTGAACTATGCCACCTATGATAAGGAACTGTATGCCTTAGTAAGATGTTTGCAAGTCTGGCAGCATTACCTTAGACCTCGGGAGTTTGTTATTCATATTGATCATGAGTCTCTCAAGTACTTAAAAATTCAGAATAAATTGCATGCTAGACATATTAAGTGGATTGAGTTTATTGAATCATTTCCATATGTGATTAAATACAAGAAAGGTCAAGAAAATACCGTAGCTGATGCATTGTCTAGGAGATACACTTTGATTACTCACATGCAGACTAAGCTGTTAGGTTTTGAGCATATTAAAGACCTTTACTTGTTTGATCTAGATTTCCATGAGATCTTTAAGAAATGCCTACATGCTATAACTGATGAATTGTACAAGTTAGATGGCAAGTTTTATATCTTCGACGGGTTCCTTTATAAGGAAAACCGTGTGTGTATTCCCAGATGTTCAATTCGTGATTGTCTTGTTAAAGAGTCGCATGCTGGGGGATTGATGGGTCATTTTGGCGTTACAAAGACACTTGAAATGTTGAGCACACACTTTTATTGGCCACATATGCGTGAGGATGTTCGAGAATTTTTGTGAGTCATGTATTGCGTGTAAAGCGTGCTAAATCTAAGTCTATGCCTCATGGTCTTTACATTCCGCTTCCTATTCCTTATCCCTGGGGTGATCTTTCCATGGACTTTGTGCTAGGACTTCCACGTTCTAAAAGTGGTAAGGATTCCATATTTGTAGTCGTGGATAGATTTTCTAAAATGGCGCACTTTTTGCCATGCAATAAAACTAATGATGCTTCATACATTGCTGATTTATTCTTGAAAGAAATTGTACGGTTGCATGGAGTGCCTAAGTCTATTGTTAGTGACAGGGATGTTAAGTTTGTCAGTCACTTTTGGCGATATTTGTGGATGAGGCTAGGCACGCATTTACTATTTTCTACTGCATATCACCCACAAACTGATGGTCAAACTGAAGTTGTGAATCGTGTTTTGGGTCAATTATTGCGTGTGATTGTGCAGAAGAACCTGAAAAATTGGGAATCATGCTTGCCTTTTGTTGAATTTGCTTATAACCGTGCTACACACTCAGCAACTAAGTATTCCCCTTTTGAGCTTGTTTATGGATTTAATCCAAATGCTCCTATTGATCTATTGCCTTTGCCTGCAGGAGAAATTACTAGTTTGGATGGTGAGAAGAAAGATGCTATGGTCAAGGATATGCATGCGAAAGCCAGAAAACATGTCGAAGAGCAGACTGCTAGATATGTAAAGCAAGCTAATCGAGGCCGAAAGCCCGTGATTTTCGAGCCAGGAGATTACGTGTGGCTACATATGAGGAAAGAGCGTTTCCCGCACAGGAGGAAGACCAAGCTGCATCCTAGAGGTGATGGACCGTTCAAAGTACTGAAACGAATCAACCCCAACGCTTACGTGATTGATCTACCACCCGATTGGGGCGTGTCTACTACAGTGAATGTTGCTGATCTATCTCCTTTTCCAGCTGACGAGTTGTCTTTGTTTGATAATCCTTATGATTTGAGGACAGATCCTTCTCAACTGGGAGGGAATGATGTGAGTTCAGATCCATTACCACCAGTCACACATCATGATCTTATGTCACCAATTCAGGCCAAGGATCCGTTGGTAACTAGAGATGGACCGCTGACCAGATTGCAACGCAAGAAGAGAGATGAAGCTTTATCTACATTGGTTATGCAGGCATTCGATGATGTTCACGAAGGAAAGGTTGAATGTGAGAAGTCAGTATTGCTCATTGTTCTTTGATGGATGTGGTTAGAGACGATTCGAAGATTGAGTTTATTTTAATAATAAAAGCCGCCCATAGGCCAAGTAGAAGCTTAGGAGTTTTTTTTAAAGTTATTTGTCCCACATCGGATTTTGGTTTTTATTTTCTTTAGTTGTAAGCCTATAAATAAGGCTTAGGAGTCTCTTTTCAATTACACATTATTCAGAATCATTATAAAATTTCTTCTTTGCATTGGCAAGAACAATTGCGTTTTTTTTAAGTTTACGAATAAACTTAATCATTGAACATCAAATTCAAGAATTTGGCAATTCTTGAACGTTCACAAATCAGGGTTTCTTGGGCAGGTCTCCAAGGGGTTTTGATCATTCCAAGGTTTTCAAGAACAGGTTTCTTGAAGGTTGAGGAGCCATAAAATCGTGATAATTCTAGATCGTTCCAACGTGTACGTGATATTTAGGTATTCCATATCACATTGCAATGAAGAAGGTGTAGAAATCTCCCTTGAAGACATCTCCTTTTCTAGCCAAGTGGAGAAGAAGATGAAATCATTAAACTTGGTAATTTCTTAGTCTAAAAATCTTATTTTGATGTTCAATGTGTGAGTTAAGTGAATGGGTAAACCTCATACATGCATATTACCATGGTAGACATTGATTGATGGGGGAAATTATGGTTCTTTTGCGTTTTCCGATCATCATAGGGTTGTTGCCGGCGTTTTGTTACGTTCCCGAGCGTCCATGTCAGACACAGGGAACTTCAGCCACAGGGACGCCCGTATGGCCATAGGAACGTCACCTACACTGACGTCCTGACTCACAAAACAATGGATTTATGTATTCGTCAGGACGTCGGAATGGGTGGTGTTTGTAAGCAAAAGCAACGTCGGTATAGGTGACGTTCCTGGAACGCTTGCATGGTTGACGTTGTTATGGAGGTACGAACGTTGGTACATCGGACGTTTGAATAGGTGAGTAAGTACTGCCTAATTACATTGGAACGTCAGCTATGGTGGCGTTCGTTGAGTCATACCAACGTCGGTTCTACCGACGTTTTGTATAAGTTTTCACGTTTTCCATTCAAGTGTATTGAACTACCATTTACTTGTTGTTGTTAATTTACAATCCATAGAAACAATGTGATGAAACAAATAATGACAAGAGCAATGATGTGGGGGCAGTAGAAGACGACGACGAGGAGTATTTTAAGGTAAGATACCATTAAGTGAATTTATTATTCGTTTATGCCCATCCTAATTGACTATGACTTTATATAATACAAATGTACATTTTTTTGTAGCATTTGGCTGATGAAATGATTGATGAAGATCAAGAAAATCTTAAAAATCTTAGAGATACCACGCTTGCATTGAGGGATGAGTCACCTGAAGAGTCAATCGATATGACTTCACTTTTTACAACCGATGAAGTATGTACTTAAAACTTATATTATTTCTATGTTTGTGCACTTTAAACTTTTTTTGTATTCATACATTTGTATATTGTTTGTATATTGTTCATAGGAATTTAATTCTAGAGAAGCCGTCACCAAACACCTCAAGGAATTGGCAAGAGCGAATGGTCTCGTCCTTGTGATAATGAGATCTGAATGTAACGGAAAGCAGACACCATTCATTAAATTCCAATGTGAGAGGGATGGATTCCCAAGGGATCATTGCAATGGAGGAAAGTACGAGAAAAAAGTTGGCACTACCGGAAAGAATAAGCCAAAAGAATCGTCCACAAGGAAATGCGGATGTCCATTTGTATTGAAAGCCAAGAAGGATACATTTAGGGACGTGTGGACCGTGAAAGTCTTGAATGGTGTGCATAATCACAAAACTGTCAAGTATGATGAGGGCCATGCATACCTTGGTCGGATTGATAAAGAACAAGTTGATGTTGTTGCAACTATGACTCGAAATGGCATTTTGCCTAAAAATATACTACGGATGTTGAGAAATAAGGATGGGAAAAATTGTACATCACAAAAGGCGATCTATAACATTCGTGCTAAGGTAAGGAAAAGTGCACAAGGGGGTCGTACAGTGATGCAAGAGGTTTACAATTTGGCGGACAAGAACACATCCTTCATTGAGTGTAGGTATGATGAACGAAACGTAGTGAAAGATGTATTTTGGGCCTTTAACGAAAGCTTGTCCCTTGCAAGGTGCTTTCCTTCTGTCATGCTTATGGATTGTACATACAAGACAAACAAGTACAAGATGACGCTTTTGCAGATTGTTGGCTTTACGTCTACGGACATGTCATTTTCGGTTGGATTTGCACTGCTATGTTTGGAGAGGGAAGACAACTACACATGAGCTTTGACTATGCTTCACTAAGAAATTGGTGACCAAAGCGAGCGAATAGGTTGTGTTGTGACAGATAGGGAAGAAGCATTAATGAACACAATACGTGTTGTATTTCCAAAAGCAAGGAACTTGTTATGCCGGTGGCACATCGAGAAAGGTCTTGTGTCGAATTTGAAGACGAAGACTACGAGCAAAGGTTGGGAGGATTTAATAAGCATGGATAGAGGTTGTTAAAGCAAACTTAGAAGAGGAGTTGAATGAGCGATTGGAAGAGTGTAAGAAGACTTTTAGTGAAGACGCAATGAGTTATGTTTCTTCTACATGGTTGAACGCACACAAGGAGGCATTCGTCTTGGCATGGACGAACTCAGTTTTTAATCTAGGAAACACATCAACCTCGAGAGTCGAGGGAATGCATTCAGTGTTTAAACAATGGCTAAAAACCGGCCTTGGGGACTTGGTTGCGGAGTGGGAAGCCGGTATTAAAATTATTGATCAAGAGATCAAAACATCAAAAAATCCTTTGAGAAGTCTCTTTTCATGGAGCCAAAGAAATTCAAAGATAATCCGTTGTTTAAAGATCTTAAACATCATGTATCTATATACGCATTGGGGTTGCTGTATGATGAGTTGGAAAAAAAACCAATAATAGCGATGCATTGTGATAGGAACCAACTTTACAGTACATTTCTGTACAGTTCAGCCCACGATTATCACATTTCTGGCATGTTTCGGGTGAGTTTAGACCCTATTTTGAGTATTAAATGAGGTTTTATTGCACGGCGAGTGACTGTCGTTTTTCCGTAAACTCGACCTTATTTTAGCATTTTATACTCGTTTTTCCCGAGCACCCGTAGTTTGCGGGGTTATGCGTTTGCTTGTTATATTCATATGGATGCAGGACTAGGGTGTCTCGAGAGCCCGAAAGGCGAGAAGTATGATGATAAGTGTGATCAAGGTGCAAGAATGAGCCAAGGAAAAAGAAAGAATAAGAAAAGGAAGAGAAATAGTTGTTGCTCTCACCATATGTTCACTTCATCAGCATTTTGACCGATTATGGAGGCATTTTCTGGTCATGGTGTCTTCACGAAAGTTGTAGATAATTCAAAGATATTTCTACTGGTTTTTGAATCACCCCAATCAGAGGTCGGATGAAGAAGTTATGAAGTGTTTACAGCAGAGCTGTCAGAAATGGAGCAATCTAGAGGCAAAACCAGAGAGTTGTCCGTACGGATGACACATTTTGTCCGTACGGACGGCTGGAAAATGATGAACTATCCGTACGGATGGCCTTTTATCCGTACGGACAAGTGCCCTGGACTATAAAAACACCTCAAACATCGCAGCAGCAGCAGCAGGTTCAGTTTCCACCAGTCCGGTCCTTTGAGCTGCATTTTGACCCATCGAGGAAGCATTTTCTGGTCAAGTTGTCTTCATGGAAGTCGTAGGGAATTGAACGAGCTTTCCGAAGCACCCTGAATCATTCAATTCGGAGCTACACACAGGGAGATTTTAATGATTTACTGAAGACGGGTCAAACGAGCCGAGTTGGTCGGCCCACCAGCTCAAACTCGCGATTTTTGCACTATATAAGGGGCTCTCTAGTTGAGAGAGCCAAATACCCTCATTTCTTTCGGCATGGACTGAGCTCGAGGCGGCTTAGGTGCTCAACCCGGCCCGCTCCGGGCGGCTGTTATGCAGGTTGACATCTAAATAGTCGGATCAAGGCTTGGGCCCGTGCTTTTAGTTTAGATCTTTAGTTTTGTTATGATAGTCGAACGCGGTATTCGATCGTTTGCTTGTGGATTTCGCGTCGCGGGTCACGGTTGGGATTAAAGACTGGATCTTTTGTCGATTTGGGACATGGGCTTTCAGATCTAATGTATGTCGATGTCGATCTTGTGAGTTTCCTTTATCGATTTGCTTTCTCTCAATTTTGCTTTGAGTGTTTCGATCTTTTGTCGATGGGATTGCTTGTTGTTGTTGGTTCATGCTTTAAATCCCTTTTTCGTGCCGTAGTTTAGTATGGGCTTCGATCGTTTATCCCGTTGGTGTGCTCTTTGTTCATCGATTTTAACACAGGTTTCGTATTCGACCCAATTTCCTCGTGGGATCGACCCCGTACTCTTTGCCATTCTACTACGATCGACCCGGTGTTTGGCCGGTTAGAGAGTGGTTTCACGGTATATGAGTTTCATGGATTATAAATATTGTTTGGTTTTTGGATCATGAAAAATCCTCTCATCACATTGGATAAGGAGTGTGGATGTACTATTCGAAAGACACGCAGATTTCCGTGTAGACATGACATGGCAAGGTTTAAGAAGAAGCCTGGATGCATCCCTCTGTCATCCATCGATGTTCATTGGAAGACCCTAGATATCAAATGGGCACCTCCAAAAGAAGCGGATTTAGACTACGTGCCAGTTGTCCATGCCTTAGAAGAATAACTGAAGATGGCAGACGTTTAGGAGAGACAGAGGTTGATAATGAAGATAAGGGAAATTTGTCAACCGATTAATACGGTGTTACGAGAGCCGAAAATGAAAAAGACGGGTCATGGCCGACCTAAGGGATCCGGAAACAAAAGGAAGTTGTTGGAGGACAACTCAACTAAGAGGGAGATGAGTATGTTTGACGAGTTGAGCAAGAATTATCGAGTGTTACCCCAACTCCACCTTCATCTCAAGGTGTTTCTTCTTCCAAAAAGAAAAAATCTCCAAGTACTCGGGCACCATCCAAACGTGCAAAGGTTTCAATGCCAATATGTTCTACCGTTGGATACTTACAAAGGTATCTTAAATATTTTCCGCCAAATGCTCATGAGCACATTTCGTCAATGGTTAATGTAGCTTCGGATGGAAATTATGGATTTAGAGTAATAGCACACGTAATAGGGCTTGGAGAGAGTGCATGGCCACAGGTGAGAAAAGCAGTGCAACAAGAATTGATGGCAAACAAGGATCATTATATGACCATATTTGATGGACAACAATATGTCTACGACAAATGCATGTCCTCGGTTGAGCATGAAGGAGGGTGCTTAGAGGACAAGTATTATGACAGTTTTCTTGGTTGGCCTGTGTGCAATGTATATGGTGTGTCCCAAAGCATATTGTCATCAACGCTCGAAAGCCAGACGTTCCTTCCCACTAAGAAAAAACCTTCGTTTTGGCCATGTAGCCATATATGGATGGGTTTGTGCAATGGTAATCACTTTGTTCAATTGTTTATGAAAGATACTTGTCCAATTCCTAGGGTGAACATGATTTGGCATGAAGTTCGGGCGTTGGAAGCAAATGAATGGTATGAGAAAATACGGGATAGGATCAGTTTATGGCATGATGTGGTCAATGATCCATGGATAGGGAATCATGTTGATTTGTGCAACGAGTAAAGTGAAAGTGGTTTTGTAAATTCCAATTATGTATTGATACTCATTTTGTGGATGCACAATGATCTATTTTGTAATACTTTTAGATCATACTTTTGAGCTTATGTGATGTATTTTGAGCTACGTTCATGAATTTGACCATTTTGTGAAGTATGCTAGTAATGTTGTTATTTTGTGGTGTGAATGTGTGTTTAACATTCGAGTTCGATATTTTTGTTGTTGAAATGTGTGATATTTGGTGTAATTTTGTGGTATGATTGTGTGTTAACCAAGGGAAAAATGTTGGTTCTGTGACACAGAACGCCACCACGACCAGCGTTCCTAGTGAGGAATCAACATCAGTCAGGGTGACGTTTGGAGAACAAAAAACATCAGATTTTACTTGAGTCTCTGTACCAAAAAACCTCTGAACGTGGCCCACAGGGACGTTCCTGGGGTATATGAAACGCCGATGGCACTGACGTTTCAAGAAATTTCAATAACAGAGTCATGCCCATTCTGTTTCATCACAACGATAGCTAACCAGACGCTATTTATGTATAACCAACGCCTCTGTACTGACGTTTCGCCAAACGCCAGTGAAGCGGACGTTGATGTTTTGTCACCAATGCCAGTCTTGGTGTCGTTTTGCATAACAGAGCCAATACTTTATTCCAAGTCTCTGTTACTGGAAACGCCAGTACCACCATCGTTCCTTGTGGGACATGAACGCCAGTGTGGGTGGCGTTTTTAGAAACAGAACCGACAAGTGGCATTTCAAAAAACACAGGCCATGAATACCAACTGTTGGACTTATTTTTTTAGTTTTGATGATGAGTGCCAGACTAGCTGTTATGGTGCAAAGGCAAAAAGATGTCTAGATCAAATGTATAGGTTTATTAGAGTTTGATTCATAAATAGGTTTGATCAAACAAGCACTGTAATGGGCATCTGAGCTTTATCAGTAGACTAGTCAATATCAGTAGGGTAGATAGGTCAGTAGACTAGTCGTAAAACCCGCCAAGACCGAAGACCGAAGGTGAGGGCTCAAACTTCGATTCTGAAGGCTAAGGGATCAAACTTAGTAATTAAAGTCAAGGATATGGAATCAGAATTTAGGCAAGTATGTGATGACCTAAACTGATTACATATACCCTGTGTACAAGGTCCAAGTTCCATAAGTTGAATGATGTTTGTAACTTGATTATATTCAAAAAGGTGTAATCTAACTTCACAAATAAAAGTTAGATAAAAGAAGTCAGCTGCATTGTATTTTATACACAGCAAATTGGAGTTCAGCAGACTGACATGTATCACAGCAGACTAATGAACCTGCTGATGAAATACCTCGGGTAATTCAAGATTACATTGGAAGATTACATTGAAAATGACAGCCAACTACCTCTGACTTATCAAACAAATCAAGTTTGAGATTAAGCAGACGTTGGGATGATTGATTATTATCCAATGGATACAAGTCAAAGGTGGGATGATCGCGATCACAAAAAGGAATTTCGACGATGTCGACCCTATGAATAGTGACAGAATGCAAATCAGATGGGACAAAAACAAGGAACGGTTACATTTGAATTTCAAACATAAGTCACATGTTCTCCTACCTATAAATAAAGGACTTTCAACTCAGAAACAAGATGATGAATTTTGATAAACTTTGAAGAGATATTATTTCGAAATGAAAAACACCTCTTGAACTCATCGAACTTAAATCTATCGATCCAGAGAAATTCTTCAAGTGTATTCTACATTCAAGCTACATCAAGCATACACACTTGAAGACGCGCAAGTCTTGATTATATCATCCTAATCAATTGCCGCTGAATCGAATCATTTACTTGATTCAATCTTTATTTTATAAAGAACTCTTGAAGACAGTGAAGCACTTTGGTGTGAAAGACTGTTGTTTGTGGTGGAGCTGGTGAAGAGGCAATCCTACCCTTCAAGGACCAGTGGAAGACTCATGAGCAGCAATCCTACATGTTCCCAGTTTTCAGTTTGTGAAGCCATAGTTATTGGTGAAGGACAAGCAACTTAGGAATCTTTGTAAATGACTACATCAAAGATCTCTAGTGAATTTCCTCCAACATCACAGAGAAGAGTGGACTGACAGGATTACACCACCTGGAACCACTATAAAATCTGCCTACTTACTTTCAGCATTTATATTCTGCACTTAGTTTATTTTACACATCAACCTACTGAATCTAGCAACCAAAATCACACACTAGCACTACTGAGTATCTAATACTTAGTATCATATTTAACAACAAGTATTAAGGCTTAATTTTGATATAATTCCGCTGCACAAATTCAGCAAACTCAACTGTCATGAGACTCTCTGTTTTATCAAGAACTCATCAAGTCTCAACAGACTCTTGAAGTAAGTATCAGTCTTGAAGTTGCAGAATTTGTTAACTCCAAAGTTTTAAGTGTTAAGTTTATTCACCCCCCCCCCCCCTCTAAACTTAACCAAAGCCTTTTCAAGGGACCAACACCAACTCACACCAATTCAAATACCAAAAGCCAAAAATCCAAATCACATTCGAACAAATAGCAATTCGACGGGGAATCAAAAAACCAATTCAAATCACATACGAACAAATACAATGTATCAAATAACAAATGTGCATACAATATATCAAATAGAAAATGTGCATACGATGTATCAAACTCCGAATGTTCATTCAATGCAACTATCTCTTTTTCGTGCTCCTTGCATGCTTCATTGTTCATTGATCTTGTACTTGAGTTGATTATTCGGCCTCGGCTTCGGCTTCGGCTTCGGCTTCGGCTTGACTACATACACTTGTAGTTATGAACTCCAATGCCATCTTAAGCGCTTTCAATAGGTCCTTTTTGCTCTTCTTTGTAGCATTCGTAACCGCGTCTCGTATAGCATCAACGACTTTAGCCTTGCTTGACTCATCCTATATGTGAAACAAAAAAAAACCGTTTATGACATTTAATAAAGAAACAAAACAAATGAGTGTATATTCGTAAATAGATATGGTCAAACCTCTCGTGGATCTCGCTGCTTCTTTTTGCTCACTCCAGTCAAACGACGTATGGCAACACCTCGATACCAGTTCATGTAATCAGCCGTGCATTCCCAGTCAAATCTCGATTTCCCCATTCTCTGAACCTTATTCACTAGATGATTCACATAATGAATGAAGTCGTCATCACGTGACTCGTGTGTGACGTTGTATTTCTTCACCTTCCCACTTCTATTTGATGCTTTTGGAGGAATCGGTGACTGTGGTATGGATTGTACATGTCCGAACTTCCAGACAACACGGTTTGGGTGATACACCTCTACAATGTCCACTGTCCATATGCAACCATAAAACTAGCATACGTCGTCATCAGGGACCGTTCTCACATCCTTATAAGCATCCCAATCAACCTGCAAGATGGAAAATACTTTAAATATAACTGAACGACCCATTATCTTAGTTAATGCGAAAGTTCATACTTACATCTCGTGCCTCCATCAAGTCTAAGTCCTCTTTCATATGTTTCAACGATGTGAATGCCACATGCTCATTAATTCCAGTAACAAGTTTCCACCTCAATGACCGTACCATCTCCCTTGATTGAAGTTATTGTTCATCGGAGGTCGGAATGTTGGAAAGTGTTCATACACCCATGCCTATAAAAAAAAGATATTACAAAACAGTCAGTCATGTAAGTGTTTAAACATAAACACTAAACACATATAAAAAAATTAAATATCAAAGATACCTCTAGCAATATCATGTATCCAGAAAACCCAATAGTATTTGTCCTAGAAGCCTTCGATAGTTGCCGGTAAAGATTTTCCAATGTACCAGCACCCCAGGCCCATTCACCAACCTTATCCAGATCCTGTAGAAAATGCAAGTATGCAATGCCTATCTTATCTCCACTGCGGTCTTGAATCAAAGTACATGCAAGCATGTACAACAAGTATCCACGCACTACATGATCCACAGTAATGATCGGCCTACTACTGGATCCCTCACCCTCATTACGTAAACCGCATCTACCCGCAAGGTTGTTCTTCAACCAGCTTTTGGACATCCGTAGTCCACCAATATGTCCTAACTCATCTGCCATTACATCTGTATGAATCCCAAACAAGTTATGAACAAATGTAACAGGGTTCTAAACATTTTTCTCAACATCAAAGTTGACGGCCTTTCCTGCAACCGGTAAGCCTGTAATATATCGGACGTCATCTAGTGTGATCGTGATCTCACCGAATGGCAAGTGGAAGGTGTTTGTCTCCGGATGCCAGCTCTCGACAAAAGCACTGGCGATCACACGATTGGCTTGGTTGTAAGAAGACTGTAACAGGTTGTACAACGGATTAGCTCTCAACCTTTGCTTGAATTGTTCACATTCATCATCAATCTTCCACAAACGAAGGGAAGATGTGTGCTGCTTGCATTGAATTACACCTCGGTACTGTTCAATAGCACGGTACGAATATAAAGTTAGATTTATGAAACGAATATACGTATAAAACAAAACTTATAAAATTATACAACTTAAAAAATATGATACATTTTGCTTAGTCAACAACGTATAGCCAACATGCTCTGGCCAATCCTTCCCTAACAAAATATATGTGTCTACCACCACACCATCGTCGTTGTCATACTGTAAACACTCACCAAGGGGCTACTACGCTCTATTGGTGCCCCAAAGACTACCGGATGCTCGCCTCTGTAGTGGCCCCGGATGTGGTGGCCCAAAGATTTGGCAAACACCGGAGGCTGTCTCAGAGAGGGCCCCCGGCTGGCAAAGATCGGAGGCCTCTCCTGCTGATAGCCCCGAACTAACAACTGCCTCTGCCACTGGTGTATTCCCAGCACTAACACCTACAACTGTCTCAACTATGACTAAGAAGCTTGCACTCCCAGTTGTGGCTCAACTTCCTCCGTCGTATCCCGGGCACTAACACCAGTCTCAACTATCACTGAAGAAGCCTGCAATCCCAACTGCGTTTCAATTGGCTCAGTGGTGGCCCCTACACTAGAATCTACAACTGTCTCAACTGTCACTGAAGGAGCCTCCACTCCCAATTGTGTCTTAACTGACTCAGTGGTGGCCTCTACACTAGAATCTACAACGGTCTCAACTATAAGTGAAGAAGCCTCCACTCCCAACTGTGTCTCAACAGACTCAATGTTGGCCCTGACACTATCATCTGCAAAAGTCTCAACTGTAAGTGAAGGAGCCTCCACTCCCAACTGTGTCTCAACTGACTCAGTGGTCTCAACTACCTCATCTGTCTCTCCTAAATCAACCTCAGTTGGCTCATTCGCGTGTCCTATCTCTGCTTGCACATTCTTTTGTCATTTACTCCTTCTTTTATATGACACACTTGTATGTTGAGAAATAATACTAGGCTTAACATGAGCTTCGGGGGGTGCTTCCGCACCACGTTGATCCACTGCGGTACCTTCATCGCTATCTACGAAGTGAAAAATCTTACCAGACCTCATCTTAATCATAATTTCCTACACATGATACAAGAAATAAATTGTTAGTCAAATGAATAAATCAACTAACAAAGAAAGTAGACATATATAAACAAAGTTCAAGGATAAGACATAAACCTCATACAATGTAACATTAACTATAATTTGATAAACATACTCATCAAAGAGACTAACCATAAACAAGTTATAAAAGAGACTAACCATAAGCAATTTTGAAGCTATAAAACTCATTTGGATGTAGATAACAAACTCATCAAAGAGACTAACCATAAACAAGTTTAAACTCATTCGAAGCTACGTAAACTCATATACATGTGTTACTTAAGTATATAACAAACTCATCAAGTGGACTAAAGGGGTAATAAAGAATGGACACAATCCAATCTTAACAATTTTGATGCAACAAGTATTATGTGCAAGAACGTCAACCACAATGACGTTCCTAATGCAACATCAACGCCACTATGACTGATGTTGTACATAAGATGCCCTAATGGGAACTAGTTGTTTAGGCGTCGCTCAAACTTACGTCTTCAATACGAAACCAACGCCACCGATGCTAACGTTTCCGTGAACACCAGTCATGGTGACGTTACAAGTATAACAGCAACGCCACAAGGACTGACGTTGTTCAGAGGCAACCCCAAAGGGATTTACTTATAATGACGTCACCCGTACCAATGTTTTAAGCTGATAAGGAATGCCACCCACACCGGAGTTTATTACTAAACCCTAATTTCCTAATAAGATTACGGACGCCAGCCGCTCTGGCGTTGCACACCCCAAACGAGCGACATCAGCACCGACGTTCCCCACCCGAGTCATCTTCTCCGATTACACTACCGAAAAACGGCCGGAAAATCAAAAAAAAACAGAAATAAACCACCATAAAATCACATGTCCAACCCGATTTCAACCACCCCATGGTTACCCATTGCATTGAAACAAATATAAGCATACATTTGATGATATAAAACCCGAATTTTGTTTTTTCTTCTGTTCTTCTTCTCTTAATCTCTTCTTCTTGCAAGTTGCAGGTTTTGTTTTGTTTTTTATTTTTTATTTTATCAAATTCGTATAAGGGAGGGAGAAAGGTGGGAGGGAAATGCTTTGAAAACAAAGGGGTGGGAGGGAATGTATTAATTTGTGTGATATAAGTAGTTTGTGTTTTATTTATGTATATGATATGATATGTATTAATTTATTTAATATAAGTTGTTGTTTTGAAGTTTTAATAACTCTGGGGACTAAAGTGTAGTTTTTTATTTATTAATGTGGTGCCTAAAAGTAATTTTGTGGTGTTTGAAAGTAAAAAAAAATATTCATAAAAGGGGTGTCGGAAGCAGAAATTGGAAATTCAGGTTGTGTCAGACCATTGACTTGCAAATCCAGTCGTACCTTTTCTGACATGAAAAATCAGGTAAACGTAGGGTTCTTTACGTTTAAACGTAATGAATCCTACGTTTAAACGTAGGGAAATTTGAATATTGCAACTTTTCTAATTTATTGAAATAACCTACGTTTAAACGTAGGATTCATTACGTTTAAACGTAAAGAATCTACGTTTAAACGTAGGTTTTTTCAATAAATTAGAAAAGTTGCAATATTCAAATTTCCCTACGTTTAAACGTATGATTCATTACGTTTAAACGTAGAGAACCCTACGTTTAACGGTAAGGTCCTGAAGGGTTTTGAATAACTCTCTATCTCTCTTCTATCCCCTTCCACTAGTTCTAATCCCTACGTTTCTCATTAGTTTCTTTACGTTTGACGGCGATTTTGCACCAAATATTCAGATTTGGAACCTCTGCTCTCAAGCATAATGGATCAAAGCAATATAGAAAGTGTAAGTGTTTCCCCTTATGATGCATTTAAAACATTTTATAGTTATATTGTTTTCCTAAATTATGTTGTATATATTTTCCAATTTTTAGTGTTTTGTAGTGGTGATTAGCCTGATATTTGTTGGCCTTGTGGTGATTAGTCTGATATTGTTGACTAATAGAGGGGATTAGCCTGATTTTTCTTTATGTGGGTTGA
The DNA here is from genome assembly GCA_026214975.1 of Gentiana macrophylla. Classification (NCBI taxonomy): domain Eukaryota; kingdom Viridiplantae; phylum Streptophyta; class Magnoliopsida; order Gentianales; family Gentianaceae; genus Gentiana; species Gentiana macrophylla. The sequence continues at coordinate 717,296 of JAOBSW010000444.1, forward strand.
AGTAAGGGAGAAATTTTGAAGAAGATTATTAAGGGAGAAATTCTGTGTTTAGGCTGGTTTTGCTACGTCTGAACGTAGGTTTTCTACGTCTGGACGTAGGCTTTTCTACGTCTGGACGTAGAAAACTATTCTTAAGTCCTCTTTTGTATTTTTGTATGCAGATTTTTCCAGTCTTGATTGTAATTTGATAAAAACATGCAATATGTGGCTAGGTATGTTTAAATTTGGGACATTTAAGTTGATTGTGTATGAGTATGGTGTTACTATGCATTTTTTCTTGTATATGTTGAGATTGATTGAGGCTTGATGGTGAGATTGATGGTTTGATCGTGCATAAGGGTGCTGTTCCTACCCAAAATGGTATTGAAAATGGCTCTGTTTTTCAGAGACCATTGTTATTGGAAATATTGATCACACTTACACTTACATTAATCATTTAGGTATTGGTAGCTCTATTTTTTCTTCTTTGGTATTAGATGTACTATATAGTTGATTTACTTCACAATGTTTGTGTATAAAGCTTGTGATTGACTAGTATATGTGTGTGATTGACTTGAAACAATGCTATTTGTTAACAGTTGATTGGCACTCATGGAACTGAAGTCTACAAAGTAAAGGAAAATTTGACATGGACTTTTAGAGGGGAAAAGAACAAGCTCTCGGATCTTCTTGACATTCACATGAGAAGGATCGGATTTGAGGGAACATTGAGAGGTGGGGTTTTTGGAGAATTCATTCAAATGTACGAGCACTGGCAGTTTTCCGCCAAAGTTTTGCAATATGTATGTTTCAGTGCCGTTTATTCGAATGTGGCCGGTGAGCTTCATTTTAGATTTGGTGGGACGACCGCGAAGTTCGGTAGGCGGGAGTTTTGCATGATGACCGGTTTTAGGTTTGGTGATCTCCCAGAAGCTCCCGATAGTTATTCCAGGTGTTTTGCTGAGGTGACATACGGCCACATCCATCATCCTGACCCAAAACCGATCACCATACCGGAAATTGAGAGATGGTTATTGGATGAGGGTGAGCATCCTGAAGTTCTCTACCGTGTAGGTTTAGTCTACCTTATTCACGGTATTATGATGGGTCATGATGAGACTACTAAGATACCTCGTGAGACCTTCTATTTGGTCGAGAATGTAGAAGGCCTAAATGACTTTCCATGGGGTACTTGGTTGTGGGATCAGACTTATAGAAAGATCTATCGCATGATGAATACCTACAAGGAAAGTGCAGAAGGCAGGGTGACGATACAAGGGGTTATACATGCCTTACAGTTTTGGGCTTACGAGACCCTCCAGGGCATTGCTGTTCCGACTATTGCTGCCACCCTCAGAGCTCCTGATGCAGCTCCTCGGATGATGAGATGGAGTTGCAAGACTACCCCTCCGCAGTGGAAGGGGGTGTTGGCGAAGGCAAGTAAGGTAATAAGCTTAATAAACATTTTCTCTTAATTATATCCGGTATGGTTAAACATTTTCTTATTGTTAATTCTAATGAAATATACATTGTTTGCAGAGCCCTGTTATAGGATACCTGGCTGCAAGGGAAGTTGATAGGGAGTTGATGCTACATAGGGGCATCCCTGATGCGGAGATTAATGAGCCGCCACGTGTGATCCCTCGGCCTGTACCAATTGCACGGCCACCTCCTAGACGTCCATCTACTACACAGCAAACACGCTCTGCTACATAACAGTCTACCTCTACTTCACATCCCTCTACTTCACAACGGCCTCTACCTCCTCATACATGACGTGTGCCGCACAGTTCATACACTGAGATGCTACAGGCGGAAAAGATGAATCTGATGAAGAAGATGAAGCTGCTGGGCTTTATAGGGCTGTGAAGAGAAGGATAGATAATGGGTTGAATGACATTCAGGAGGAAATTCGCCGGCAGAATGACGAGAACCGGCAAGTAATTCGAGAGGTTATACATCGGCAGAATGAGCATGGGGCGATACTTCTTGAACTTAAGGGGTTGATGCAGACGCTGTCATCCAGAGATCAGGTAAAAAATTATTTCATTGTCAATTTATTTATGCGATAAATTTAGTTGTATGTATTATGATACTAACCGGGCAACATCTTTTCAGTCTACCCCTCATCGGCCTCCACCTCCTCCACATGATACTGACTAGGGCACATCTTCCCAGTTTTCCCCTGATGGGTCTACACAGTGGTCATCTTGATCGACAAGATCTCGATCGGTCTCAGTGGTCAAGATACTCATCACCTCCACTGGTCAAAGATATGCGCATCAAGATACTTATTCATCTCCTACCCGTCCGCCGACGACCCGATGATGATGCTCGGGTTTGATAAGATTCTTGAAGGCATTTCCTAACCCGGGCAAGAGGGAGTGCAGTTGGAGGGAGTTCAGAAGGAGGGAGTCGAGAAGGATTTCGTCGACGAATTATTCGTGGAGGATCCTTATTCGGGTAAGCATTATGTTATTTATATCTAATTATTGTTTAGCAGGTTATTTATATTGAAATTTGTATTATTAACATAGATATTGTTTGTTATCGTGAATTGATGAAAGTGCCTATTTTGATGCAAATACTGTCGATGCTACTACCGAGGCTACGACCCCTCCCGAGACTACGACCCCTACCGTGGCTACGACCCCCACCCCTCCCGAGGCTACGACCCCCACCCCTCCCGAGGCTATGCCCCCTCCCTCTCTCGAGGCTATGCCCCCTCCCCCTCCCGAGGCTACGACCAGCCAGGCATCGGTTGTGGAGCCTGAGATGGATTATAGTAAGTTATTTGATTTTTAATTTCGAAACTATAAATTATATTGTGAAAAACTATCTAACTTGTGAATGTATTGAAATTTGTTTAGCTGGTGGCCCAAGTGTTGTACAATTGGGTAAACGAAAGGCGGTTGATGCAATTGACAGAAAATTGACGACCCGTCAGACTACTAGCCGACCACGGTATTTAACTGACGGGTCTCACATAGTCAATATGCCTAGTGATAACGTTGTGAGATGGTCAGCGTGGAAAAAGTTTTCGGACGAGCTGGAAAACAAGTTCACAACGTGGTACCAACAAGAAAATCCGCCCCCAATTGAGATTCCGACGGGGTACGCAGCTGGTTTCCGCCATACAGAAAAATTTGGCAATGAGTGGTTCACACGTCTCCATGGCCCTCTTTCAGAGTTAGACCGAGAAGTATATTCTTGTGACTTCATTTTCATATTTCTGAAATTTTCATATTTCTGATTTCATTATCTCTAACTTATTTTTGCATGCGTCGACAAAGATGTCGATCGCAGATCTGGACTGATACAACGGCAAATGGAAGCACATCCAAGATGCTTTCAACCGCATACGGCCATTGCATACTCTGAATTAGCTTCCTTTTGCGGGCAAGGTCATGTAGATCAGGGAAAGCCGCCAGACAGAACGGTCATTCCAGACTTTGTGGATCGGTACGTCAAGCAATGGGATGAAAACACCGTGATCTACATTCCCTGGTCCATTAGTTATGCTCACTGGGTAGCTGTCGAAGTGTGTATTCCCGAATGGAAGATTAGGGTGTGGGATTGTCTGTCGGGGCAGCCCTATAAGGATGATGTGAAGAAAAACATCAAAGTGTGGGGTGTTTCGTTTAGGAGAGTGTTGGAGATGGATGCTCGTCTACGTCAACTCCCACAAATGGTTGATCCAGCGAAGCCTCTTTTTGATGTCAGAATAGTAAAACCTGAATTCGTACCACAAATGTCAATTCCGTAAGTGTTATAAACTTCAAACTATTTATTATATTATACAGTTTATACTATTCTTACACTATTCATATTATACAGGGGTGACTGTGGGGTATACACGGTCAAGTTCATTGAGCATTTGATGCACAAGGAAAACTTTTCTCTGATCCATCATGACAATATGCCGTTGCTAAGAAAGAAACTTTGTGTACAGCTATTTAATCAAATAGTAGATATATAGGTATGTTTGTGTATGTTGTTTTGACAAACTGTGTAGGAATTTTTGGTGTATGTTATATTTTTGGTATTTTGTTGTATGTTGGTAGCCATTTATATTTTTGGTGTATGTTGTTTTGATGAGTATTCAATTTGTTTAAAAAAACAACTCAACTTAAAATGCAACATTCAATTTGAATTTATCTACGTCCAAACGTAGAGAATGAACGTCCAAACGTAGGGAATGCTACTTTCTCTACGTCGGAACGTAGAGAACCTAGTCCAAATGTATGGCTGCAACATTCTCTGCGTTTGAACGTAGATAACCTACGTCCAAACGTAGGGAATGCAACATTCTCTACGTCCAAACGTAGGGAATGCAAGTACTAGTGTGGTACATGGCAATTATTGTTGTTGTACAAGTACGAGCCATTTCTCTCATTTCTTCAAACTCTTTTAAGTAGTGTAAAGAGAACCACTTCTTCACCTTTCAATTTATAATCTACACTGAAGCAAATGGATAATGATCGTTTCTTTAAAGTTCTTGATGACAGTTTCGCAACAAGTTTGGTATGTCATTATTAATTTATTTACTTTTAATCACTTGTATTATGATCAAACAAACGTGAAATGTTTCATTTTTCATAGACACTACCTCCAGCATACGTTAATAGGTTGAACGACATGCTGAGGAACCTAGATAGGGCCGTTCTCAAAAGCCGATTAGGGACATGGGAAGTGAGGGTTTGAGCCACAGACAATGGAATTCTTCGTTTCTTTGGGGAAGGTTGGGAGGAGTATGTGGCGGCTCATTACTTGAATGAGAGGGTGTTTATAGTGTTTGAACACATGGGGGATTTCACTTTCGACACTCTTGTTTATGATCACACTTCTTGTGAGAAGACTTTTTCTGAGACCGATGATGCAGATGATGATGCAGGTGATGATGCAGGTGCAGGTAACCAAAATCCCCATTTTCAGACGACGCTGCCAAACTGGGTATTTTCACATGGTTGTTATTATGTGGTGAGATATTTAATATATTTTTAGTTGTTTTCTTGTTTGATATTTTTTTCCCCATTTTGAAACAGTATTTAAATTTGTTTGTGATTTGTAGAGTATTCCAAAGGCATTTGCGAGAACAAACGACATGTTGCGAAACAAGACCGTGGAACTGCGAATTGCCACAGGGGAATCATGGCCTGCTAGAATTGTCTATATGGTAAATCAAAAAGTTCGTTTAAGCGGGTTGAATGATTTCATTACGGACAATGACCTAAATGCGGGAGATGAATGCAGCTTTGAAGTCATTGATCAACCTATAGAAAATCACGTCGTGTTTAATGTGGTGATTACTAAATATTGAAGATCATTTATTTAGGCGTCATCCTATCCTATTTATTGATCACCCTTAGTTTATTTAAGCGTCATCTTATTGTTATCTCAATGTATCATTACTCTTTGTTATATGTTTGTAAGCCATGTATCATTACTCTTTTTTCTTGTGTGTAAACCCCGTAATAATTACTGTTAGTTTTACAGATGTAGTGTAATACAAGACAAACTTGATTCCGATTAATAACCGAATACAATCATTACTACAATCCATTAATAAAATACTACATTCTATTAATACGTTACACAATAACAATCCATTCTAATACCACCATAACAAAAATCAATGACTTCCTACCGGTATAGCGTGCAACTAGCTCTGTTATGTCCTGGATGTTTGCAGTTAGTACATACATTCTGATGGCCTTGACGTTCCCATTCAGAAGGGATGCTAGTGGTATTAATTCTACCTCTTCTTGGAGCTCCACTAGAATCAGGCGCATATCTCATATTAGGCACTCCGACTTTCATGTTTCTTACCGCCTCCGAACATCCCAATCCTCCTGTTAGAATCGGATATATGCTACCCATGTAAATCTCCTTGAAACATTCAGCTCTATAATACCGTGAACAGAGTTCGGGTGGACTAATTCTACGTGTTGTTGCGGCTGTAATAGCATGCGTACATGGTATTTCCATTTTCTCAAAATAACCACAATAACACTTCCTCTCTCGTAGATTTACCGTCCCATGAAGCAAGTTATTTCCATGAACCTCAAACTCATTGGGGTTAATAGGATTAACCCTGAACTTCCTTCTAGCAGTAATATTCGAAGTCACTATTTTATCGATCTCCGGTGCTAACACAGTCGCACAATCAAGCGCCTCCTGTCGTCTATCATTATACCATCTCTGCAGTGTAGCTCTAATGAATTCCAAGAGGCTAGGAACAGGCCAACGACGAGCTCCTCTAATCGCACAGTTGAAACTTTCAGCGTAATTGCTTGTCATTAAGGTGCATCTTTTCCCAGGAAATTTGGCACGCGCCCACCGTTCAACACCTATTTCTTCTAGTTTTAGATATGCGCCAAGACATTGTGCCTTGATTAGGGCGTACTTTCGGAGAAATTCGGCCTCCGAGAATGCATAGGCTGTTTGATAGAATGTGTCTTCACAAAAACCGTAATCCTTCCATTTTTTGTTAGATTGCCCTTTAAATGATGATAGCAAACACCGTGATATGCATTGGGAAATACCTGACCAACCGCATTTCTAATAGCCTTGTGTCTGTCAGATATAAAGCTCAAATTTTCAGCATGGATACCTTCAATGGCCACCCTCAATTGTCTCATGAAATACCCCCATGAATCGTTGCATTCTTTTTCAGCAATACCGAAGGCTACAGGGAATAGGTGGTCACCGGCATCTACAGCAACAACAACAAATAGTTGCCCTGAGAAACGGGTTTTTAGATGAGTGGCGTCCACACACAAAATAGGTCGACAATACTTGAAACCACTACGACTTGCTCCCAAAGCCATGAAACAACTACCGAACCTTCCCAGATTATCAAGTTGAAAGTCAACATAGGTCCCTTCATTGGCCTCACGCACCATCCACAGGTACGAGGGTATCGCATTGTAACACTCCGTCGGTGAACCTCTAACCAAACATTCTCATCATCTCGTGAGCTCGGTATGCTTGGTCATAAGTCAGCTGTATAATCGTAAGTTGTGAGCATGTCCTCCATAATATGCGGGTTTATACTCATTGCCGAGTTCTTCCATTTTCTGACTTAGCAGACTCGCAATAACAATATGTGTTGCTTGTCGATTGTCATTATCCGCATTCTGAGAGGCACAAGTATGCACATCATTCAATGTTGTGATCTCAAATGTATGTGTTGTATTTGTCTTCACCCTTTTCGCCCTTACATGCCATTTGTATGTATCGTTTAGACATGTGTAATACAAGCAATGTGTGTCCGACCTATCCAATCTCATCTGAAAATTATTGGCAACCGCATACGATTTTATTTTCAAATTAAAATCTTCTTTTGAATCATATTACTTCCCAATGATCAATTCGTTCACGTCATTCATATGTAACGTACCGGTAGATAGACACTGCGGTAAATCATCATCTTCAAATGTGGGAATCCTCCATGAATAATCTTCTCGTACACTAGCCCTAGCATTGCCACCCTGATTATTGTTGTCATCCCTGCCTGTTTGATCGGTTTGAATATGAGGTGCAAACGGAGAAGCCAAAAAACTAGTGGTGATCCACCAAACAAATTATATGGTCGTTGGATAGGTTGAGCACGACTACTTGAAGGTTGGTTAGGAGGATCTTTGAAATGGATTATGTGATTGGCTATTAATAACATTATAACTTGGAGGACCGAATTCAAACGGAGCAGTGTATTCACCAACCATTTCAACTCGAACATGACTACTTGAAGGTTGATTTGAAAGATTATGACTTGGTCTGACTGGTTCACACTGAAACTGTTGGTCCGAAGCTTCACCAAGCCTTTGTGTAGGAACATGGTTTTCAAACCCACTACATCCATATTGTTGCTCGAATGGATTAAAATTTGGATCAGAGCAAGTTCTTGTACCGAGAAGGAAAATTACCAAGACTATAATCCAAATTATTGTTATCATCCGGGCATTGCAATCTTGATTTAAATCAATGCCATCATCCTCAAATATCGGTTCATTGTTTGCCTCCATTTGGTGTAGCATTCACATAAAAAATCACATTTTTTGTCGCCGAGGCGCCGATGTAACCATTTAGTGTCTCGTCGTCTAAGATATCATCAGGTGGTATATTCCCCACACTAGCATAAGTAAACAAAGCTTTTACGCCAAGATTTGAAATAGACCGGTCAATACCAAGCCTCACATGCAATTTATCCAACAACGCATTCAATCTTATGTTCTTTCGGACAAATAATGAGAACATCGATCCATTTACATGATTCCACCGGTTATAGAGAGGATCGTACGTAAATTCTCCGTTGAACGAGACAACAATCATAGAGTTGCGATTATCTGTTTTTTTTTTAAAAACAATTCAAGTCATTATAGACATTCAATATAATAATTCAAAACCCTACCTAAGCAAATTTATCACAAATAGAAAACAAAATATACTTACACGAAAACCCTACTAATTAAACCCCAACAATGTGTTAGGAAATCACTAGTTTAACGCAGCGGAATTTAAAATTTTGATTTCCTTTTCTAGATCGTTCTTCGTTTAATGCAATAAACATGTTAAGTAGTTTGACGGTTATACCTTAGATGATCTACAAGATCGTCGCTTTGACCGCCAACGGAGAGTAGTTCAACGCGCAAGCCGCCCACGCGTCCGGCCTCTATCGCTAATCCACACGAACCCTCGCCGGAATCCTCCTTGGATTGCTATCGGAAAAACTCCGGTCGCTAGACCGGACCTTTTCTTCCTCACAAACTCACTATGGAGAGCTCTCTATTTTACACAAGAATTATGAACTCTTGCAATTGTGTTGTACAAAAGAGCTTGACACCCACTTCCTTTTATAGAGCAAGTGGCGCCCATATGTAGTGTGGAGGAGAAGAAAACCTTTTCCAATAAAATAAGGAAAATCAATTAGATTGATTTATCTCTTTAATTATAATATTTTGTCAATATCATATATTGATTATAATTATCTTATTACCATAAATCTATTTTTCCAAAATCAATTAATATCCTATATTAATATTATGGCAATATTTATTAATTAAAGTGCACAATCCAAGTGTATCTCATACACTCAAAAGTGGCGCGCCCTTTAGTCAATAAATTGACTTCCGGAATATTCTTTAATTAATATAATTTATATATAATTAATATCTTGTATTTTATTTATTCATAATAAATAAATACCACCATATTAATTTACCACTATAACCTTTATAGTCTGTAGAGATAAACTTTCCTTATTTGGTTATCAACTATAACCGCATTTTAATCCGACTCGATGTTCATATGTGTGTGACCCGATAGGCTTCGAATATGTTGGCGTGAGACACAAAGTGCAATTTACCAAAATGCCCTTTATACCTAACGATCACGGGATAGCGTCAGCAACACACCGTGACCCCAATTATCGGAAGAGTCAAAAGCAATGACTACTACCTTTCATGTGAAGCGATTACCGTGTAACTTACAATCCTATCGCTATAATAATATCCATACGATCGTATCTCGAGTGTCAATACATTGACGATCGTATCTTATAATCTGGGTATCATGCTCTCTCTCGAATAACACATTTACTCCCACTTTGCAAAGATTCTCGAAGCTAGACATTCCTTATAAGAAGGCCATTCGGATATTCAATCCCAATCATAGGATACGCGATTCCCGGACGACCAATCATGTATACTCCGCGATGCTTCAATATCATACCCAATCACTACCGCATGATCGCCCCGTGGTTAGGAGAAATCTCAATAGTGTCAAAGCATGACAATCCACACCGTGATGCCATGAAGACTCGGTCAAAAGGATAATTACACAACCGCCACATAGTGTGACACTTAATGTAAGTGGGTCGACCTAACGACGCATTCTCTAATACACGCCCACGCACATGGTCAAGTGTCCCTACACTTCGATGAGCGAGATCTATCCCTACCTTCTAAAAGAGAGAAGACATCCAATACGTGTTAGTCCGATTATATCATCAATGTCCCATTTGATAATATGTAAGACTAGAGACATTTAAGTACCAACCTTGTTATAGTGATTAGAGATCTCATCAACCATAATCACTATCATGGTTTCTCTATCATGAGATCGATACTAGGGGCGTTACTATATATATACAACAAATAATATGAAGACAAACAATATATAATAACATAAGTGCTTTTATTAATCATAATAAAGTTATTACATGAACTAAATAGACTGTAAATGACCCGACCCGGTCGGATCCGGTCCGACCCGATTGGGTTTAGGACACCTTTCCAACAATCTCCCACTTGGCCTAAAGCCAATCACCCATATGCCTAAGCCCGTGCAAGTGAACATGTTTCTCATGCTTAGCTTGAGACAATGCCTTAGTTAACGGATCGGCTATGTTATCATCCGTGTGGACTTTCTCTATCTTTACATCTCCTCTATCTACTATCTCTCTAATCAAGTGATAGCGCCCGTAGCACATGTTTGGACTTCGATGAGACCTTGGTTCCTTTGATCGAGATATCGCTCCATTATTATCACAAAGATGCAGAGGCACCTGGACCTTGATGGAGGAACCACACCAAGTTCGATGAATGAACTTCTTCATCCAAATCGCTTCTTTTGCCGCCTCCGAGGCTGCTATGTATTCGGCTTCCGTTGTAGAGTCCGCAGATAGTCTCTCGCTTGGAACTCTTCCACCATCTGCTCCGCCCGTTAAGCGTGAAAACAAATCCAGATTGCGACTTAAAATCGTCCTTGTCGGTTTGAAGCGGCATCCGTGTAACCTCGTAATACTAAATCATCGTTCCCGAAAACCAGGAACATATCCCTAAATACGTCTCAAGTACTTAAGGATATTCTTGACAAACAATCCGGTGACCATCACCTGGATTGGTGGTACCTACTAGTCATACTAAGAGAGTGCGAGACGCGTCTGGTCTTGTGCATAACATGGCATACATGATGGACCCGATTGCCGAAGCATAAGGGACTTTACTCATTTGTGCCCTTTCCTCCTCTGTCTTAGGACTCATTCCTTTGTGAGTAGACCCCATGTGACATGGGCAGCAATCCTTTCTTGATCGCTGCTCCATGTTGAATCTCTTGACATCTTGTCTATGTAGGTGGATTGTGACAGACCAAGCAACCTTTTAAATCTATCTCTATAGATCTTTATTCCCTGAATATATTTGCCTCACCCAAGTCCTTCATTGAGAAGTTCTTGGATAACCAAGCTTTGATTGATTGTAACATAGGCACATCATTCCCTATGAGCAGCGATATGTCATCCACATAAAGCACTAAGAACACAATGGCACTCCCACTAACCTTCTTGTAAACACAGGGCTCATCTTCGTTCTTGATGAAATCAAACTGTTTGATTATCTCATCAAAGCGAAGATTCCAACTCGAAGCTTGCTTTAATCCATAAATGGATCTTTGCGTTTTACACCATCCTGGCGTCATTGGTTGTGAAACCTCAGTCGTGTCATATACACTTCCTCGCAGGCAGGTTCCCGTTAAGGAAAGTTGTTTTCACATCCATCCGCGATTTCGTAATCATGGTATCTTTGCAATAGCAAGCAAAATTCTAATGGATTTTAACATGGCAGCAAAGCGAGAAGGTTCCATCATAGTCAACTCCTTGTCTTTGCTTATAACCTTTTGCCACCAACCTAGCCTTGTAGGTGGTCACGTTACCGTCCATGTCGGTCTTTCTCTTAAAGACCCATTTACACCCTATGGGAACTATTCCTTGGGCGGATCAACTAAGTTCCAAACTTGGTTGTCTTTCATGGATTCCATTTCGTAATTCATGGCTTCTAGCCATTTCTCTTTGTCATGCCTTAATAGCACTTCCTCATAAGTTCTAGGGTCCTCATCTTCCATGAGATACGCCTTGAGTGTACCTTTCGGGTTCACGGCGTTCCTGGTGGATCTTCGAGGTGCTAGTGTGTCCACGGTAGAAGTGGTGTCACATCATCGTGTGTGGCAAGTCCTCTACTTCCATCAACCCGACTATTATCCGTAAGTGGTTCTCGAATTTCTTCAAGATCAATTTTACTCCCACCGACCCTATCCGAATAAACTCTTTCTCCGAAAGTGGCGATCCTGGCAACAAACACCTTTTGTTCCTCGGGATGGTAAAATTGGTACCCTTTGGTTTCTAGGATATCCCACAAATAGACATTTGTCGGACACAGGCTCTAATTTGTCGGGCATCATCCGCTTCACGTAAGTCGGACAACCCCAAGGTTTTAGATGACCTAGGCTCGGTTTTCTCTTAGTCCATACCTCGTATGGCGTAGAGTCAACCGTCTTTGATGGAACTCGGTTCAGTGTATAGGATGCGGTTTCTAGAGCATACCCCCAAAATGATTTTGGAAGAACGGCGTAGCTCATCATGGATCGCACCATGTCCAACAAGGTGCGGTTCCTCCTCTCGCACACGCCATTCATCCGTGGCGTTCGGGAGGAGTCCATTGAGTAGAATCCCATTCTCCTTCAAATAATCTTGAAACTCTCCATCTAGGTATTCTCCGCCTCGATCGGATCGAAGTGTTTTGATTTCTTTACCTAGTTGTTTCTCCACCTCACTTCGAATTCCTTGAACTTTTCAAGGCTTTGATTTAAACTTCATTAAGTATATATAACCATAGCGAGAATGGTCATCGGTGAAGGTGATAAAATAAGAGTATCCTCCTTTGGCTTGAATTGACATTGGGCCACACACATCGGTATGTATGAGCTCAAGCAATTCATTGGATCTTATCCTTTTTGCCCTTTGAAAGGTGACTTTGTCATCTTGCCAAGTAAACAAGCTTTCAGATGTATCAAGCGATTCAGTAATCGAATTGATCCAACATTCCATCTTTATGGAGTTTGGAAATGCGATTCTTATTTATATGGCCAAGTCTACAATGCCATAAGTAGGATTCATTCAAGTCATTTGTTTTGGCTTTCTTGTTATTTATATTAAGAACGTCAACATTCATATCTAATATATAGAGACCATTGCTAAGTATGCGATTACCATAAAAGATTCCATCACGTGAAAAAGAACAACATTTATTCTCAAACGTAAAAGAAAATCCATCAACATCTAATGCAGAAATAGAAATAATGCTCTTCGTAAGAGCGGGAACAAAATAAATGATTATTAAGTTCTAGTACTAGCCCTTTGGGCAATGAAAGAAAATAAACTCCTACGGCCGGTAGCAAAGAACACTTGCTCCATTTCCAACGCGTAGGTCCACCTCTCCTTTCCTCGGATCTCTAGTTCTTCTTAGTGCCTCTGCATATTCGTACAAATATGAGAACCACAACCAAAGATCTAATACCCGGTGGTTAGACTTAGAAGAAGTAATGTTGATCTCAATCATAAATATACACGAAGTCGAAGCATCGAATGCTTCTTCTTGGTACTCAAGAAGCCCTTGCGTTTCTCCTCCAATGTCCGGTCTCACCGCAATGGAAGCAAGCATCCTTGGATTTGTCTTTTGCTATCTTAGGCGTTGGCTTAGGTGCAGCCTTCGCCTTCTTGGACTTTTTTCGGGCTTTTGCCTTGCCCTTGCTTGAAGTGACCGGCAACACTTGCTTTCCCTTCCCTACAAAGTGCCTTGGCAAAGCATTTTCAACATGTTCAATAACTCCGCTAGGAGCAATCTATCTTGTTCATGTGATAGTTCATCACAAAGCTGCGAGAATGAGTCGGTAGAGATTGCAGAATCAAGTCAATACTCAACTCGCTCCAACTTGTGGCCCGGCTTCCCAAGCCTCTCTATGTACCCGATCATTTTAAGCACGTGTGATCCCACAAGCGATCCCGGATGCCATCTTACAACTAAACAGGGCCTTCGAGACCTCGTACCTCTCGATTTAGACCGAGAAGCATAAAGCTCCTTCAGGTGGACCATGATAGAGTAGGCGTCCATGGACTCATCTTCAAGCTGCGATTCAGTGTCATAGAAGCAAGCATGATACATGTAGCATCGATCTTGTCGAATAAAGTGCTTGTTGTACTTCTCGACAACATCTGCGGCCGAACCCTCGTTGGGCTTTTCCGGTAGGGCCTCGCCCAAGACATAGCCAATCTTCTCGTGCCTCAAAACGATTTTGAGGTTTCTTTTCCCAATCGAGAAAATTAGTTTCGTCAAGCTTGTTATCGATGATAAAACGAAGGTTCAATTTGTTTGACATTTTCTACAACAATAAATAAAAGATAGAATAAGTAAAAGCTCATGTATAAAAACCCTAATTTTGCACTTAATGAATCTATAAGGTTTTTACTCCCACTAGCCAACTATTCCCTATTGGCTTTCAAGAAAATAATTCCTTTAGTGGGCAAGATCCCATCGAACTACCCCGACCCCAACTTTGGTGATGGGCGAAAATAATTAAACAGTGGACAACGATTTGTCGATCGTATCTTATACGATTCTTGTTGTTTGACAGTCAACTCTTTGACAATATTTCATCTTATGAAATTAGCCAAACCCTTGCCTCTAAAATCCAAACGACCCGCTTTGGTGGTGGCGAGAGAATTCTTAGTCGAGTCTTAACCCCAATATTCATGAGATCTCTTTCGATCATATCTCAATAACGACGATATACCCGAGGTAGGTCAACCCCGCTTTGGGTGGTGAGTTGGGTCCGAACAAGGGCTCTTCACCGTCGTTATAATATGGGAGGCAATTCCGACTTGATTTTTGATGTGGGAATAATTTTAAATTAATTCACTTAATTAATTTGGTTTAATTATGGTCTCATCTACTATGTGCATATTACTACGATATCATATAAAGTAAAACATACACAACATTCCGCGCATAAAATAACCGGTATGATCATGGACTTTTTTCCAAAGTGCGGTTTGAATACAAACCGACGAAACCGCTGGTCACAAACTAAGGGTATATCTGCAACCGCCAATAGGATCTTTATTCTTCAGACGCCAATGGGTTCTTTATCTCTCCTTGGTCTTGAACTTCTTGCTCCATTCTTGTTACATAATAAATAATTACACCCGCCGCTTTGGGGGGAACTCAGGGAATGGGATAAATGCGAAAAAAAAGTAAACTAGGTCACGTTCTTCATAACGGCCTCAGGACAATTTTTCAAAACCAACATAAAGAAAACATTCCCATCTATCCTATTTAATTGAGTCCATGATCAATCGGGGTCCATATAATCACATTATATCTACACATCTAATCCATACAATTTTATCTTATGAAAAGATTAAATTCTAATTTTAACTACTACTACTTACTCATGCGTTTT
Source organism: Gentiana macrophylla (assembly GCA_026214975.1). Lineage (NCBI taxonomy): Eukaryota > Viridiplantae > Streptophyta > Magnoliopsida > Gentianales > Gentianaceae > Gentiana > Gentiana macrophylla. The sequence continues at coordinate 732,569 of JAOBSW010000444.1, forward strand.
ATTTTATCACATCAAATAATTAAATAACTTTTAATTAATTATATGATTTAACCAAAATTAAAATTAACATTTAATTTTAAATCGATTTCAATTTTAATTAAATTTGAACTATTCAAAATAAAATTAAAATTATAAAGTCTCTATTTGTTTCATTTCCAAAACTAAATTTAGCTTTAGCCGCCACTTTCCAAAATCAAAATTTTGGAAGTGTATTTGCAAAGCTAAGCTATTCCAAATCAAATATTTGGAAAGGCTACCAGCCTACTCCAAATCAAATATTTGGAAAGGCCAAATCATTTTAGTCACAGCCAGCCACTTTCCAAAATCAAAATTTTAGAAGTGGTTTGAGCTCAAGCTCATTCCAAATCAAATATTTGGAAAGGGCGCAAGCTATTCCAAATCAAATATTTGGAAAGGCCAAATAATTTTAGTTTAGGCACAGCCACTTTCCAAAATCAAAATTTTGGAAGTGGCTTGCAAAGCCAGCCTATTCCAAATCAAATATTTGGAAGGGCTGCAGCCTATTCCAAATCAAAATTTGGAAAGGCCAATGTCATATGGTTTCCCAATGGTCCAAACTATTTGAACCATTGGTTGGCCATATGACACAACTAAACAAACGAGATATCTATGCACAATAAAATATCACAAAACGAAAAGGTTGATCTCCCCAAAGGAAGAGGAGAGCCGACGGACAGACGACCGAAGGCTACCGCGCCCGCCGCCGCCGCCGCCGAGGATGGGCGCCGCCATCGGCCGACCCCATGAACCCTATATTTTTTTTTTTTTTTGTTTTAACGTTTCGCGATTTAAATCTTGCATCTATCGATTAAATACTACGCATTTAAATTATGCTTATTGCTTAAGCTCAAGTCCGCTCTGCTACCATTGTTAGAAATCACTAGTTTAACGCAATGAATTTAAAATTTTGATTTCCTTTTCTAGATCGTTCTTCGTTTAATGCAATAAACATGTTAAGTAGTTTGACGGTTATACCTTAGATGATCTACAAGATCGTCGCTTTGACCGCCAACGGAGAGTAGTTCAACGCGCAAGCCGCCCACGCGTCCGGCCTCTATCGCTAATCCACACGAACCCTCGCCGAATCCTCCTGATTGCTATCGGAAAAACTCCGCCGCTAGATCGGACCTTTTCTTCCTCACAAACTCACTATGGAGAGCTCTCTATTTTACACAAGAATTATGAACTCTTGCAATTGTGTTGTACAAAAGAGCTTGACACCCACTTTTTTATAGAGCAAGTGGCGCCCATATGTAGTGTGGTGGAGAAGAAAACCTTTTTCCAATAAAATAAGGAAAATCAATTAGATTGATTTATCTCTTTAATTATAATATTTTGTCAATATCATATATTGATTATAATTATCTTATTACCATAAATCTATTTTTCCAAAATCAATTAATATCCTATATTAATATTATGGCAATATTTATTAATTAAAGTCACAATCCAAGTGTATATCTCATACACTCAAAAGTGGCGCCCTTTAGTCAATAAATTGACTTCCGGAATATTCTTTAATTAATATAATTTATATATAATTAATATCTTGTATTTTATTTATTCATAATAAATAAATACCACCATATTAATTTACCACTATAACCTTTATAGTCTGAGATAAACTTTCATTATTTGGTTATCAACTATAACCGCATTTTAATCCGACTCGATGTTCATATGTGTGTGACCCGATAGGCTTCGAATATGTTGGCCGTAGACACAAAGTGCAATTTACCAAAATGCCCTTTATACCTAACGATCACGGGATAGCGTCAGCAACACACCGTGACCCCAATTATCGGAAGAGTCAAAAGCAATGACTACTACCTTTCATGTGAAGCGATTACCGTGTAACTTACAATCCTATCGCTATAATAATATCCATACGATCGTATCTCGAGTGTCAATACATTGACGATCGTATCTTATAATCTGGATATCATGCTCTCTCGGAATAACACATTTACTCCCACTTTGCAAAGATTCTCGAGAGCTAGACATTCTTATAAGAAGGCCATTTCGGATATTCAATCCCAATCATAGGATACGCGATTCCCGGACGACCAATCATGTATACTCCGCGATGCTTCAATATCATACCCAATCACTACCGCATGATCGCCCCGTGGTTAGGAGAAATCTCAATAGTGTCAAAGCATGACAATCCACACCGTGATGCCATGAAGACTCGGTCAAAAGGATAATTACACAACCGCCACATAGTGTGACACTTAATGTAAGTGGGTCGGATCCTAACGTCGCACGCATTCTCAATACACGCCCACGCATGGTCAAGTGTCCCTACACTTCGATAGAGCGAGATCTATCCCTACCTTCTAAAAGATAGAAGACATCCAATACGTGTTAGTCCGATTATATCATCAATGTCCCATTTGATAATATGTAAGACTAGAGACATTTAAGTACCAACCTTGTTATAGTGATTAGAGATCTCATCAACCATAATCACTATCATGGTTTCTCTATCACAGATCGATACTAGGGACGTTACTATATATATACAACAAATAATATGAAGACAAACAATATATAATAACATAAGTGCTTTTATTAATCATAATAAAGTTATTACATGAACTAAATAGACTGTAAATGACCCGACCCGGTCGGATCCGGTCCGACCCGATTGGGTTTAGGACACCTTTCCAACACAAGGAAACAAAGACTATTTTCCCCTTTTAAAATGTTTCAAACAAGGAAACTAAGACTTTTAACACTTAAAACTCTTTCACTCTAAGTTTAAGTGTGATCAATATTTCCAATAACAATGGTCTCTGAAACAGAGCCATTTTCAGTATCATTTTTGGGTAGAATAAAGACTTTATGCAAGATCAAACCATCAATACGGACAATTTCATTACTACCAACAACAAATTTCCCAACTTCTCAAAACTACAATACCAAATCAACAATACCAAAGTTTTCTACAATCGAACAATACCAAAGACTTAAACACACTACTTAGATGTATAAACATTACATAAACAACTTACTAAAAACACACATTTCGGTTAAATACATATCATTACTACAATATAAATAACATAATCACTACTTAAAACACACATTTCGATAAATACATATCATTACTACAATATAAATAACATAATTACTACTTAAAACACACATTTCGGTTGAATACATATCATTACTTACACTAAACCCTATTAATTAAACCCTAAACAATAACACTAATTAAGAAAAGACTTAAACACACTACTTAAATGTATAAACATTACATAAACAACCTACTAAAAACACACATTTAGTTTAAGTACATTTCATTACTAGCATAAATACCATAATCACATTGAGCACTTGAATTAAGACAAATTAAATAGCAAAAACGTACTCATTTGAGCACTTGAATGATGAAGAAATGGACTTGAAAGATGAAGAAATGGACTGGAAAGATGAAGAAGTGGTTAGATAATGTATATTAACATGCAAGACTCTGAAGGAATGAGAAAAATAGCCCGTAATGTGGTGTATATTGAACAAGTACCTTACAACAACATTAATTGCTATCTACCACTTCCAAACGTAGATAATTGCTTTGTAAACGTAGAAAACCTACATTTAAACGTAGATAAATGCGTTCTAACCTACGTTAAAACGTAGAGAAATATACATTTATTGCAACTTTCCTAATTTATTGAAATAACCTACGTTTAAACGTAGGTTCTCTACGTTTAAACGTAAGGATCCTACGTTTAAACGTAGGTTATTTCAATAAATTAGGAAAGTTGCAATTATTCAAATTTATCTACGTTTAAACGTAGGGTTCCTTACGTTTAAACGTAGATAACCTTACGCTTACGCGATTTTCAATGTCGGAAAAGCACAACCGCGATTTGCAAGTCAAAGCCGCCCGACACAACAACGATTTTCCAATTTCGTAGCCGGAAGTAATTAGGGAGTGCGCTTTAGAACCTATATATATATATATATATATATATATATATATATATATATATATATATATATCCCGCTTACAAATTTTATGTTGGTCATGATCTGAATCCTAGTTGGTGCACTTGACTAAAACCAATAGAATCCAATATTCTAAAATGGTACTACTATCTGTAAAAACATTCCACCAATGTATCCCTTTGAAAGTGCTGATTTGGTGGTCCAAAACTTGCACCTGGACCACCCTAAAATTTCACTATGCCCACATGCACTACAAGGTACAAGCAGGATCTGGAAAAGCCAAGATGAACATTCCTTTTATCTATTATCTAGTGGACTAACACACAACTTGAAGAACCTCTCCCTTTTTCAATCCAACATCCATCATGGCTTTTTACCACCATTACACTCTAATTAAGCTCCAATCATGGTCTCAGAGAATCCTTGCTTTGCAACAATTTCACATCATGGTCTCAAATGTTGCCCACTTTAACAATACCTGCTCTCCATAGGATTGTGCCTCCTCTGTATATATGTAACCCCTCTCTTCTGCAACTACTGATAAATTCCATTCTCCAATCTTATCTAAGAAAGATCATATCTTTTGAACAGCCATGGCTTATTCTTATCACACCAGTATCATCTTGCTTCTTGTTGTGTCTGTAGCCTTACACATGTTGTGTTACTGCCAAGCATCAGGCATAGATAACCAGACTAAGTTTTTTGCACTCTTGAAGGATTCTTTGTCTGGAAACTGGTCTGACTGGAATGACATTAATGGAGGCCAACAAAATATTTGTAACTACAATTACAATGGAGTTTCTTGTGATGATTCCGGGAATGTTGTCATGATCGATATCTCGAATCGTTCACTCTCTGGTGAATTCCCAGAAAATGTTTGCTCTTACATTCCCAAAATCCGAATTCTTCGTCTCGGTAATAACAATCTCCAAGGAAACTTTCCAAGAAGTATAACCAACTGTTCTTTCTTGGAGGAATTGAATGTAACCTCTACACATCTTACAGGGTCCTTGCCAGATTTGTCAAAGTTGAAATCTTTAAGGTTGTTGGATTTATCTGATAACATGTTTGGTGGGGACTTTCCTGTTTCATTCACAAACTTGTCAAATCTTGAGTTCATTTACTTCAATAAAGGGAACTTCAAGTTATGGCAATTGCCAGAGAATATATCCAGGTTAACAAAGCTGAAAACCATGATCTTAATGTCTTGTAGGATAAAAGGCAAAATCCCGTCTTCAATTGGTTACATGAACTCACTAGTAAGTCTTCAATTAAGTGGGAATTTCTTACAGGGAGAGATTCCATCTGAAATTGGTTTGCTGAAGAACTTGAAGCAGCTTGATCTGTATTATAATCAACTTCAAGGACAGATACCTATGGAGCTTGGTAATCTGACTGAGATTGAAGAAATCGACATGTCCGTTAACAAGTTTACTAAATTACCAGAATCCATATTCCATTTACCTAAGCTTAAATTCTTGCAGCTTTACAACAACAGTTTAACTGGAGAAATTCCAGCTAGCTTTGGTAATTCTACAACTTTGGTTTTGCTGTCCCTTTATGAGAATTTCTTGACAGGAAAAATCCCACCAAATCTTGGGAAATCATCACCTTTAATCGGGTTTGATCTCTCAGAAAACCAGTTCTCTGGTGAACTACCAGCAGAGGCTTGTAATGGAGGTAAACTCATGTACTTTCTTGTACTTGGAAATATGTTGTCTGGAGAAATACCAGAAAGCTATGCAAATTGTGAGCCTTTACTCCGTTTTCGAGTTAGCCATAACAATTTGGTAGGAAGAATTCCTCAAGGGATGTTTGGCCTTCCTCATATGTCGATTCTTGACGTTGGGGACAACCATTTTAATGGTTCAATCTCAAGTACCATTCAAAATGCTAAAAATTTGTCAGAACTGATCATGCTCAACAACATGATTACTGGAAGTATACCTCCTGAGATCTCTAAAGCTAAAAACCTAGTAAAGATTGAACTTTCCAACAACCTTATATCTGGTCCTTTACCTTCTGAAATAGGAAACCTTAAACAGCTTAATTCATTGCTTCTGCAAGGTAATATGTTGAATTCTTCCATACCATGTTCATTATCCTCACTCAAATCCTTAGTCTTCTTGATCTTTCTCGAAACCATTTAAAAGGGACAATCCCACCCAGTCTGAGTGAACTTCTGCCAAGTTCTATGAATTTTTCAGACAACATGCTTTCAGGCCCGATTCCTTTATCTTTTCTAGTAGGGGGTGTGTTAGAGAGTTTCTCAGGAAACCCTGGTCTTTGTCTGCCTAATACTCATATAAACACCTCAGGTCCAATATTTCCCTCCTGCTCAACAACTTCCAACCAAAAGAAAACAAATTACATATGGGTTATTGGGATTTCAGTAGGAATTATAACTATAGGAATCCTTATCTTCATCAAACAATGGTTTACTCGAAAGGAGAAGAAACCGATTGAACACAAGGAGTCTTTCTCCTCATCGTTTTTCTCATATGAAATCAAAAGTTTCCATAGGTTGTCTTTTGATCAAAGGGAGATCATCGAATCCTTGATCGATGAAAACATCGTGGGTTATGGAGGTTCTGGAACTGTGTACAGAGTTGGGTTAAGCAATGGAGAAGTTGTTGCAGTAAAGAAGCTATGGAGTCAAAAAACCAAAGACTCTGTTCCAGAGGGTCAGGTAGCCATAGCCAAGGCATTGAAAACTGAGGTTGAGACACTAGGAAGCATAAGGCACAAGAATATTGTCAAACTATATTCCTATTTCTCAAGTGTAGATTGCAGTCTCCTAATCTATGAATACATGACAAATGGAAACCTATGGGATGCCTTACATGGAGGAAAAATCCTTCTAAATTGGCCAGCTAGTTATCAGATTGCTCTTGGTATTGCTCAAGGATTGGCTTATCTTCACCATGATCTACGTCCACAAATCGTCCACAGAGATGTCAAATCTAGCAACATCTTGCTGGATGTTGATTATCAGCCAAAAGTTGCTGACTTTGGAATAGCAAAAGTTTTACAAGCAATCGGAGGGAAAGAATCCACTAGCTCTGTGGTTTCCGGGACGTATGGCTACTTAGCTCCAGGTATGAATGAATCCTTAAACTTATGTCTTCTTTATTACATTAACATTTGCAAAGAATTTAAGGTATTATTCTCATGTTCCAGAATATGCATATTCATCCAAGGCTACAACCAAGTGTGATGTCTACAGTTTCGGGGTTGTTTTGATGGAACTAATAACCGGGAAGAAGCCGGTTGAAGCAGAATTTGGAGAAAACAAGAACATTGTTTATTGGATTTCAACAAAGTTGGAGACAAAAGAAGCAAATCAAGAACTCTTAGACAAGAGAATATCAGGGTTGTTTAAGGATTATATGATTAAAGTGCTGCGGATCGCGGTCCGCTGCGCATGTAAAAGTCCATCGCATCGTCCAAACATGGATGAAGTTGTTCAACAACTCATTGAATCCGACCCTTATCGATTCGATTCGTGCAAGTCCTTTACTAGTCAGACTAAAGAATCTTTCAGTGTTACTAAGCCGAAAAACACTAGTGACTTGTGATTCGATTCGTGCAAGTCCTTTAGTAAGACTAGATTAAATGTACTTAACCTTCCATTTTCAGATTGTCAAGAAGTTAATGTAGGATGTGTGATTGCAACTGCTCTAAATTTGAAGAGAAAAATCTCTTCACTTTGTCAATAAAAAGCCATTAGTAGACATTTTGGGCTTATAGAATTGTAAATCCTCGTGGTTTTTTTATGAAGCTCTTATCTTTCGAAGAACAATATTCTCTCCGGAAACGAAAGCATTTATTAACAAAAGCAAATTTACAACACGGTCAGCCCGTACTACAACACGGCCAAAAACCGCACTACAAACAACAATACAATACAAACTAGGTCGAATGATAGATCGGGTCGAGGGTGCTGAACCGAAGGAAATATTTCCGATAAGACGTTCAAACATATGGATCCTCTAGGTAATCTATTATTCGACCGACAACAAACACAGAATTAAAACACGTACATAGAACTAAAACAACAATAACACAGAGAAAAGAAAAAAACTAAAACAACAATAACACCGCTAGACTACATCGCCTCAAGCCGCCGTCGTATGGAATAAAGAGCCCGCAAGCCTGACATCTCCTCCCGAATAGAGAGCGGCCAACCGAAGAAGACGCCGGAGAACACCATCGAAATCAAGATTCCGGCACCAAACACCGGACATGGCTAAAAACAATCAAACACGCATATAAATTCTTTGAGATGGTTAATCGAAGGTTAATCGAAGGAAAAAAAAAGAAAAAAAAAAGGAACAACTAGCTTAAGAAATCGAAAGCATCTCTAGTCCATTTTACTATGAGATTTCAATACCACACGGAATTCCCAAAAAAATTCAATAATTGTTGACGAGGCCCCCAGGACGTGGCCCGGTGGTAAAAGTTTGAGTACCTTAAAAAGGGCAGCTGAGCCTGAAGCTGGAGTGTGAAGGTTCGAATTCCGTAAATGGGCGATTTCTTTCAGCTGTTTGGTATAATAGCAGTTTCATGACTCTGACTCAATAGGTTACCTGATTAATATATTCACTCATCTCATGGGATAGAGGAATGTGGATCATTGTGGTTAAGGTTAAACCATTTTAATAAATGTAAACAAGGGCTATGACGATGATGGGATCTCGTCTATATAAGAATACGGGCAAGAAATAAACCCTAATGACAATAACAAGATCAAAACCCCAAAAGAGAACCTACAAACGAAGGAAATTGTGTTTATGTTTAGACCGAGCCTGGAATAAGTGGTATCCCAAGTTGCCTATGTATCCTCTAGTTGTTCAGTAATCAAGTCTCTCGCAGTTTTTCGGGATCGTTTATATAGATGACATCTCGTCCAGTTTACTTGTCCCGTAAGTATTATGGATTCTTTACGTATAAATCTCTTTATTTTAAGAGATAATCACGTGTGGTTTAAATGATAGGATCAGATATGTAATGGGTAAAGGATCTTTAGGATCATCCAATAATTATCTTGTATTTTAAGTACATGTGCTAACATCAGATAAGAGAGGCTCTGACCGGCCTGCGTCGAGCCCTCTTGGCCGTCTCGGCCCGAACTGCGTTGACCCAGCTCCGCTGCGACCTAGCCGATCTGCAGCGGTCTGGGAAGCGGACCAGACCGTTCTCCCACTCTGTGTTTAGGTCTGCCCTTGGGCATGAAGTGTGACTCCTGACCCTTAATGTTATATTTCTTGTCTTCATTTAATTTTTAGCAAATATAGAAATGACACGTGACAAGTGCTAGTTCAACCCTCATCAGGTTAAATCCATGAAAAAGTACTCCACAATTCTCGAAGTTTCTCTCATGTGTCTTAGAACAAACAAGAGGTGATATATAATGCATTAATTATTGTTGTCCAAATTATACGTGGATGTACTAGATAATTAAGCTATAAATGAAGGAATTATTGTCATGCCCTTTTCAACTTATGATACAAGCAAATGATTATAAGAATAAACAATCTTATAAGTTTGATACTTGAATATTTATGTTGTGCACATATTATTTTTCTTTATATCGATGTAATAAAATGAAATAATTTATGTAGCGTGGCTTCTTGTTGAAGATGCATATGATGCATAAGGCTGCTATAGGAACTTTAGAATGCGGGTCGAAAAATCGTCAGAATTTCTTTCCTTTTAAATTTGAAGTTATATATATATATATATATTTGATGATACTGACCATTCGGCTCTCCACGTGGGATTATCTCGATTTGTCCAAATTGGCGTGTGGAAAAGTCTCACGTTGATTATCCACATCGGATCGAATACTGAGACCTACCAGTGAAGACCGCGCAAAGAACCGGCAGATTCTACAAAGTGTCCCACCTCGATCACCCATGTCGGTATGCATCGAGTCGAGACCAAGGCCTCCATCCAGGTTCCAGTGCCCACCATCCAGGTTGGTTACTTGGACAAGAGGGTCAAGGCCCATTAAAGGGTATTTGTGTCAATAGACCAAACGGCCCCAAGTTTAAAGCGAGAAGAGGCATGTGCCTATAAATACATCTTCCAGAAGCTACGTAAGGCTGATTCCTGAGGAGATTACACAGAGATCGTAAGCAATCCAAGATACATTCATTCTTGACTTCACCATAAAACACCAAAAACACCATCCTTATCGCCTTTTGCCTTGCATATTTTCTCTCCTAACTCACCCTTAGATTACGTGCTACTAGCTTTTACCAGGTAGTGCATTATTCGGCATCATCAATATTCATTTTTGGATAGCATATTATTGATCAATACACTAATTAAAATATTAGATTAATTCATAAAATAGTTAATAAACGTATAAACACTACTAGCTAGCCGAATAAATTTCTCTCTCACACGTGTTTATATATATATTCTCTAACGTATTACTCCCTCCGTTTTTTATCTAACGGAGGAGGAGAGTGAAGAATCACACAGATTAAGAAAATGATTGATGTGTCTGAAAAAGAATATAAAATAGTTCCATCATAAGACTGTTAAAAAAAACAGGGGTACATTTTTCTTTCTTCAGCAGGTCGACTTCTCCATAATGCCAAAGAGTGCATATATAGCCACGTGCCATGTGTGGTCTAAAAAACTATTCCATATGTGAAATGTTCTTGATTTTGTTATCTGACTCTCCCACTATTCAAAAAAGATGCATATATATCTCTGGTCTAAAAAGAACTATTCTTATGTGAGCTGTTGTTGATTTTGTTATGGACTCTCCACCATGCAATGCAAGAAAAGATGCATATTTTTCGGACGTGAATCTTATTCTTTTACTTGGTCCCCGGCCACCTACCACTTATTATTAGCAAGTTGAACCTCACACTGCAAGAGTGTCTAGGTACGTACATATTCTTGTATATATACACATGCAACGTATATATGGTGTGCCTTTTTGATTGTCTTAAGAAGGAAAATGATACGTCGACAGCAGAATGGTCACGACAAAATATTCATAAGACATCTTACGGTATGGAGTATGATGAACCCTCATCTAACAATGGGTCCTACACCATAAACCATTAATGATGTAATATGTTGTTTATTTTTTTTTGTTATGTCCATTTTGTTGTGAAAATATATAACATTACCCCTAATAGAATTGTGTTCTACTTATAACTTGATCATTTTTTTATTTTTTATTTTTTATTTTTTTCGGTTCTGGCTCTGATACCATGTCACGGATTGTAGAAAAAAAGTTCCTTGTATTCATCAATCACATAGTTCCGGTATATATAGTAATATCTAGGGCATCTCCATCTACCAATACTTACCACTCTAACTTTAATAATATATACTTACAAAATATATCACATATATCACAATATATCGTAATATATACACATGCTTTTGTCCGCACGTATGATGCCTTTTTTATTGCTTGAAGGCACCTTGAGTGATAATAGTGTTGTTAAGCGAACATAGCCGCTCACGAACAAATTCGTGTTCACAATAGTATGTTTGTTAGCTTAACAAACCAATCTTCAACAAGATTATAAACTCGTTTGCTAACAAATAAATACAAGCTTACTCGTAAACGTTCAATTATGTTTGTGAACCTGCTCATATAGATAAATCAATATACAACCTGACCCGAACGTATAAGATGATAGACTATATATTAATCTAATAGATACTTTTATTATGATTTTTGAATATTGTTTAAACTTTGTTATTTAAGCATTTGGATTTGAATATTTATAACTTAACAAGTCAAACTTGAGTTGAGCTCGAGCTTAAAGGCAAAAAATACATGTAGCAAGCCAAACTCGAACACAAGCTCGAACATTTTTCTTTATAAATGAGCCGAGCTTGAACATAATTTTTTTGTTCGTTTATTAAACAAACGTCCGAGGTGAGATTTTTTTTGTTCGTTTATTAAACAAACAAACGTCCGAGATTTTTGATTCAAGATGTAGCTGTTTTTGGCAGACGGGCGTTTGGGGTTTAGTGGACGGGCGTCTGATACGGACGGGCGTCCATAGGAGGTCAAACGGGCGTCTGGCCTGTTTTGCCTTGTTTTTACGGTTCTATCATTCTAGTTTGGTTTTGGATTTTATAATCACACTATTATTGTTTTCAACCCTTATTTATGATATGATAGCATTGGTTAACATAAAAAAGCCTGAATTGAGCTTCTGATTCGTTCAGTTAAAACACCGAATGTACTCTTAAAGGGAGTTGAAGTTCGGATCCGTCGGAAGGGCATGATAGGTTTGTGCTTTGATGAATTAGCATTCATCACATGCGTGTAATTGCTAGGCCTTGTTAATGTACAGTGGTCTAGGAAGAGAGTAGTTATTGTGAGGATATTAATTGAAAACACTTAGGTGGCTAGTTAATCATCCTAATAAATACGTCTTGACTAGTAAAAGATTAAACAACATGTCTCTCTTGGATAGGCACCGATCTATATCGCGATGTATGCCTACCTCGAAGGTGGAAGAACTCAGAGTCAACAAAACCCTAAGCACGGAGGGACTCACCGAGATGTGCGCGTCTATCGAGTCTACCTTTTCTAGACTTCGTGGATATTGGTGTGATCCACTAATATGTTGCCAAGAATATCCCCAAACTTGAATATGCGTAGTGCCTCTGAGTGTGGTTGTAACATAGATGAGATAAGTAGAAACGTTTAGTCAATTCATGTTGATGGACATGGAGTGAACCCTAGATTGAGTCGGTCACACATAATCAACTAAACTTTTAATTATCTTTACTTTATAAATTATAATCGTTGTCATAGCTTCTCTTTCTTATTAGGTACGTTGTACTTACCTCAAATGCATGTTTTCTATATGTTTGGGGGTGAGAAGACGAACAGGTTGATATTGTTTACGAGGAGGAGTTCGATGACGACGTTTGAAGATGCCTCATTGAAGAATTTACATTTATTCTTTATTTATTCTTATTTAGATTGTTCTAGACTTTTGGTCTTTCGAGACTTGTAGCACCGTTACGTTTCTTTTGGAGAATATCGTACTTTTCTTTTGGATTCGTATTTTTCCTTGAATGTAATAAGTTACATTTCCACCTTTAGATGTTGTTTCTATTCTTGGATGTTTGGAAATTTTATACCCGAGTCTTTTGCTTCCGTTTGCTTATTTTTGATACGAAATAATAGAGGCTTACGTATAAAGTGAATTTATTTTTATTTTATACGTGCCGAACGTTTCTTTTCCGGATAAGGACTCGGTGTCTAGGAACGGGGCGTTACAGTTGGTATCAGAGAGAAGCGTCTTTTAGGCTTCCTTTCTTTTAAGATAAGTTTTCCCTAGATCTCTTAGTAACGTTCTGGTTTTCTTTGATCATCAGGATGGTGTTCACGAGAACTGGAGCGGGGGACAGAGACTTTAAGAGTTCGACGGGAAAGTCCAACACCGGTCGTAGGAGGCGGTGTTGTGAGGCAGATTCCTCCACCGCAGTGGAGTTTATCACCACCACCTCGTACTGCGACACCCACACCAAGGTCTCAGCAGGGTTTGTCACCGAGACCTCATCTGGAGCAACCCCCACGATGGCACGTGGAAAGTTCAGCTCAGTTCTCATTGGTAAGCGATATTCCAGCAGGATATGTACCGCCACCGGTAAGCTACCACCCATATCAGCAAACCGTTTATCCTCCACCAGTCAGTGTTTACCCTCCATTAGTGAGCCATCCCTCGCCGCTAGTGTTTCACCAACAACAGCAGACTTTCTACCCACCTCCTGCAGGTTATACCCCTCGACCTACTGTACCACTTTCACCACGGTTTGACCATCAGCATGGTTTTGGTTACCCACCTTTTGGTCTCTAGCAACCTCGGCCAACCCCACAACATCACCAGAATTACCATCAAGGATACTACCATTTTCAGCCTGAACCTCAAGCGAATCTAGCTTACCCTCAGCAACAGCAGTACCAGCAGCAAGTACCTTTCGGCTATCCTCCGGTTTACCCACCCGTGAGACCAGCATTTGAGCAAGCACCGGCTGTGGATTGGTATACAAGATTGAGAAGGAACCGGGTTGAGAACTTCTATGGGAATGTTGAACCTTCAAAGGCCAAGGAATGGACAAGGAGCTTCGAGAAGGCATGTAGGAACATTCATGTGCCTGAGACCGAGATGGCACAACTGGCAGTTAGTTTTCTTTTGGGCGCATCAGAAGCTTGGATAGATGCGATTCAGAGCAGTAATGGCAAAGTAACAGACTGGGAAGCTTTCAAAGCTATGTTCTTCAATGAGTACTTCCCGCAACAAAGCAGTGCAAGCGGATAAGGCAAGTCAGTTTTGAAACTCAAGCTGGAGGTAATCATTTGACGGTATCTCAAGATACCAATAGGTTTAACGAGTTGGGACGGTTCTATCCCGAGTGATGAAAGTGGAAGAGAGAAAGATGGCCCCTTTACAAGAAGGATTGGCTTATGAGATTGGGCCTGGCATGTTGAGATTTACAGCAAGGAACATGGAGGAATTACTGAACAAAGCCTTGGAGGTTGAGACCTTCAGGAAGAAGGCCACATTAGTCATTGGAAACAAACGGAACTTTGGGACTAGTCAGGGAAATTACCGAGGAGCACCGCAACAGAACGTCAAGAAGACAACAGCTCCCACGGCAGCTAAGGTCCCAAACAGTGCACCCATGTGTCCTAAGTGCAACAGAAATCATTCGGGGGAGTGCAAGCAAAATACTAATGGTTGTTACGTTTGTGGAGAGCCAGGGCACTTTTCTAGGGCGTGTCCAAACAGAGGAAACAAGGGCAATTTGGGCCAGGGAAATGGTAGAAGCGGCCTAAGCCGACCAGTCCGAGTTTTTGCAGCTGATGCTAGGGACGCAGACCCAGAGGACGACGTTATCTCAGGTACCTCGTTGTTAATTTATTTTATTAAGATATTTTTATAGCACATTTATTCATGCTGTAACTTTATTTAAATGAATGAACATACATCCTAGGTACGATAATGTTGGATAATCTAGTGGTCAGAGCTTTGTTCGATACGGGAGCGTCTAACACTTTTGTGTCGACCAAGGTAGCTAAGAAGTTGAGTTTACCTTCGGAACCTTTAAGAAACACCCTGGAAATAACTACACCGTTAGGGAAGGTAACAAAGGTAACTAGGATGATACCTCAAGTGGAAGTTCGAGTTGGATCTTATCAATGCAAGAGTGATTTCACTGTTTTAGACTTTTCAGATTTTGATGTAATTCTTGGGATAGATTGGCTATCCGATAATTTTATTCATCTAGATTGCCGAGAGAAGAAAGTGACCTTTAAAGTACCCGAGAAATCAGACAAGACTTATCAAGGGAATGTGTACAAGCCGAGTAAGAAGCGACATCCGATAATTTCAGTGGTCAAGGCAATTAGAGCTTGTCAGAAGGGTTGTGAAGGCTACTTGTTGTACGCAGTGGATGTGGAACAAGTGAAGCCTAAGCTAGAAGAAACTCCGGTAGTGAGAGAGTATCCTGAGGTATTTCCGGAAGAGTTACCGGGGAACATGCCGGATAGAGAGATAGAGTTTGAGATCAAGTTGGTACCGGGAGCGGCACCAGTTCTGGAAGAGTTTGTTGCAATGTTATTTTTCCTGAATATGCATGTTGAAATCTTTTAAAAAAATAATTTTTAACAGCATCTATTGCAAGTGCTCTTATGTCTGTTTCAGTTGCAAAAAAAATTAATGTCGGTGACAATGATATTCATAGTGTAGTGCCGGAATTAAAAAATGATACACATGTGGTGTCAGAAGTAAATAAAATAATAAAAAAATACGGTGCCAACAATATGTCGGTGGTGGCAATAGAGCCCCCGCAGACAAGTTGAACCATTCCTATTTTTGCCATCTATGAAAATGAACACAAATTTTAGATTGGTCTTGAATCAAATTTGATTTGGTGATTTACCATCAATAAAAATGAAGCAATGTTTTTGTGGACCACTGGTTTTAGAAGAAAAAAAACCCTCATTTTAAAAAGACGGTTTTTATCGGCATCATTTTTTTTTTAAATTATTATTTACATCCACCACCGGCCCATTACACATGTATTCTTCTTTTAACTTTCGGTATCACACTATTAAACGTCAAATCCACTGACGTCAAATTTCAAAACAACATCAATGTAAGTGACATTACTCATCAACGACACTTCTGTAACTATAACGTCAGTGCCACCGACGTTATTTTATTGAGAAGTAGCGTCGGTGCCACTAACTCTATTTATCGAAAAGTAACGCCAGTACCACTAACTTATTTTCATTAAAAACAATCATAGTATTCGAAGTAAATTTTTGAGTGTTTGAAGTGATCGTGGTTCCGTAAATAAAAACGCCATGCCAATAGATTCCGTCTTTAAAAAATATAATTATATAATAATATGATGGTCTAAAACTTGATCCAAGACCCAACATAAAATCACTGGGAAATGAAAGAGGCCCAGAATAAGGCCCAATAACTGACGTTTGTTGCTCTAATTTTGAACGAACGCCAAAGCCATTTCGACTATTTATGAAGTGAAAACTATCTATCTGACCTTTCCTTCTATATGTCCAGGCTTTGTCTCTTCCTCGACGACAACGTCCGCCACCACCGCAACCACCATCATCTCTACCTGCAGCCACTCCTTCAACCGTTTCTACAGTAATTCTACTTATTTGTACCTGCTGATGAGCATGATTTAATCTACATCTTTGGATGTTTAAGAGTAATGGTTTCCACCTAAGCTGTAAGTTTCAGGTCTTAGCTGAACTTTTTCCCTGTTGATGTTGGTATGCATGCACGCAGTTAGGAACTTGCTTCGAATCATCGTTTGGAGACAAAATTTGTCGATCTTTTGGAAATTCAGAAAATATAGCATCTCCTAGCCCGTACATTGCCCCCCCTTCTGTTTCTGTGCTTGATTTTTGGTGTTAGTTTGGGAACCCTCTTTTTAAATTTTTTTCCCGTGCTTCTTTTGTTTCTTATTTCCTGCCAATCTTTGTTTTGTGCTAGATTTTTCTTGTGAAATTGTTTCGTTAGAATGAGCGTATGGTAGTGGATCAACTTTTTGAGGCTATGATCGGTTGTATATATCCAGAGTTTCTTGTTAACAGGAATGTTCACTCTGCTAAATAGAGATTTTTAACCTTTTTTTTTTGTTTAAAGATTTAAAGTAAGCTTATGGAAGTGGAAGTAAAGTTTTGTGTCAACATTTCTTGAGTTGTATTAGTCCTTCAAAGTTATTTGTTTGGGGCAGAGAATTGGCTTACCTAGTTTGCAGCTATTTTTGAGCATGCAAGGTCTGGGATTGCAAGTTAGAAATACCATATGCTGTTTCATCTTCGAGTGACTCCTGTGGGATTACATGGTTTTAGGAGAATGTGGAACATGTATTTCCATGTAACGGCCTGTCTGCATGTAAGTTAGATAGTCAGGGGAGTCTGACATGCTACATCAGGAATATTGACAAAGGACTGCTTCATATAAGTTAGTAAAGACTTCTTAGTTGATTTTGTTCATTGGCTTGTGTTTTGATTGCGGAAGTTGCTTTTTGGTCTTGTGATGTGCAGTCATGTAAAAGATTGTGTCTAGATAGCAAAATCAAATTTCATAGATTAAATAGCTAATATTAGAATGAACAGATGCCTGTTTCCCATTAAAAGAAGGACCTACAAACATTCTGACGATCCTGTGCAATTGTACAAACCATCTACTATTAGGCAGTTGCACTTGGAAATCATACTCTGTTGGCACATTTCGGATTGGGGGGAAGCTAGAATGAGTTATAGGTAATGAATTCATCAAAAGACTTTTTCCAGATTGACGGAGTAAATTAGATTATGGGTCATTTGGGTTCATGATAGAAGCCATCAATGTGCTCTAATCAGGCCATGGAAAATTACCTTGTTTTTCTTTTTCATGGTACCAATTAATAAAACCGTGTTGATGTTTTTCTTATGTTCGATTTTTCAATAATATAAACAACACCATGATATTTCAAGTAAGTTAAAAGATCCTTCCATATATTTGCATCTCTTTGTTGGCGCTGAAATTAATCACTGGCCTATTTTTACCCGATTCTAGCCTTTTTTCTTTCTTTCTGAATCCATTTTATTATGACATGTTTACGTTTTTAATTTGATGGAACTATGTTGAGGAAGCAAATAGGACGAGGGTAGTTAGATCACATTTGCAAAATTGCAGGGTGCGGTCTCTTTTGTGAGGTTACGGATTTTTCCGTCTCTTTAAGATAATTAACACATCCTGTGCAAGGTGGACCATTAGTTTAAACATAGGGTTTTAATATCTATGCAGTAATCAGTAACCAAAATTGAGGATTGCACTACTAATTAATTCAGATTGGGAACTGGGTAATTAATTCTGTTAAGAACCGATTGTATTCAGAATTCGATGGAATTAAATCTGATCAGTATCTCGTCAACTAACCTCTTGCTTACTTCAACCTTGACTTAAATTGCTCTTTTTAACTTTTATTTATTAGAAGTCACTTGTCAAATTAACAATATCCATGTTCATACTAAAATTGCTTCCCCTCCCTACTCTTCCTCCTTCCCCCATTCGCTTGTAATTTTTTCCTGTTTTATAATCAAGGGATATTGGATATCATGATTTTTTAAGGAGTCTTACATGGTCTCATGGAGATTTTTCCCTTGCTATTTTCTGATGCACCTGTGTGTGCAATTTGTCAATCACAAGGCACTACCTAGGCAAGACTTTGCAAAGTTTGTGAGCAAGTTGGGGATGTATGACATACATGCTCCAACTTGAGGGGGAGTGTTGAAGATCTTTAGGAGAATAATGTTTTTTTGTTATTCTGTTTTGTTTTGTTTTTAGCCGTGTTGTATTGTGGCGGCTGTAGTAGAGTCTTTTTGTAGCCAACTAGGCTAAGTTGGCACTTTTTTTTTTCTTGCTGTCGAAGTCTGTACGTTTATATAAAGGCTTTTCCCTATTGAATAAAACATCGAATAATTCTGTTTTCTCACTGAAATATCAACTCTGTTTTTCCTTCACATGGTCTGGTGTTTACTCAAACTTTGTTTGTTTTACTTGTAGACGGTTAAGGCTGATGGAAATATAACAAGACTGGTAATGTATTCTAAACAATCTGGTCTGGATGATGGTACTGTGTCACTGCCAGTTCGTACAAGTGACAGGTTACGAAGAAGGCCAAAGCCATATGGTCCCCGATTCACTTTTTATACTTCAAACATGGTTACGCGTAAGAGAAGAAAAAGCAAATCAAGGACTAGGACAGCAGCTGTTGTGCTTGCCAAGAGTTTTGGACAGCACCGCTCACAGACATCTTATGTAGATTTTTTTACCTCTTCTTTTTTTTACTCTTGCTGTATAGTGCATTTAATTACTAATTTTGCGCTAATCTTGCTTCTCAATAGTTTTAGGGGGCATTTAATTACTAATATCTATACTTGTACCACGTGCAAGATGATTTTTATATAATCTTGACCTTGTGGAACACCAAATTGGCGTTGGTGTTTTTTTTTTCCTTTTCAATTTGACACATAGGGATGTGACCTTCTCAATAGTTTTATTGTTTATTCCCGAAAAAATATATTTTAAGGGGGTCCAAATAGAACCCACCTGTTTTATTGTCATGCTTTTTTCATTTCCATCATTTTAACTTACCAAATTTCTTTTGACATTTGCATTTGGCCAATTCTTTTCATTTCGCTGTTAGTTGAGTATTCTCTATTGTCTAAGTAGAGCCACTTTACTCCATTTTGCTGGTTTTCCAATCCAATTGTGAAATTATTTTGGAGCATGTGATGAACTGCTCTCTTTTTTCCTTCCTTTTTTTTGCATGTGTGATGAACTACTACTTATTATTATTATTTTTGAAAAGAACTATTTTTTAGGGGAAGGGGAAGGGGAAGGGGATTTTCATTCGTGGCAGGGATGGGAATTGTGCTCTTGTTCTCAGCATAATCTTTTTTCTACAGTTCTTTAATGTGTGTGTGTGTATAATTTTTTTTCTCTTCAAACAAGACCGTTAAGATGGAGAGCTTAGTGTTAATGCATAATACTTTCCCCATTTCCACTAAGATAACAGTCTATTCCCATCTGACCCGAGGTCATGGGTTCAAGTTGGGTAAACATCTTCGTATAGAAAAATAACTCAAGACTAAGTAAAGTAACTGTAAATGGTTGGGGCCTTCCCCCGGACCCCTCATAGGTAGGGATGTTTCATGCTGTGCCGCTGCAATCATCCTTTTACTAAGAAACCCTTCTAACTTCCTTCACATCCTGGACATATGTGTGTGTTTGTGTGTATGTCCATTTGTATGTATATGCTCTAAAATGCTATTTGTGCACATTCAATTACTGTCTGTATTGATGAGTGTCCTTTTCTTTCAGCAAGATGGGGCCAATCTTCGCCGTTCAACTAGAAAGAGAAGGGTGCCTATAAATCTAGAAAGCTGCACGGATAGTTATGGCACGGAGGACAATGACATGATGGTTAGATTTTGTGTTATCCAGTATGCAATTTTATTGACAACAACCCCCCAACTTGCTTTATTGTCTTAGCTTCTTCCCTTATCATCAAGAGAGCTGGTAATTTTATACTTATAGAAATACTATATTTTTAACTTCAAATACTTGCATAACATAACATCTTGTGATCACTGAACATCACAGATCTTTCTGAGATCAATTAGTTTCAGGGATTTTATCAGATTCTCATGTGTATAAAGCATTTAAGGTAGACTCCCTGTTTTTAAGGGATATAATTAGATTTTGTTTCCTGGCATATGTATATTAATAGGGGCTGTAGTAAACCTTTGTGAATCAAGTGATGATTATTAGTTTCACTCTCGAATTGACAACAATTTACGCTGACTAAAGTTTGTCTCTTCCATGACTGAAATATTCTCTAAATTTTCTCGAGAGTTTTCACTATGCAAAACCCAGATTAATAAATTCTAAGCCCTATTTGTTTTACTTGACCAAACAATCTCTGAGATACATGACTTGGTCTGAATCTTTGATCCATTCACCATTCTATTTTAATCATTAAAATGGCCAAACAAGTGTTGTAGATTTGATGTAAATTTTATTTGTTAATTTGTCACATGTTAAACATTTTTTGTGTAGATGTAATATTTCTCAGATTAAGGGATATGTCTAGATTTGGTCCAGGATAGGAAACTTGCTCTCGCTACAAAATGACTAATGAGCATTCTTGAGAGGTTAACTCAAGGGAAGAAGCCTCAAATCCTTCTTCCTGGACCACTTTGAACCTCTATAATGTCATTTTCCACTCATAAACTCAATGGTGATAACTATCTCCAAAGTGGTCTAGATCCATCGACTCTTTATCCTTTGGGAGAGACAAGGAAGAATTCCTTACTTTGGAGAGCAAAGCATCGAGGAAAAGGTCAACCCAACTACAAGAAGTGGAGGGTTGACAACGACCAAGTCATGGCGATTCTTCCGGGTCATGACCACGATCTTTCTTGAGAACTTCATTCTTATGGACACCACTTTGAGGAGATATGGAATGGGTCTGGCTGAGCTATATTCAAAAATGAAAATATCTCGCTTCCTACTGAGATTGAAGCTAAGGTACAAGATATGAAGCAAGGTGATCTCAGTGTCACACCTCAACTCTACAACTCTCTGTTGTAAGTCTTGCAACAGCTTGACTTGGAAAATATTTCCTGGCAGTCTGCTGATGATGCAAAGACTTATAAGTCTTTGAAAAATCAAAGAAGAATATTCAAATTCCTGATGGGACTTAATTCCAACCTTGATGATGTGAGGGGGAGAATCTTGAGTAAGAAACCTCTCCCTCTATCAAAGAAGTATTTTTGAAGTTAAACATGAAGAGAGTAGGAGGAAACTCATGCTGAGTAATACTACTCCTCCTACATCTCTGGAAAACAGTGCTCTTTTTACTAAGAGTACTCCTCAATCCAGTCCAATCAAAATCGAAACAAAAGAACATTAGGCCTATGTGTGATCATTGTAAAAGCTGGTCATACAAGGGAGACTTCTTTGGAAACTCCATGGCAAGCCTCTAACTGAAACCAAAAATTATGAAAATTTCGCTAAAATTGCTACCATTGAGGAACATAGGTCTGAAAATGAGTTTAGTAAAGAGCAAATTGAGGCTCTGAAAAAGCTTCTATCTGCTCAAACTTCTCAGACCACTGCTCCTCAAGGGACTGCAACGATGGCTAATGCAGGTGTGTGCTTTAATGCCTATACCAGTAATCATGTGGTTAGGAACATATGGCTTGTTGATTCAGGGGCCTCCAGTCATATGACTGGAAACCCTGAACTCTTTATCAAAATCACCAAGTGTAAATCACCACACACTGTTAAGATTGCTGATGGGACTTCTTCCCAAGTCTCTAGCACAGGGAATGTTGTCATTAGTGAACAAATAACACTAAAGAATGTCCTTTATGTTCCTAACTTGCAATGTAATCTATTGTCTCATTAGCAAACTTGTAAAGGACTCAAATGTGTCTGCTTTTGTTTCACTCTAATGGTCGTAAGTTTATGGATTTATGCTCCAAGAGGAGATTGGCGGTGCTAAAGCTTATTCTCGATTTGCTTGTTTTCAAGACCCACTTCTCTCGACAAGTTTTTTGAAGATATTCTAGAGGCCTAGCCGCTTTTAACATTTCTGTTTCCAATTGTAATCGATTATGTTACTACATTATAGGCTTGGTCATCCTAACTTTACTTATATGAAAAATTTGTATCCCGATCTTTTAATGGAAAGAAAATTTCGATCTTCATTGTGAAGTGTGTCAACTTGCTAAGCATACCAGATCTGCTTTCCTTGTGGAGGTTATACTCCTTCTACAGACCTTTTCCATGATACACAATGACATCGGGGTCCTTCTAAGAAGACTACAACATCCGGAAAGAGATGGTTTGTAAGCTTCATAGATGACCGCTTGCAAGAGAGTCACTTGGTGTTTCTCTTAAAGGAGAAGTCTGAAGTGGGTGGGATCTTCAAGGAATTCTATGCCATGATCGTAAATCGCTTGAAACTAAGGTTCAAAAATCAAAACCGATAATGGTGCAGTAATACTTTGAAAGATCTCTCACTAATTTTTTTCTCGAGCAAGTGGATTGTTCACCTCAAGACTGTGTTGATACACCCCAACAAAATGGGGTAGCAGAAAGGAAAAATAGGCACCTTTGGACGTGGCCGGAAGCCTTATGTTCACTATGCATGTTCCTAAATACTATGGGAGAAGTCGTTTTACAAATTACATATTTGATTAACGAGGATGCCATCAAGGGTCCTAAATTTTAAAACTCCAATAGAGTACTCAAAGAAAGCTACCCTACATCACAACTCTTTGGCGTCGCCGCCCATGAAAGTGTTTGGAAGTACATGTTTTGTACATGTTCATTCACAACACAGGGTAAACTTGATCCAAGATCGGTGAAATGTGTCTTTGTTGGGTACTCTTCCACAAAAAAGGGTACAAATGCTACTACCCTACTACAAGGAAAATGTACACCACTATGGATGTTACTTTTCTGAACATGTACCTTACTACAACTCTCGATTCGAGGGGAGGGATTTGATGAATATCACAACTCCGGAACATAAATGTTCCTGGAGATGGTGATAATCAAACTCCAAACCTGTAGAGATCAAGAGAATGAGACTTCTTTCCTGAAACAGGAACATGGAACAAAACATTCTCGGGTCCTACCAATAACACAAGTGATCCTAACATTATTGTGTATACCAGGAAAAGGAAAGCTGCACACCAAAATCCTGAAGATGATCTCAGTTCTGAGAATGGATCATCTAATGAGGTTCAAACTGATAATGAATCTGGCACTGAAGGATCCTCAGACACTGACAAGTCTGAGGATTCCACTGAACAAACTGATTGTGATGAAAGACCTATAGCACAAAGGAAGGGTACAAGGAAGTGTACTGCACACCCTTTGTACAACTTCATGTCCTATGATCAACTCTCACCTCAGTTTCATGGCTTCACCTGCAGTCTGGACAATATTAACATTCCAAAGAATGTGTATGATGCTATGAAAGTCCCAGAATGGAGAACTGCACTTAAAGATGAAATGGATGCCCTCATAAAGAATAAAACTTGGAGCATCACTACATTACCAAAGGGGAAACATCCAGTGGGGTGTAAGTGGATTTTCATCGTTAAATACAATCTTTGATGGGACTCGAACAGTATAAAGTTAGGTTAGTGGCCAGGGTTTCACTCAATCCTATGGGATTGATTATCATGAAACCTTTGCCCCTGTTGCCAAGTTAAATACCATCGAATCCTCATGAGCATTGTAGTCAACCTTGATCGTCACTTACCCAACCTGGATGTAAAGAATGCTTTTCTTTACTGGGACATCCAGGAGGAAGTCTACATGCATCTCCCCCCTGGATTTGAGCACCTAGGGGAGAAAGGGACTGTTTGCAAACTTCAAAGGTCACTTTATGGTCTTAAACAGTCCCCAAGAGCATGGTTTGGTAGATTTACGGCTTTTATGAAGAAGAATGGGTTCAATCAATGCCATTCAGACCATACTTTGTTCACAAAGTTCAAATCTGGAAAAACTACTGTGTTAGTAGTGTATGTGGATGATATCATCTTAACAGGAGATGATAATGATGAGATCAAGAACATTAAATCTATTTTAGCATCTGAGTTTGAAATTAAGAACTTGGGAAATCTAAAATACTTCCTTGGCATGGAAATTGCTAGAAATTCTGAGGGTATCTCCATATCCCAAAGAAAGTATACCCTAGATCTCCTAAAGGAGACTGGTATGTTGGGATGCAAAATCGCCGAAACCCCCGTTGAACGTGGTCTAAAGCGGGGATTGAGCCACGATAGTCCTCTCTTGTGGACAAAGGAAGATATCAAAGGCTTGTTGGAAGGCTTATTTACCTATCACATACAAGACCGACATCTGCTTTCTTTGTTAGAGGTCCGATCGCCCAATTTATGCATGCACCTACTTGAAAGACATATGCAAGTGGTCGAGAGAATCCTCGATTTCTCAAGAAGAATCTCGACAAGGCCTCCTCTTCAAAAGGATGCATCAAGGGGTAAGGATCTACACCTGATGCTGACTATGCTGGGGATCAAACCAATGGAAGGTCAACCACAGGGTACTGCACTTATGTTTGGGGCAATCTCACTACATGGAGAAGCAAGAAACAACATGTTGTTTAGGGATCTGCAGATCGAATTAATGGCTCGCCCTTGGTGTTTGTGAAGGAATCGGGTAAAAGGGTTTGAATGAGCTAGGTTTCAAAATCCTCGAACCTATCCAATCTTGTGTGACAATACTTCGCCTAAGTATTGCCGAAAATCCCACTCACCATGACAAGACCGAACATGTTGAAGTTGATAGACATTTCCTAAGGAAAAGGTTGACAACGGGGACATAACCCTTGTTCATGTGAAAACTCAGATCAAGTTATGGATGTGCTTACAAAAGCAGTGTGTCTACTCAAGTCTTTAACCATCTTCACTCCAAGTTTGGCTGCATCAATATCTACAATCAAACTTATGGGGAGTGTTGAAAGATGTTTTTTAGTATTAGATAATGTCTAGTACTTTTTTCCTAGTGCTAATTACTTTTGTTATTAGTTCTAGTTCCCTTTGTCTTTAATCTAAAGTTTTGTCTTTAATCTAAAGTAAGACTAATGAACAGGAAACTGTTTTTCCTGTTCATAGCCGTTGGATGCTTTCTGCTTTTTGTTTCTAGCCGTTAGTGGCATTTCTATTTATTGTACTCTCTTCTTATCTCACCCGAGAAGCAGTTTTAATCAATTGAAAGAGTTTTCTTTTCTTTCTCAATCTTTTCTCTATTACTACAGAAACTGACTTAATTAGGCTGATTTGATTTGATTTTTGTGTCATGATTTCTCATGTATAAGTAGACCCCTTTAGAGTCAGTGGAGATCGAGAAAAATATATTTCCTTCTTTTCCATTCTTTGAGCGTTCATGGTATCAGAGCCTTTCCACTAAACGCAAAAACCAAATATTTCTGAATCATCAACTACAAACACTTCAGCCAGCAGCAACATAAATCGAAATATCGATGCTGCTCTTAACAACCCTTCCCTTCAAATAACAACTCTGAAATCGAATGGGTTAAACCACCTGCAATGGTCACAATCAATAAAACTTTTCACATCCGGACATGGAAAGATGGGTTACTTGACTGGAACCAACAAGCCACTTGCAACCATTGATCTTGAAGGAGAGTTTCTCTGGGAAACTGAAAACACCATGCTTATGGCTTGGTTAATCAATTCAATGGAGCCTGAAATAGGTCAGGTGTATATGTTCCATTCATCCGCAAAGGAGATATGGGATGCAATTGCCTCTTCATACTCCAACAGAGGCAACTATGATCATGCTTTTGCTGTCAAACGGCATTGAAGGATATCCGACAAGGTGACAGAGTTGTTACCAATTACTTCAATCAATTGAAGCGTCTTTGGCAAGAGTTAGATCAATTGTCAGACTGTGACTGGGAGAATCCTAAGGATGCAGATCAGTACCTTACAGTAATTTAAAAAGGGTTAGGTCAATGACTTTCTAGGAGCCCTTAGTCAAGATTTTGATGCTGCTAGAGAAAGTGTTCTTGCACAAGAACCCTTGCCTTCATTCTTGGAGGATTTTGCATATATTCAAAGAGAGGAATCAATAAAGGGAGTAATGAAACAACCAGAAAACAAGAGTTACAGTGGAGAAATCAGCCTTGATGTCTCACATTTGATGCCCTAATCTCTAGGAATTACAACAGGCCAAACTCACGGAAGAATGACCAGAAGGCTCAACATTGGTGTGACCATTGCAAGAAACCAAGGCATACCAGAGAAACATGCTGGTATCTTCATGGAAAACCTCCTAACACCTCCATAAATTACCAGCAGAAGAAAACATTCAGAGGTTGTTCTAGTCCTAGTCAAGCGCATTCTGTAGAAGCTGCTCCATAGAATGAAGAATGTGAAGCCTTAAATCAAATTTTCACTAAAGAACAAGATGATATTCTCTGCAAGTTGTTCCAAAAGACCAACCCAGGAGTTCAGTTCACAGCTCATACAGTGGCCAAAGAAGGTAGTAGCCCTTGGGTCATTGACTCAGAGGCATCTGACCACATGAAAGGTCATCATAACCTTTTTTGCACTTGCACTCCATCAGTTGGGACCACAAAGTAAGGATAGCTGATGGATCTCTGTCTACAATGGCTGGGAAAGGCAATGTATCCCTTTCTCCCAGCCTGCAATTTAGATCTGTGCTTCATGTCTGAAATTATCATGCAATCTCTTCTCTATCAATTTACATTAAATAATAATTGTATAGCTAAATTCTTTCCTACTCATTGTGAATTTCAGGACCTGGACTCAGAGATGAGGATTGGCAGTGCTAGGGAATCAAATGGATTGTACTATTTCCAAGAAGTTTTCTCGGTTTGAGTCAATGCAATCAGTAAAGACA
Source organism: Gentiana macrophylla (assembly GCA_026214975.1). Lineage (NCBI taxonomy): Eukaryota > Viridiplantae > Streptophyta > Magnoliopsida > Gentianales > Gentianaceae > Gentiana > Gentiana macrophylla. Next base: position 760,069 of record JAOBSW010000444.1, read on the forward strand.
TCTATGAGTTAGATGAGATTAGAATTCGGAGTCAATGCAATCTGTAAAGACATATATGAGTTAGATGAGAGATCAGGCTTTGGCATTGGAGGCTTGGACATCCTAGCTTCCCTTAGAAGAAATATTCCCTTCCTTTTTCAGATATAAAAAGGCATCCATGTATCATTGTGAGTTTTGTGAACTAGCAAAACATCACGGGTCCACTTTTCTTCCAAAAATATATCAACGTTCTAAGCCTTTTATGTTGATTCACAATGACTTATTGGGCCCATATAAGATTCCTAATGTATCTTAATCTAGATGGTTATCCACGTATCATTGTGAGTTCTGTGAACTATCAAAACATCACTGATCCACTTTTCTTCCAAAATTATATCAAAGCTCTAAGATTTTTATGTTGATTCACAGTGACTTAGTGGGCCCTTCTAAGATTCCTAATGTATCAAATTCTAAATGGTTCAACACATTTATTGATGAATGTTCTAGAACGTGCTGGGTCTATCTCCTAAAAGATAAAACATAAACACCTAATGTAAACACCCATACCTCCCCTAGGGTAGAATAGGTAAAGGCCGCTCGGCACGTGCATAATTCATGACAATTACACACGTCAACCTTCACATTGATATCATACCGAATTTTTCACGGAAGCTTGAATTTGGATTCAACAGAAAGATAAGATAAAACATATAATAGAAATGATTAGGGCTATACTATTTCAAATGCATGTTCTTAAAAGTTAATGGGGAGAAGTAGTCCTAACTGTTGAAAGGGTTAATATGTTTATTATTTTTATTTATTATGTAGCCAATTTATAAGGCATATTTACTTTGTTTGAAATAATAAAAGATGAAAACTGGGATCGAATTGTGTGATCCCTTCTCCTCTATTCATTACTTTATATAGAGAAACAATTACATAAGATAAACATAAACTCCTAACCCAAATTGGGTTTACCCCTAACCCTAATGGGCTTAACTTAATCCTTAATCCAAGACACTAAGTCGGCTAAACAAACAAGTGGCCGACACACACATAATAATGACAATAACAACACTTTAATATTTAAATAATTATAGCACGACTACTAACACTCTTCTCAAGTTAGAGCGTTTATACTTTATATCATGCATGCCCAAATTCGCCACGGACTCCCCTTGACTGGTACACTCGAGAGGTTGTTGCACATGAACAATTAACGAAGAAGATGCATTTGCTATTGACTCATGCCTCACGTCTTCTTGGCTCACTGGCTCTTTAGCTCGTGGATGGCGATTAGCTCATTACTACTACTCTGTCACAACAAGGCTTCTTGGCTCTATGTGCCAGAGTCTTCCATGGGACTCCTCAATCGCAACATGGCTCTTTGTTGCCTGGAGTCTTCCATTCTACTCTTCAGTCGCTACATGGCTCCTTTTGCTCTTCGCTACCGGGAGTTTGACTATGCTTTTCAGATGATTGCATTGTTTCCCCACTTTGCATTCGTCTTGTTGGTTTGAGGGTCTGTAATATTCCCAGATATTTTATTCCGGTTGAATCTTTGCAGGCTGCCTTTATTTTCTTGAAACGCATCACCAATCATGGAGTCTACATGTTTTCTTCTTAGAGAGAAGTCTGGCATTTACTTCCTAGGTTGGATGCATAGGTGCACCGTTGTACCACTTTCAACCGTAGGCTTTTTAGCAGTGTCCGCGTTATTGAAAATTCGAGCAACTATCTCCTTAACCTTCTGCTTACCTAGGTGGATCTCATCCATCGGAGGCGTCACGCTGTTTTCCAACACAGTTGCCGACCTGCAGAGGAAGCATCCGGCGACGCTAGAGAAGAGATTGGAGCAGAAAACCCCGTCGGCCTCCTCAACGCTGCGCCTGGCTGTCCTCACACTTTCTCATGTTATCTGCGAAGTAGTGTGACTCTTCCGCCATTCTGAGCAGCAGGGGACTTGAACGATTTAGGTTGCTTCGGCTTGTAGCAGCCGGCGCCGCCCTCATCTTTGATTGCGCTGCCTTCTTTGCTGTCTTTTTCACGACAAAGACCTCCTTCCCGGCCTCAAATAATTTGTACAAAGCTTTGATTTTGATCAACTTTCCTTTTGATGAGATGTTTTTCAACTGAAGCCCCATGATTTTACAGAAACCAGCAGCCTTCTCAACTTCAATGGTGTTTGACATCACGATATCAAGTTTTCCGAAAATGGAACAAGAAAGATGCATTTTTTGACCTAAAACCCCAGTAAAATATATGGATTGCCTAAAATAAAACTGAAAGAGGCAAGCGCCCCTATATGGGCGAGAGGTTCACCATGATTAATCAAACAAACCCCCGCCTGGACGCAAATACCAGATTTGAGAATACTCAACAAGATGACTCTGATACCGTGTTAGAAATAATAAAAGATGAAAACCGGGATCGAATTGTGTGATCCCATCTCCTCTATTCATTACTGTATATAGTGAAACAATTACATAAGATAAACACAAACTCCTAACCCTAATGGGTTTTGCCCCTTAACCCTATTGGGCTTTACTTAATCCTTACTCCAAGACACTAAGTCGGCTAAACAAACAAGGGGCCGACACAACCTACCCAACACACACATAATAATGACAATAACAATACTTTATTACTAAATATTTTAGTACGACTTCTAGCAACTTTTAATGTTAAAAGTAGGGTTTACACACTTTTATGGTTCGTGACGAGCTTATGTCAGAATGAGCATAAATTAAAGTTTTTTCTATTATAGGATAAGAATGTAGAGATAGATTAAGATAAGGCTAAGCTAGTAGAATAATTGAAATTTTAATTATGCCATCGAAATTCTGTAATCCTTATGCTCCTTAAGTCTAATCCGTAGCATCTCTTGGTCCTGTTTCATCTTCTCTTTTATGTTTGCTTGTTTACTTTATGTTTTTGGTACTATTTTTACTCATTATGGGTTGTTACTTTATTTGCTTCCTTAGCTTAATCATCTGTTATTGTGTTAATACACAATCCTAATAAACTCGTGAATTTCACTGTCTTCTCCTCTCAGTTCATGTGTTAAATGCCTAAAACCTGTTTGTGGGGTACATCGACTAGGGTGTCGGGCGATCGCTTAGGCGTCACCGGCTTCGCCTGGGCGACCAGGCTCGCCTAGGCTTTGCCTAGCGCCTTGACAACTATGAGTACCTCTGTCTTCCACGACCTGAATAGCTTGATGGTGCAAGGGTGAATGAGGCAGGAGTGGTGGTTGAGGGGAAATTAGTTTCAGAGAAATTTCTGGAAATTCCATAATTGGCTTGAATTTTACTTTAAAGCTCTAATCATATGCCACAAAGTGCAAGCCTGTTTAAATTGGAAAAAATGTTGATGGCAATTGGCATGTGCTAGTTTTCTTATTGAGCAAGATTATCTGTGTAACTTTATAAGGAACAGTGTCATATGACTTATTATGTATAATTTTAACTGGTTATGCTTTTTTATGGTTACTCTGCTGTTCAAATACTTCGCAGAACTGTAAACCACCACTGCATTCCAGACCGACTACCAGAAATCATGTGGATAATAACAATGGAAGCCAGGATGATTTGCCTCGGCGTGAAGGGTTGCGCCCTCGACGCGGACTGCATTCTCGCTATAACATAAGAATTGGTAGAGCGCAACTGAATTTGGGGTCTGACGATGATCAAGGGACATCTGTGGAGAAGATTGATGAGGATGAGGCTAAAAATGGGAATGATGAGTACAATGAAGCTGTTAATGGTGAGGGTGAAGAGGATGCTGGCGGTGATGGTGATGAGGAGGATGAGGGTGAAGACGAAGGAGAAGAAGATGGCGATGATGAAGATGGTGAAGGACCGGAAGCAAGAAGACGGTATGATCTTCGTGAATCGTACAGATGTTCAGAGGCATTCTATTGAAGAAGGTAAACAAAGACCTAGGTCTCCTAGGCGGGTGCTTCAGCAAGGAATGGGGCCTAAAGTCAACAGGGATGTGAGAAGAGGTGGATCACGGGTTCACAAACAACATCGTCTTACACGAGCAGAAGACTCTGACGACTCGCTTCTTGTGGATGAGCTGGATCAAGGTCCTCCTGTTCCTTGGTCAAGAGGTGGTAGCAGATCTGGTCCACCTTGGCTTATGGGAGGTCTAGACATGCATGGAACAGCGGCTTGGGGCTTGAATGTCGCTGCATCAGGTTGGGTTCACCAAAGTGATGCTGTTGCAAGTTTAACATCGGGGATTCAAATAGCTGGTCCTAGCTCCAAAGGTGGTGCTGATATTCAACCCATAGTAGTAGATGAGAGTGTGAGTTTTGATGACATAGGTGGGCTGTCTGAATATATTGATGCTCTGAAAGAAATGGTGTTTTTCCCTTTACTTTATCCTGATTTTTTTGCAAGTTACAGCATAACTCCTCCAAGGGGTGTCTTGTTATGTGGCCCTCCTGGCACAGGGAAGACTCTTATTGCAAGAGCTCTAGCTTGTGCTGCTTCAAAGGCTGGACAGAAAGTCAGTTTTTACATGCGCAAGGGTGCTGATGTGCTTAGCAAATGGGTTGGCGAGGCTGAGAGGCAGTTGAAGCTTTTATTTGAGGAAGCTCAAAGGAATCAACCTTCTATCATTTTCTTTGATGAAATAGATGGTCTTGCTCCTGTTAGGTCTAGTAAACAGGAGCAGATTCATAATTCTATTGTGTCAACTTTGCTGGCATTGATGGATGGTCTTGATTCTAGGGGACAAGTAGTTTTGATTGGAGCAACCAACAGGGTTGATGCCATTGATGGGGCATTGCGTCGTCCAGGGAGATTTGATCGCGAGTTTAATTTTCCGTTACCTGGCCTTGAGGCACGTGCTGAGATTTTAGAAATCCATACCCGCAAATGGAAGCAACCACCATCAAATGAGCTAAAATTGGATCTTGCAGCCAAGTGTGTAGGATACTGTGGGGCTGACTTAAAGGCTTTATGCACTGAAGCTGCAATTCGTGCTTTTCGTGAAAAGTATCCTCAAGTGTATACCAGTGATGACAAATTTTTAATTGATGTTGATTCTGTGAAAGTAGAGAAGCTACATTTCATTGAAGCTCTGTCAACAATCACACCTGCTGCCCACAGAGGCTCCATTGTGCATTCTCGACCCCTCTCATCAGTTGTTGCACCATGTCTACAAGCACAGCATCATAAGGCAATGAGTATTGTTTTGGATATTTTTCCTCTTGCCGCATCATCAGAATCAACTAAGCTTTCTACACTTTCACACAGCTCCATGATTCCTCTAGTATACCGGCCTCGTTTTCTGTTATGCGGCGGTGAAGGTGCTGGCCTGGTAATTATCCTTGTGATCTTTTTTCCTTCCCTCCTTGTAATGCAGGTTCAGTATTGTGAGAAACTGAAACTATGTATTACTTACTGGATTAGTTTTGCAGGACCATGCAGGGCCAGCGATTTTACATGAACTTGAGAAGTTTCCGGTTCATTCTCTGGGGCTTCCTTCTCTGCTTTCTGATCCTGGGGCCAAAACACCGGAGGAGGCGCTTGTTCACATTTTTGCTGAAGCAAGAAGAACAACACCATCTATACTCTATCTACCACACTTCCATCTTTGGTGGGAAAATGTGGGTACATTCGACAATACTTAGCTGCTATTTGTGCCTCAAAGCAAGTGATTTTGCTTATCACATGTATAGATGCCAAGAAAAAGTTGTATGTACTTATCCAATCATTGTTTGTACAGGCACATGAACAACTAAAAGCTGTTTTACTTACGCTCTTGGAAGAATTGCCCTCCGATTTGGCAATATTGTTGCTGGGGACATCTTCAGTCCATCTACATGATTTACCTGACAATCCTTTTGCAGTATTTCCGGCTCATAGCATGTAAGGATCTTAAAATAATTTTACGTTACCTCCGTCTCTCTCTAGCCGACTTCACCTAGTGGGAATAAGGCTTTTGTGTGTTGTTGTTGTCTCTCTCTCTCAGACACACACTGACACGCAAAGGTGAATATGTTTTTTCTGGTGACTTTTAATCCTTGTCGATTGTTACTGCTAGTCATACTTTGCTGCTTTTGATGAAGTTTCACTCTGGTGTAATTTGGGGTTGGCTTGTTCCGGGTACCTAACTGTTCAGCTTTATGTGTGATTGTCTTCCATGATAAAGAATTCTTAGAGACTATTTGTTGTGAGTTGCAACTCTGCATGTTCTCGCTGTCTTGGGTTGTGCTAGCAAGATGAATTATCTAGGTCATCTAGTCAGCAGCTTTATTCTTATTTTTCATTGAAGCTTCAGCTGTACTGCAGAATATCTTCCCTGGATTTTTTTTTCTGATTATTCTCTGTCTGCTGCGTTCTAGATTTTTCATGCCAAAGAGTGATGTTACAATTCTATTATGTTTCCTTTGACACAGTTTCTGTATAGACACACCATCAACGATGGATAGGTCTCTGTTCTTTGACCGGTTGATTGAGGCTGCTTTGTCAATCCACTCTGAGGGCACGGTACTGACATCCTCAGAGTCTCTTCCTGAACTCCCCAAGGCACCAAAGGTGCCTTGCGCACCAAAGGCTTCCGAAGTGAAGGCTAAAGCAGAAAGTCAGATACATTCACTTCGCCGGATGCGTATGTGTCTTCGGGATGTTTGTAACAGGTAGACAGTCTTGCCAATGATATGTTTCTAATCATGTATTGTGAGTAATCTTTATGTTGGACTTGTTTTCTAACTCTGAATACAAAGGCATTAAATACAGAAATGCTATTTGTGATCCTTAACACTACAAGATAGTAATAAATTTTTTCTATGCTTGCGGGAGAGGCTGTGCACTGATCTATAAGTAGAAAATGAGTCCAACTAAAAAAGTCAAGAAGCTGGAAATATTTGATCTTGTTAAAGAAAAAAAATGAAGTGTCTAGATTCAGTGTACCATGTGCCATTAGTATTTGGTGATTCTAGAATGATTATGATTGATTGTAATCAGGGTTCAAATCATGGTTGAATGACAAATGTGGCTGATTATGTTTCTATTTTTAGATCCTCGTAACTCCTATACAAATCAATAAAGACAGAAGGAGAAGGCATCGATTTCCCTTTTCTCTTTTTCTCTTTTTCTCTTTTTCTCTTTTTCTCTCACATCATAGCTTTTAGCAGATCTGAATTAGTATATTAAATTATAATATTTTTTAACTCATGAATAAATGATAGAACTTTTATTGTTGTTTGGATGACCAGTCTGTTGCGTCCTCTTAAAATGGTTGAAGCCCAACTGGTAAAATGTGGTGGGATAGGTCTTACAATATGCCATTCTTGAATACTGGCATTTGCTCTGGAGCTTCTCTCTTTTCTAATCTGTTGTTTCCTTGTCATTAAGATTGGTGCTAGAGCTGTGTAGACAGAAACGAGTCTTGATTTAATTTTTTATGCTTCTCAAAACCCTTACTCATCTGAAAAAATATGACTTTTGGGTTTTGATTTTTTATTGGTGATACGGTGGTTTTAATTTTGTAATTTTTACACAAAAGAAGCCATTTTCCCCATTTTCTAGGAAGCTAGCAGAGTATTATGACAGCTGTGCTTTCAAGAGTATTTAATATGTATAATATCCCTTACATTATCTATACTCATGTCTTGGTTCAGGATTCTTTATGATAAGCGTTTCAGTGCATTTCATTATCCAGTCATGGACGAGGATGCGCCAAACTATCGGACTATTATCCAGAACCCTATGGACATGGCAACTTTGCTGCAGCGAGTTGACAGAGGACGCTACTACACATGCAAGTCATTCTTGGAGGATTTTGACCTTATTGTGATGAATGCCCAGGTGTGGAAATAAATGCTTTCTAGTCTAAATATTGGTTACCTCCAGAAAAATATGTCCAAATATTGGTTGGTGCTTGTCTGCCATATCTACATTTTTATACTTTCATCTTTACTATGATTCCATCGACGTAATCTTTTATTTTCAAGTTTTGGTGGTGTTTCCTGTTGTTAGAGAACATGGCACAGTAATTTACCGAGGGTATTGAATCGATTACTTTGTTTAAACTTTCATTACTTTATATAGGAACATAATTACAAGACACTTGGTCCTAATGGGCTTTTCCCTAACTTCTTCACCAAGACACTTAAGTCGGCCAAACTCACAATATCAGCCGACTTAAGAGCTAATTTAATACTTAACACAATACTTAATAATAATAATTATAACAATAACAATAACAATAACAATAACAATAACAATAACAATAACCAATAACCAATAACCAATAAACAATAAACAATAACCAATAAACAATAAACAGTAAACAGTAAACAGTAAACAGTAAACAATAACAATAACAATAACAATAAACGACTCACATCCAACGCTTTAGTGAACATATCAGCCAACTGATCCCCAAACTGCACGAATGGAGTGCAAACTTTCTTGACCATAATTTTGTCTCTTACAAAGTGACAATCCACCTCTATATGCTTTGTTCTCTCATGAACACCGGGTTAGAGGCAATATAGATAGTCACTTGATTATCACAATGTAAGGGCATTGGCCCTTTTAATCACTACAAGTATTAGCCATAGCTCTATACTCGACTTCCACACTCGATCTTGACACCACATGCTGCTTCTCACTCTTCCAAGTGATCAAATTCCCACCTGAAAAGGTGCAATACCCTGTGGTAGACTTCCTATCTGGCTTTGAACCAGCCCAATCCGCATCAGTATATCCTTCCACTTGAAGATGTCCATTCGGCCTGAACACAATGCCAAGGTCCAAGTAACGCTTTAAGTACCTCATAATCCTTATCCCTGCATCCCAATGAGGCATCTTCGGACATTCTAAGAATTGACGTACCACACCAACTGCATACGAAATATCCGGTCGAGTGATGGTCAAAAAGTTTACCCACCAATCGTCTATACTGCCTTGGGTTGTCAAGAACACCTTCTGTCTTCAAAAGTTTTTGATTTAGATCCATCGGAGTATCAACCGGTCTTCGTACAAGCATACATGTCCATTACACAATTCCTTCTTGAGATCTAACCACCTCAATGAGAAATATGTATCCCCAAAGCAAGATGCATATGAAACACAAAATAATCAGTTTGACACCTTTCATTCCAAAGGACTGTAGCATATCAGAAAACGTCCCGAACCATGCTCAAGGTGATTGCTTGAGCCCATACAAGGCTTTCTTCTATCGGCAAACCACGTGTCGACTCTCCCCCAGAGCAACATCCCTTGGAGGTTGCTCCATGTACACTTCTTCACACAAATCACCATGGAGGAAGGCGTTTTTCACATTCAACTAATGTAGCGGCCAATTGTGAATGGCTGTAAGAGATATCAAGATGCGAACTGATGGCATCTTTGCGACTGGAGAGAACGTCTCTTCATAATGCACAGTGTACATCTGAGTGTAGCCTTTCGCCACCAACTGGCCTTTATAACACTCAACAGAACCATCAGGATTTAACTTAACTGTATAAACCCATCAACATCCCACAATTCGTTCCCTTGGCGGTGGCGGGATGAACTCCCATGTGATTTTCATGTAAGGCATGCATTTCCTCCTCCTTTGCCTTTCTCCGGTGTGGAAGAGACAAAGCTTCCTGCAAGTTCTGAGGAACATATATACAGACAAATTGCTCAAAAACAATAATAGTCAGAACTCAACTGTTGAGAAGAAACAAAGTTGCCAATGGGGTGTTTTGTGGTATAGGATCGTGTAGCTTTGCGAAGGGCATTGGGATGATCATCACTTAGTGGCTCAAGATCTCCCGAGGAACTGGTCTCCGAATCATGAGAGGTGGACTTCTGTTACCAAAGTTAGTTGATAAAACAGCTGAATTAACAGAATTTACCAGCAACATTGAAACTTTGAGAGGCAGAATCAGCCGTCAAGATGTTTAGAATCTGTTGATATTGCTCTTGAGTCACAGGAGTTTTGATATCCACAGCAGGTTCTTGTAATTCTTGCTCAAGTAAATCATTCTCAGAAGAAACATTCACATTGTTAGCTGCAAATGATCTACCTCTGTCTCTTCCTCTAAAATTGCAGGATAACCATATTTTTTATGGAAAGATGATACAGTTAACACTGTTACAGGATTTACTGTTCATGTTACTGTTCACCTCTTTTTATTTTATCCTTTATTTCTTGTAACTAATCCTATGACATCTTCTCAATTATTTTTGCTTAAAGGCTTAATATTATTTTATATAATATAGCCGTTGTCTTTTATAACCGTTAGTTCAAACTCAGAATGGCAAGGGGCCTTCTATAAATAGTTGTAATTTGAGTTTAATATGAAATAAACTCTTCTTTTCTCATTATCTTCTATATGGTATCAGAGCTAGAGCTCTTTCTTTCCTCTTCTTTTCTCCTTCTCGCTATGTTTCAAATCTGAAAAATGTCGGAATCTATGTCTACTACCCCAGCTAGTTCTGTTACTTCTTCTAACCGCAACAATGGACTCGGATTAGAGCATCCGAGCCTACAAATCACTTCTGCAAAGCTCAATGGGTCTAACTATAGACAATGGGCTGCAGCTGTAAAGATCTTTGTTACGGGAAGAGGTAAAATGGGATATCTAACTGGAGCAAAGAAAATGCCAAGTGAAGAAGATGCTGATGCCTTCTTCACATGGGAAACTGAAAATGCCACTGTCATGTCATGGCTTATAAACTCCATGATAGATGATATTGGTAATAATCATTTGTTTGTTTCCACAGCCAAGGAAATCTAGGATTATGTGGCTGAATTTTACTCAAATAAAGGCAATTTTGCCCAAGCTTTTGGGGTAAAATCTAACATCAGGAACCAAAAACAAGGTTCTCTTGATGTTACCAAATACTTCAGTGCCTTAACCACTTTGGCAAGAATATGATCAATTGACCGCTCTTAAGTGGTCATGCTCCACTGATGCTCAAACTTTTCAAACTTTGCTTGAACAGAAAGAGTATATGAATTCCTGGGAGGTCTTGATTCCTCTTTTGAAGCTGCTAGGGAAAGAATCCTGGCCCAAGTACCCTTACCTAATACTAAATACTAAAGAGGCTTTTGCCTGTATCAGAAATGAAGAAAGTAGGAAAGGGATCATGGGTAGCTCACCCACTCCTCTTGGAGATCAGTCTGCTCTTCTAACTCAGAGCTCTGAAAGTGCCATGTTTGGCAAAAGAAAAACTGATCAAAGGCCTCAATTGATGTGTGAGCATTGTAAGAAAAAGGGGCACAACAAAGAAAATTGTTGGCAGTTGCATGGGAAACCTCCTAGAGCACAAGCTGCAAAGAAGCCTACTCAAGGGTCTGAACAGAAACAAGCTTTTACTGCTGCTTCTCAACCTTTCTCTAAGGAGCAGCTGGATGTTCTCAATCAACTCTTTGGAAAAGAGAAGAGCAGAAACAGTCTGATCTCTCTATCAGTGGTATAGCTCATGAAGGTATTGTCCCTTGGATTGTGGATTCTGGTGCATCCAGCCACATGACATGGGACTACACTCTTTTTTCTACTTATCATCCCTCTAATGGGCAACACAAGGTTAAAATTGCTGATGGAACAGTTTCAACTGTTGCTGGAAAAGGAAAGATTCAAATATCTAAGGATATATGCCTTGAATCTGTCCTTCATGTTCCAAACCATACATGTAATCTGTATCCATTTGCAAAGTTACTTATGATACTAAAAGCATTGCTAATTTCTATCCTACTCACTGTGAATTTCAGGAGCAGGGATCAGGGATGAAGATTGGCAGTGCCGAACTGAAAGATGGTCTGTATTTCTTCAAGAAACAACCTACTAGTTCTGTGTATAAAGCTTTTGATACAACAAATGACATTCTATTGTGGCACCAAAGATTAAGGCATCCTAATTTTGCTTATTTAAAGATGCTTTTCCTTTATTTATTTATTTATTTTGTAATAAGAATCCTAGGTCTTTTAAATGTGAAGTGTGTGAACTTTCCAAACACACACGTTCTGTTTTTAAACCTAGACCTTATAGGAGTTCTTCTCCTTTTTCCTTAGTTCATAGTGATGTTTGGGGACCTTCTAAGGTTCCAAACCTTAATTTTAATAGATGGTTTATAACTTTTATTGATGACCACACAAGACTATGTTGGGTCTTTTTGATGAAACATTAAGTCCGATGTGTATTCTATTTTTAAAGATTTTGTTTCTATGATTGAAAATTAATTTCAAACAAGCATTAAGATCCTTAGGTCTGATAATGGCACTGAATACCTCAACTCTCTGTTAAGTCCTCTCTGTTCTGAGAAAGGTATTGTGCATCAAACTTCATGCACTAATACCCCTCAACAGAATGGAATTGCAGAGAGGAAGAACCACCACTTATTAGATGTTGCTAGGGCTCTTCTTTTTCAAATGAATCTTCCTAAATCCTATTAGGGAGATGCAGTCTTAACTGCTGCATTTCTCATTAATAGGATGCCCTCTAGGATTCTTAAATTTAAAACTCCTTTAAACATGTTCAAAAACTCATATCCTGTGTCTCATTTGGTATCTTCTATACCACTGAAACTTTTGGATGTATAGCTTTTGTTCATAATCTTTCACCCACTAGGGGTAAATTGGATCCTAGAGCTATAAAAACCATTTTTATTGGTTATTCTTCAACCAAAAAGGGGTATAAATGTTTTGATCCCATAAAAAGAAAAGTTTACACCACTTTTGATGTTACCTTTTTTGAAAGAATTCCCTATTATCCTAAGGACTCTTTCCAGCGAGTGATCATAATTCTTTCTAGGAAGTGGACAGCACCTTCCCTGCTATTCCAGAACCTGAAATAGAACCTATGATCACTAGGAAAGAGAATCCAGAGGCCAATAAAGAAATACCTAGTGACCCTGCCCAAAAGGATATCATCATTTATACCAGAAAAGGAAAGGTGCAGCCTACCAGATCAAGTTTAGCACCTGTCCAACAACCTAATCCTGCTCCTGAACCTTTAGAAAGTGAAAGGAATACTGTGGAAGACATTTTGGATGGTGATGAACAATCTGAGGAAACCCCTGGTCCTCCTCATACTGAAGGAACCAATCACCAAGTGCCTACTCCTATTGCTCTAAGAAAAGGGGTCAGGGAATGCACAAAGCATCCAATTGAAAGATTTGTTTCCTACTCTGCTATGACAGAACCTTATAAAGGTTATCTGGCAAATATGAATGATGTTGTTATCCCTAAAAATATCACTCAAGCTCTTGCTGATCCAAAAGGGAGAGTTGCAGTTCTTGATGAACTAAAAGCCCTCTTGAACAACAAAACCTGGGAAAAGGTTACTGTACCTATAGGAACCAAAATGGTTGGATCAAAATGGGTTTTTTGTGTGAAATAAAAATCTGATGGCACTGTTGATAGATTGAAGGCCAGACTTGTGGCCAGGGGCTTTACACAAACTCATGGTATTGATTTCACGGAAACATTTGCTCTTGTAGCAAAGTTAAACACTGTGAAAATCTTACTGTCACTAGCTTCTGTTAACAATTGGCCTCTATATTAGATGGATGTAAAAAATGCCTTCCTAAATGGTGACCTAAAAGAGGAAGTGTTTATGCATCCACCTCCTGGTTTTGGGCATAAATTTGGCAAACAACAGGCCTGCAAACTGTTAAAATCCTTGTATGGATTAAAACAATCACCAAAGGCTTGGTTTGCTAAGTTTTCCAAAGTCATCAAACAAGGAGGTTACACTAATGCTCACTCTGATCATATCCTGTTTTACAGGCATTTGAGGGGGGGGGGGGGGAGTTGTGATTCTCCTTGTTTATGTAGATGACATTATTATCACCGGTAGTGATCAAAGTGAAATTGAAAAATTAAAGAACTATATCAAATCTCAGTTTGATATCAAGGATCTTGGTCAACTTAGATACTTCCTTGGTATGGAAATATCTAGGTCTAACCAAGGCATCCTTGTTAATCAAAGAAAGTACACCCTAGACTTGCTAAGTAACTATGGCATGCTAGGGTGTAAACCCTCTCATACACCTATTGACAACTCTGTTGTTCTTATAAATGCAGAGGATGGGGATCTGGTTGATAAAGAAACATATCAAAGACTGGTGGGAAGACTTATCTACCTATCTCTTACACGGCCTGGCATCTCTTTTGCAGTCAGCCAAGTGAGTAAATTCATGCATAAGCCAGGAAAGCTCCATCAGAAGGCAGCCTTCAGAATCCTACAGTTCCTAAAAGAGAGTCCTAGAAAGGGGATTCTTTTCAACTCTGATTCCAGAATGACCATTGAAGGGTATGTGGATGCTGATTGGGCATGCTCTAAAGTGGATAGAAGATTTACTTCAGGATGGTGTATCTTTATTGGGGATAATCTGGTGTCCTGGAGAAGTAAAAAACAAGCTGTGGTTTAGAAGAAGCAAGTCTGAGTTTGAATTTTAAAGTCATTGCCCTTGTAATCTGTGAACTCCTATGGATCAGAAGGGTTCTAAGAGAACTAAAGCAAGGCTTTAGCCAACCTATGAAGCTCTACAGTGATAGCAATTAGCAAATCAGCCATTGACATAGCAAACAATCATGTGCAACATGACAGGACCAAACACATTGAGATAGACAAGCACTTCATCAGAGAAAAGTTGGATGATGGGAGCATTTGTCTAACCTATGTCCCAACTAAGAAGCAAGTGGCTGATATGTTTACAAAAGGGCTACCCAGAGCTTCTTTCCAGTTCTGTATCAGCAAACTTGGTCTCATTGATATCTTCCAACCAAGCTTGAGGGGGAGTATGGAAAGATGATACAGTTAACACTGTTATAGGATTTACTGTTGATGTTACTGTTCACCTCTTTTTATTTTATCCTTTATTTCTTGTAACTAATCCTAGGATATCTTCTCAATTCCTAGTGTATTAGCTGTGTTACTTTTGTTTAAAGGCTTAATATTATTTTATATAATATAGCCGTTGGTTCAAACTCAGAATGGCAAGGGGCCTTCTATAAATAGTTGTAATAGCTTCTTGAGTTTAATATGAAATAAACTCTTCTTTTCTCATTATCTTCTATATTTTTTATAGCACCTATCTGTTGTGTAACCTGATGCCACAGTGAGTACATGGTGGCTTCTTATTTATTGCCATTGTTGTAGTTCTTCCTAAAATTGGCATTGGCATTCTGACTCTGATTTTGGTTTTGATTGTTTGCCATGAGCATATTCTTATCTACATCTCCAGAATTATTATTGACAAGAATGTTTATAGAATCGGCACTATGACCATTTCCACCATAATGTTGTCTCTCTTGTCTGAGAGCCATAGAGAATACATTCATGATAGAAGGAAATGGAAAAATCATCAATACCTGAGACTTCATAGTGGAGAAATTTTCATTAAGACCTGTAAGGAACCTGATTACATGATGTCTATCACTATGATCCTTGTACCACTGCTGACCACAATTGCAGATCAGAGGAGTCAACACAATTAGTTGATCCCACAGAATCTTGAGTTTACCAAAGTACTCTGACACAAAAGATCACCCTGCTTCATGTTATGGATCTCATCCATCAAGTCTGATAACCAGTCATTGTCTCCACCCCCATACCGTTCTTCAATATCATCCCAAATTTCCTTCGCAGTGGGATAATACATGAAACTCTGAGCAATATGCTTAGAAACAGAGTTTGCAGGCCATGCCTTTATCATACTATTGTTCTGTTTCCACAAAGGCAAATGCCTATCACCTAAGGCAGGAGCTGGTATTGAACCATCAATGAAACGTACCTTGTTCTTTGAACACAAGGCATTTAACATGGCAACTCTCTAACTATGATAATTGGTTTCATCAAGAACTGGCTGAACCAATATGAAAGCAAGGCTTTCACTGGGATGAAGCACCAAATCTGCAAGAACTGGAGCCGGATTGATATCCATAACAGCTTCTTGGGCAAGAACAAAATATAACGCAAGGAATTTGGAAAAGAACTTGAATAAGTTCGATAAAGATGCACAGAAAACAGAAGAAGAAGATCAAGAACGCATCACAAGCTTTGATACCATGATGATTTTCATCATTCTTGATCAACCATTCAAAATAGCAAAGAAGCGGGAAAAATTACTAACATGAAGGAACTTTGCATTTGCTTATTGAGAACTTAATTAACCTTTACAGTAGCTTGGTTTATGCTTAAATAGAGGATAGGAGCCACTAATTACAAGAGAAATTAGTTAGGACAGTTGCAATTGAAGTAACTAGCTCCAACTGTAAATTGTGCCAACTGTTCGACTAAATGCCTGAAAGAGAAAACTATAGCGTCTTGTGCTGATATGCTGTCTTGTGGAGTTCAGGTTGGAATGCCTCATCTATGTACTTTAACAAAAATAGATTTAAATTGATAAATAGCTAAAAAAAAATTGATAATTAGGTGGCTGCAGCTATTTGAGCAAGAGAAATCAGCTTTTGGGCATGTCTAGGCAGTGAATATTAATGTGTATTCTCTCAATTTTGTCAGTGAGATGTGGCTTTGTGTATATTGTTCTAAGTGAGATGTGGCTTTAGGGTTTTAAGGGGATTTTAGGTTTTAAGGGGGTTTAGGTTTTACGAGGAGTTTTAGGGTTTTACGAGGGTGGTTTAGGGTTATAAGGGGGTTTTAGGTTTTATGCATCTTTCTTGTCTAAACACTTGGGAAAACTTGATGTTCGCCCAGATGGAACCCTAATAGCCTAGAAGGGCCTTAAGCGCCTAGAAGGGTCCAGAGCGGCGCCCAGCCTAGAAGGAGCTAAGTCGAGGACGCTGGGTCATCAGGGCCTAGGGGCGGCCCGGGGGTCATCCGAGGGCCTAGGCGGCGCCTAGGCGATCTTGAAGCGACGTGTCTTGGTATACATATAATTTTTTTTCTTGTTCTATATATTTATATATATGTTATTTTTGCAGAAATACAACGGGGATGATTACAATGGAGCAAGGATAGTGAGTAGAGCATGTGAACTTCGAGATGCAGTATGGCTGCTTTTTCTCTGTAATTTTCTGCCTTTTTGGGGAGGGAAAATGATACATTCACTCCATATATCTACTCCATGTAAGTGTATGACCAATTGATTGATACGGGTCCCATCATGATCGATGGAAACAAGAGTGTTATACATGGAGTGAACATGTAGAGTGGATGTGTCGCTGCCCTATAGGGAATTGTAGTTGTTGGATTCATTGATGGGCAATTGTCAGGTGCATGGGATGCTATCTCAGATGGATCCTGCCCTAGTTTCTTTCTGTGATAAGATTGTTGAAGAAGGAGGTCCAATTTCTCTACCTGAAGAGTTT
This sequence comes from Gentiana macrophylla, assembly GCA_026214975.1. Lineage (NCBI taxonomy): Eukaryota > Viridiplantae > Streptophyta > Magnoliopsida > Gentianales > Gentianaceae > Gentiana > Gentiana macrophylla. The sequence continues at coordinate 777,337 of JAOBSW010000444.1, forward strand.
GAGGGCTTAGCTTTACCCCAAACTCCTGTTGTTCAGATGACTACTACTACACGGGCGAGTGCACGTCTTCGTAATGTCCAGCCTGAAGTTGAATTGGATCAGATCCATGAAGTTTTGAGAAAACCAAAAAGAAATGTTGATTCTACTCAAACAGGTAAAATATGCATGTGGACTAGGGCTCCTAAAGATGGTCATTTTGTTGATTGCTTTTGTTTTCTAGAATTTATTCCGATAAATGGTCATATTACGATTTTCTCAAATTCTAGTTCAAGCTTGAGATCTATGGATGGTTTAAAAACTCGAGCCGAGCAGTTTGAAAATATTTTAAATTATCTCATAATGATAAAAAGAAAAGTTGTCATACTGGATCGTTTTTTAATGAAAGAAATTATTATTAATATAGTTGCAGAAATATTTGATTGGTTACCGAACTATTCTTTTCATAGAAAGTATTTGAAGAACGATAGGATAACAGAAGTTTGTATTGTATGAAACTAAAAAAATTCAAGAAAAGCTGTGTTGCATTTACGTAGACATGAGCATTGGAGCTTAGACCACTTGCATTCATGCCTCTTAACAGATTCTGTATTTTACAGACTCAAATACATATTCTCTTAATTTTTTACGAAATTTATATGCATGAGAATGTTTTTTGATAGATCTAAATGCTTTATATTTCTGTTTGCTTTGAATTTCACTTTACTAGTTATCGTTAACCCCATGCTGCTGCTTCAAAAATACCAGGTTCAACAACCGAGGACACTTTACAGCCTCCAGCCTCCGAAAAATGTGATGCTGATGGTGGTTCGGAGGTCGGCAAGTTGCCGGTTGGTGGCAGTCAGACTGAGAGTTGTTTCGTCACCAATGGGGACTCATCCCAGGATGTCACCATGCCAGACATCTTTGATGAAGTGAAGACCATCAAACAGAAATTATTGGAGCATACACAAACATGGGGCATTCCACAGCTTGAAAGATTATATGCTCGTATAATGAAGACTGTTTTCGAAACCAAAACTGCTGCAGTAAAAAGTGGAGGAGACCTGAGGGCTTCGATTCTGAAGTCGTTGTTAGTGTTTGCAGACAATGAATCCAATTTCATTTAACAAATCATTTTGTAGATGAAATTACAGTTATTTATCATCCCATAATACAGAGTATTAATTGCGAGGCAGTGACATGCACTTAACTCAATAGATTTTTATTGAGTTACAAAAACCCAAACGTGGGTATGGATTGCGAATTAAGATCCTCCCGAACTTCTAGGTGGATCCTGAACCAATCTCCTAACATCTTGTGCACATGAGACAGGATCATTCTCCACGGCACTGGATATTTTTCACGATCGGAAGCAGAAATCTCGCCATAAAAAACCTAAATTGCAGCCAAATCGCCCCATTCGCACCCAAGTAGGGGAACTGCCGTGTTTTTGTGGGGAAGAGAGAGCATGTTCAATTAGATTATTAAAAAAAAAAAGGCCAAAACTGGAATAACATGAAAAATAAGATTATTCCGGTAGAATATCTTTTTTATATCTACCGGAATTGCTAGTTTAAGGTTTGTGAAAAACCAAATTTGGGCAAACCATATATTCTTAAATCAGGATGGGATAAATACTTCAATAAAAGAGATTCTTTCCCTTTCTTTTAAAGACACCTTCTCTCACCTTGACTGCATCTTTTCCTTTAATAAAGTTACTCTTCTTCCACAATTTCAAGCCACATACTCATTGTTGTGGATAAATAATACAAGCAATGATAATAGAGACACAACCAAATTCGATACAAGGGATGACAAAACATACTCTTACCACCCGAAAATCATGACTCATTTTGGGAATGAAAACAAATAATTTGAAGGTGTCAAAAAATTCCTTTAAAAAAAAAAAAGGTGTTAAAAAATTATGTATCAGGAAAAACAGATTTTTGAACGGTTACCAGCAACTTGAGGATGTAAAAGCAACCTTACAATTCCCACAAAAGTAGTTGTTCCACGAGTATGTACAGGAGGAGGAAGAGATTAATTAATGTTGCATATATATATATATATATATATATATATATATATATATATATATATATATATATATATATAAATTGAAAGCTATATCTCTTTTCTTCAAAACTAAAAAGGCACAAACAATGGAGACCAGAAGAATAACATTTCTCGTCATAGCCATTCTTGTGTCCTTCCTCGTGAATGTCAATGCTCACGGTGTATCAACAACCGTGAAAGATTTCTGCACCAAAAACAAAAACACTAAATTCTGCATACAAGCCTTCGAATCCGATCCCCGTAGCGCCACAGCCAAAGACATGGTTACTCTCTTGAAAATCTGCGTAGATTCAGCTGCTGCAAATGCTAAGAAAACCCACCAACTTCTTTCCGGATATTCGTACACACCGAAAAATCTTGCATTGAAGCCTGTTGTCAGTACATGCATATCAGCTTATGATGGTTATCTTTCAATGTTGAAAGGTGTGGTCGGAGAATTCAATGCAGATCCTCAGACAGCAAGCTATGATGGGATGCTTGCACTTGCGGAATTGAATCCATGCAATGATTCTTTGAAGGAGAGCAAAGTTACTGAATCTGAAATACATTCAACATATCAAACGGCTTCTCAGTATTGTATGCTTTGTGTTGATGTTGCTAGTGCTGGTGGGAAACCATGATTTCGTTCCAATTAATTCTAACCCCACATTATATATATTAACCCTTATATTAAAACCTCATTTCCCTTTGTGTGTTGTTGTATGATAAATGAGTGTAATTAATTGATTGTATTGATTCATAATGTTAGTATTACATTTGTAAAAGATATATAGGTGCATAGGATTATTCTAGAAATCGTTGTAACAAATGCTACGACTACAATTGAATGAATAAAATCTTACTAATGATACTTTATGTCTAATATCTCTGATACCACCCTCAAGTTGGACGCTTACGCAGTCACAACTTCTCATGTTGATGAAGAAATTGTGGCCGAGGTAAGGACTTAGTTAGTGATCAATCAGCAAGTGGATCATTAATTAGCATTGACATGTGATACCCGGCGGAGGAGCTTTTTTTTGTATTTGATCGCGGATATATATAGTGATTAATCGATGGCCACATGTTTAAAAAGGGAGTGAAAGATAAGATTAGAGTAGAACTGAGTGGTGTGGAGATTGTCACAATAAACAACTGGAGGTGTAGGGTTGGGAAATCCGAGATCATGGAGGAGGAAAGTAACCCAAATGAGCTCCACGGTGGCCGTGGCAACAGAGCGATACTTCGCCTCAATAGAAGAACGAGCGATGTGGTTTGTTTCTTAAAGCTCCAGAAGATTGGGTTGCGCCCTAAGTAGACAATAGAAGCGCTGGTGGATGCAAAATTATATCTACCTCCACCCCAGTCAACATCAGAGAAGGCATGAACAGTGATGGGTGTGCGCTTACGGAACTGTAACCCATAGTTACAAGTACCAACAAGTTAGCGTAAGAGACGTTTCGAGAAATTCCAATGAAGATCGGTTGTTGGTGCATATATTGAGAAAATTTATTATTGACGGCGAAGGAAATATCGGGATGGGTGAACGATAAATACTAAAGACTACCAACCACATTTGATACTACTTAGGATCAGCAAGTGGGGGTCCCAGATTTAGCCTTCATGGAAGAATGTCATTAGGTAATAGAGTAGCCATGGAGTTTGCTTCTTGAAGATGAAGTTTGGTTAGCAAATCTATAAGATATCTCCGTTGAGATAGTAAAAGTTTCTGGGAGTTAGGAATAACCTCCACCCCTTAAAAATAGGAGAGAGTCCCCAGGACATGGCCTAGTGGTAAAGGGCTTGGGTGTTATAGTGACAGCTGGACCGGGAGCTGGAGGTTGGAGGTTCGATTCCCTTATAGGACGACTTCTTTCCAGTATCATGGTATAATGGCAGCCCTTGACTCTGAGCCACTAGGTTACCTGATTAACATCTCCACTCATTCCGTGGGATAGGGGAGTGAGGACCATTTTGGTTAGGGTTTAACCGTTTTTTAGGAGAGAGTGCCAAGATCTTTAAAGGCAAAACCCGTGCCAAGATGGTGAATGAAGTGTTTAAGAGCCTGGGTATTATTACTTGTGATAATGAGATCATCCACATGGATTAATATGTAAAGAACCACAGAGTCGTAATTGAAAATAAATAACGATGTATCAGCATGTGCATTGTGAAAACCAGCTGAAAGAAGATATGACTTAGGCTCATCATGCACACGGAGCCTGTTTGAAACCATATATAGCCTTTTTAAGTATGCAAATGTAATATGGGTGGTCAAGATCCACAAAACATTGTGGTTGGGAAAGATAGACTCACTCATGAAGATTGCCTTGCAGAAAATCATTGTTAGTATCAAGTTGTCGAAGAGACCACCCATGCGCAAGAGCCAAAGGAAGAACCACCTGAATAGTATTGGGTTTGACAATCGGACTAAATGTTTCATAGTAGTCAATGTCTGGCCGTTGATGAAAACCCTGAGAAACCAATCAAGCTTTATACCGCTCAAAATAGCCATCTGGATAATACTTGAAAAGAAAAATCCATATAGAGCCAACAACAATGAAATTGGGATCGAAGGGAATAAGGTCCCAGGTACCATTACACATCAAAGTGTCGTGCTCTTATTGCATTGCTTGATGCCATTTAAGGCGTTTGAGTGCTTGGGTAGAGGAATGAGGCTCAGTTTCAGGTTTTTGTAGATAAGTATGGAGATTGAGCATTTGAATTGGTTTGCGGATGTTGTTCTTAGCACGGGGTCACATGGGATGCATGGTGTTGGGGTTATGGGTAGGAGGTGGAGGGGGTAGAAGGGGAGGCGGGTGGGGAAGATAGGGGACATTGGCTGAAGGGTGTGAAAAGGGACACTATGGGAGGTTGGGGAACGGATTGCGTGTTGAAGCTGTGAAATTGAAAACACAACAAAAAATACAATGGGGAACTCTTATTACTATGAATAATGAATGAGTTTAATTACAAGGTTGCTGATCGTGGAGTATTTATATTGTTAGGAAATCTACGCGGGAACACAGCGGAATTCAAAATTTATTTCCTTTTAACCAGGATCGACTTCGTTTAAGCAATAAACAAATAAGCTAGTAGACGGTGGTTACCTTTCTTGATCTAAAAGATCGACGCTTTGACCATCTAGGGAGAGTAGTAGTGCATGGAGTCACCCAAGCGTTCGGCCTCTACCGCTAGTCCACACGAACAACCCGCCGGAATCCACCATTGGATTGCTATTAGAAAAATTCGGTTGCTAAACCGGCATTTTCTCTCTCTAGAAAAGCTCTCTATTTTTACAAGAAACTATTAGTCTCTTGGAATTGTAATGTACAAAAGAGCTAGCCAACCCTTTTCTTTTATAGGTGTTGGGGCGCCCCATTGTGATCCCAATCTGATTGTGAGAAGCTTCCTAGTAGATTGAGGAAAGAGAAAACTTTTTTCTAATAAAATAAGGAAAATATATTTGATTGAGTTATCTCATTAATATTCAATATCTTATATTAAATATTTTTCCAAGATATTGTCAATATCTAATATCGATTATCTTTATCTTATTACCATAAATCTATTTTTCCAAAATCAATTAATATCCAATATTAATATTATGGTAATTCTATTAATAAAATTGCACAATCCAAGTATATCATATATACTTTACAACTTGCGCCCCATATTGCCAAATATTAGCATCGGAATATTCTTTAATTAATAAAATATATGATTAATTAATTTGCAAAATACATGTATATCATATATATACATATTTTTGACTTATACAACAACTATGTATATTTAATTAATCAACACAATTAATATCTTGTATTTAATTTATTCATAATAAATAAACACTACCATATTAATTTATCACTATAACACTTTATAGTCGAGATAAACTTTCCTTATTTGATGATCACTATAACCGCATTTTAATCCGGCTAGATGTTCTTATGTGTGTGACTCGATAGGCTTCCGAATATCTTGGCCGTAGACACAAAGTGCAAATTATGAAAATGCCCTCCATACCTATCGATCACGGAATAGCGTCTAGCAACACACCGTGACCCCCAATCATCGGAAGAGTCAAATGCAATGACTACTACCTTTCATGTGATACAGTTACCGTGTAAATAGAATCCTATCGCTGTAATAATATCCATACGGTCGTACGTCGAGTGTCAAGCATCAACTGTTGGAAAGGTGTCCTAAACCCAATCGGGTTGGACCGAATCCGACCGGGTCGAGTCGTTTACAGTCTGTTTAGTTCATGTAATAACTTAATTATGATTAATAAAAGCACTTATGTTATTATATATTGTTTATCTTCATATTATTTGTTGTACATATATAGTAACGTCCCTAGTGTCAAACTGTGATAGAGAAACCATGATAGTGATTATGGTTGATGAGATCTCTAATCACTATAACAAGTTTGGTACTTGAATGTCTATAGTCCTATGTACTGTCAAATGGGACATTGATAGTATAATCAGACTAGCACGTATTGGATGTCTTCTATCTTATAGAAGGTAGGGATAGATCTCGTGTATCGAAGTGTAGAGACACTTGGACTGTATGTGGACGTGTATTAGAGAATGCGTACGTTAGACTGACCCACTTACATTAAGTGTCACACTATGTGGCGGTTGTGTAATTATCCTTTTGACCGGAGTCTTCATGGCATCACGGTGTGGATTGTCATGCTTTGACACTATTGAGATTTCCCCTAGCCACGGGGCGATCATGCGGTAGTGATTGGGTGTGATATTGAAGCATGCGGAGTATACATGATTGGTCGTCCGGGAATCGCGTATCCTATGGTTGGGATCAAATATCCGAAATGGTCTTCTTATAAGGAATGTCTAGCTCTCAAGAATCTTTGAAAAATGGGAGTAAATGTGTTATCCCGAGAGAGCTTGGTATCCAGATTATAAGATACGATCGTTAATGTATTGACACTCGAGATACGATCGTATGGATATTATTACAGCGATAGGATTGTAAGTTGCACGGTAACTGCTTCACATGAAAGGTAGTACTCATTGCTTTTGACTCTTCCAATGATTGGGGGTCACGGTGTGTTTCTAGACGCTATCCCGTGATCGTTAGGCATGAAGGGCATTTTAGTAAATTGCACTTTGTGTCTACGACCAACATATTCGGAAGCCTATCGGGTCACACACATATGAACTTCGAGTCGGATTAAAATGCGGTTATAGTTGATAACCAAATAATGAAAGTTTATATCTAGACTATAAATGCTATAGTGGTAAATTAATACAGTGATATTTATTTATTATGAATAAATAAAATACAAGATATTAATTATATATAAATTATATTAATTAAAGAATATTCCGGAAGTCAATTTATTGACTATTGGGGCGCCACATTGATGTGTATAAGATACACTTAGATTGTGCATTTTAATTAATAAGATTACCATAATATTAATATATGATATTAATTGATTTTGGAAAAATAGATTAATGGTAATAAGATAATTATATTCAATATAAGATATTGGCAAAATTAATTATAATTAAAGAGATAAATCAATCTAATTGATTTTCCTTATTTTATTGGAAAAATGTTTTCTTCTCCTCCACACCAAGATGGGGCGCCCTTCTCACTATAAATAAGAGGTGGTGTCAAACTCTTTTGTATATCACAATAGCAAGAGCTCATAGTTCTTGTGTAAAATAGAGAGCATCCTATAGTGAGTTGGAGAGAGGGGAAAAAGGCCGGTCTAGCAACCGGAGTTTTCCAATAGCAATCCAAAGAGGATTCCGGTGAGGAGTTCGTGTGGATTAGCGATAGAGACCGGACACGTGGACGGCTTGCGCACTGTACTACTCTCCGTTGACGCTCAAAGCGACGATCTTATAGATCATCAAGGTATAACCGTCAAACAACTTAACGTGTTTATTGCATTAAACGAAGAACGATCTAGAAAAAGGAAATCAAATTTTAAATTCCGCTGCGTTAAACTAGATATTTCCTAACAGTGGTAGCAGAGCCAGACTTCGAGCTTAAGCAATAAGCACAATTTAATTGCGTAGTAATTAATCAATAGATGCAAGATTTAAATCACGAGACAGTTAAAACAAAAAAAGGAACCGTGGGGGGGCTCGGCCGACTGGCGGCTGCCCCCCTCCTATGCGTCGGTGGCGGCGGCTCTAGGACTGCCGTCATCGGCTGTCCTCTTCCAACGGGGAGATCGACCCTTTTTCGTTTTGTAATATTTATTGTGCATAGATATCTCGTTTGTTTAGTTGTGTCATATAGCCAACCAATGGTTCAAATAGTTTGGGTCATTGGGAAACCATAGTGGCATATTAACCAAAATATTGACCTTTCCAAATATTGATTTGGAATAGGCCTAGGCCCTTTTCAAATATTTAATTTGTAAAAGGCCTAGGCCACTTCCAAAATTTTGATTTTGAAAAGTGGCCAGGCCTAAACAAAAAACAATTGGTCTTTCCAAATATTTGATTTGGAATAGGCCTAGGCCCTTTTCAAATATTTGATTTGTAAAAGGCCTAGGCCTAGGCCACTTCCAAAATTTTGATTTTGAAAAGTGGCCAGGCCTAAACCAAATTTGGTTTTGGAAGGTGCCTTTTGGTTTAGGAAACCAAAGACATCTCTTTTGGTTAAGAACCAAAATGAAAGGAAACAAATTGAGACTTTATAATTTTAATTTTATTTTGAATAGTTCAAATTTAATAAAATTGAAATTAAAATCGATTTAAAAATTAAATGTTAATTTTATTTTCGATTAAGTCATATAATTAATTAAAAGTTAGTTAATTATTTGATGTGATAAAATAAAGACGCATAAGTAGTTAAAAATTAAAATTTGATCTATTCATAAGATATAATTGTATGAAATAGATGTGTAGATATAATGTGATTATATGGACCCCGATTGATCATGAACTCTACCAGTAGGATAGATTGAAATTTTTTCTTTATGTTGTTTTTTGAAATTGTCCAGGGCCGTTATTAAGAACGTGACCCAGTCTACTTTTTGCATTTATCCCATTCACGTTAGCTCCCCCCCCCCCCCGTGTGCGGCGGGTGTAATTATTTATTAGATAGATTATTATGTAACAAGAATGAAGCAAGAAGATGAAGACCAAAGAGAGATAAAGAACTCATTGGCGTACAACAATAAAGATCCTATTGGCGGTTGTAGACACCCTTAGTTTGTGACCCGCGGTTTCGTCAGTTTGTATTCGAAACCGCACCTAGGAAAAGTCCATTATCATACCGGTTATTTTGTGCGCGGAATGTTGTGTATATTTTACTTTATATGATATCGTAGTAATATGCACATAGTAGATGAGACCATAATCAAACAAAATTAATTAAGTGAATTAATTTAAAATTATTCCCACGCCAAAAATCGAGCCAAAATTGTATCCCAATATTATAATGACGGTGAAGAGCCCTTGTTCGGATCCAACTGATCGACCCACGTCGGGAGTTTACCTACCTCGGGTATATCGTCATTATCGAGATATGATCCTTATGAGATCTCATGAATATTTGGGTTACGACTCGACTAAGAATCTTGCGGTGATTGGCCCACGTCAGGATCGTCTGATTTTAGAGACAAGTGGTGGCTATCACATGGAGATGTGAAATGTCAAAGAGTTGACTGGTGATCGAGACTTTCTAGGTGTCCAATCTTACCGGCAGTGTACCGGGTCAATTGTAGTTTAGTAAGTGGTCAAGGTCGTATCCCACGAGGATTGTGAGGTTGAACACCAAAAAGCTATTATTATCTTGATCTAAGTCGCAATAATTCAAGAAGGTAAATTTATCTAAAATCTACTACTACAAAGGGTAATAAAATTATAAAAAGCCTAGCCATGACAATGCATTGATCAAATATATCTCTACTAGTATCATGGGAATGAACTACCTACCAACCTTCCGTTAGTGTTCATGTGTGTGTTACTGGTGCACTCCTAATGCTAACAATTTCCCCTCATACGAGTGCACGAAATTGTTCTATGCCTCCTCCTTGGTAAAACCTCAATTAAACCTAATGATTTGACATGATAATCTCTCGAGTACAAATAATCTTTCCCCGGATAAGAAAGAGGGTTCCGTTTGTCAGACGGCCAATTTTACCTTCCGGTTTTCCTATTCCTTCTCCCACACCTAATATCTCCGTTCGGTCTCAACTAAGTGTGTGTGTGCTAGTGTTAAGGTGATCAATCCAACACCAACAAGCAATACAGTGAAAATAGGAAAAGATAACAACAACACAAAAAGCTATGAAATACATGAATTAACATTCCCAATCAACATAATAGAGATTAATAATTATCACAACAACATCATCTTGGCTAGTTACAAATTTAGCTACTCATTACTACAATTACTAATACATTGAAATTAGTATTCATAGCAATAAGATTATCAAAACAAAAATAAAACTAGAATGTTACCGATTACAACCGTTGAATTTCAAAGGAAAAGCTTCAATCATCTTCGTAGAGCATTCATGGAGCCGACTGATCTTGGTGTTGAGCTTCATCCAATTAACTACCCCAACCGGTTGAGTTAACATTCAAAGAAATAATTTTGAGATGAAAATAGCTAAATATTGTAACTAATTTTCGGCTCTAATAGCCTTGAAATATTTTTGCCTGCAAGAGGAAATAAAATAAAGAAGGAGATATATATCCCTTTCTTCCCTCTTTTGATTGTGTATATATAGAAAATTTCTCCTCTGATCGTGAATAGTAGATGGGAATAATTAAAGGGCCCCATTTCCGGTCTAGGCCGGAAATTCCCGGTCTGAGCCGGACCTTGGCATGTGCAATTGCCATGTGCATTAAATGCTCAATTATTCTCCAAATCTTGCCAAATCGGTGATATATTCCGGCGTGCGCCGGTTTCTTCCGGTCTGCGCCGGATCTTGTCAAATCTAAGGAGATGTAACGGAATTTTTATAAAATTTGTTCCGATAATTATTTTCCGTATCCATCGAGCTTTATGTCACGAACCAAAGGCGTCACCACGTGGTATACGTAATAAAACAAAGCGAGAAAAACCACGGGTAATTTTATAATAAAAATAGGCCGACAAGCCTATAAATATGTCAAAATAGTGAGATTTTATTATATCTACTATATATAAAAACAAACCGTATTATCATGATATTTATTATATTTGATATAAAACTATCACTAAAAACTTAGGAAATGGGATTAAAAATGCATTAAAATACATCATCTGGTTGACATACATCAACCACTCCCCACTTAGCCTTTGGTCGTCCTCGAGCAAAGAAGCGATAAAATGATTAAAGCCACAACCGTTAGTTGTACAATATCAAGAAATGAAGGTTCAACTAGATGATGCAACCAATCAAAATTTAAAGATTACATGTTATTCTGCTGTCTAAGAGAGTAGTGTAGTGTGTGGACGAACATTTCTCATCTTTTGTTACTATTCAACCAATCGAGAAATCATGCATACTGAATTTAATAAATGCAAACCATAAGCTTAAGAGTGATACCAATCTCCACTAATCGAGGTATTCGGAATCACGAAGATAGGTCGGGTAGGACTTGCAAGCTTGTAATGTCAGGCTCGGGTATTGGCTAATCGAAGGGATAAAAAGGATATAACAAGAACAACTGCAAGATAGCAAAGTTTTATACCTTCAATTCCATTGTTTTTCTGAATTGACAACTCCAATTCTCTCGCATAATTGCCAAAGACGTCTCCTCAACAATAAACATAAGATATGAAGTATCTTTTCATTTGATTTATCATCCGAACTCGCATTACTTGAATTTGTCGAACTCGTCCTCCAAATCTGCCTTCTAAAACTTACCCTTTATCAGAAATAAATATATTGTTGTGATTTGTTTTTTTTTTTTTTTCTGAAATAACATACATCAACGGTCTCCAAACTCGATAGATATCGCCTCAACTTTTGCGCCAATAAAATTGTCCAACCTTCAACTTCCAAAGTTATCTCCGCACAATACACAGAAACTTGCTAATCTTGCGGGACATGAAGGGAATGTAGACCAGAATTAGGCTAAAGGTCGGATAATAATGCGGTTAATTACGAATGGCTAGTTCGAGTGGGGTCTCACCACTCTTCAAAGGCTGAGGTGGGGACAGGTGGAAATTACGTTCGGGACGGCCGTTTGGCTATGGTTAAGTCAAAGAAATGCCAGGACCGTCATCCCTAACTTCGATTCCAAACACCTTTCTATTTCGCCTCGAAAGGATATCAAACCTAAGTTCTAGTTGCTACTGAGGCATATATGCATAATTTCACAAAGTTTGCATATTTAACAAAAACTTAGAATATACGTGTTCCACGGATTCACACTACTATCAAAGATTTGCAAGATAAAATGTACCTTTAATTTATTAAGGTTGTTCATTCTTGAAATATTCATTCTATTAATTGCAAAGCCAAATGTTGTGCCAAAAATTATTTATTCTACTAATCATGCTCGAAAATTAATCAAAATTTAAGTGTTTCTCGAGTATTTAGTGAAATTATCCTTATTAGACTAACTACGTCCACACTCACTACACTTACCCGTCATCGTCCCGATGAGAAGTGAGTAGTAAAAAATAGTTAGGAAATAAGGGAATCAAAAGTAGTCAAAACAAGTACCGGGATGCTATAAAAGGGTGGGTGGGTGGGCATAAACAAGAAATGAAATGACAAGCAATCCCAAGTACTAGCAAAGTATCAACCAAAATGTAGACACAAAGGATCATTGGCCACACGGGCCTCACAAGCGAGCAAAATATTATACCAAACTTTTTCTATCAACCTTAGTCCAAGAAATGATGCATTTGAATTTTCTCTTTGCTTTCTCTCGGGATTTTCGGATAACCACCTAATCGTCCCGTTTTAATGACATTCAAACATTCATCCACGAGACTCGGTGAAACAAAATGAAAATCAATCCGAAGTATTGGCAAAGTATCATCCAAAGTATGAGTAATTATTATATTTAACATTTTTACGGGCTGCCTCCCGGTAGCGCTTTTGTTTAATGTCGTTTGCTCGACACTTAAACAACCATAATGATGATGATTAACTAATATAATATACTAAACAAAATGGGATACTTCTAACAATTACTCACCAAAGCATGTAACAATTAAGCACACGATCGATCGAAAATAAATGCTTAAGGAATAATTAAAAGATAGTACCCGTGATTTTACTATATTTATAGTCTATAGCTAGACTTTTCCTTGCTTAGGTCTTTAATGCACTGGTGGTGGGTCATCCTCGCGCACCGCATCCGTCTTTTTCATCAAAATCAGTCTCCAACATAATGTAGACGAATGCCACCAATCCCAACGATTCTTGACCTCTTTCTTCGATTTTCGAGCTTTTGGTTTGTGAGCTTTCACATTATCGCTCACGTCTTCTTCAACTACCTGCGTGTTAGTATGATCCACAACAAGGGGACACGAAGTGTCCACAAAAGAACAAGATTCTAGTGTAGTGTATGGATATTTCAATGAATTGTAGATGTTGAAGACGACGCGCTCATCATTTACTCCTAAACTAAGCTCTCCCTTATGGACATCGATTATAGCTTCCACCGTTGCTAAAAATGGTCTACCGAGGATAAGGGGTGTAGTGTACCCTACCTCCATATCCATAACAACAAAATCGACGGGGAAGTAAAATTTATCAACTTTCACTAGTACATCCTCAATGACTCCCATTGGACGTTTTATGGATCTATCCGCAAGTTGGAGAGTCATCTCCGTACGCTTAAGCTTGCATATGCCAAGTTTCATGAAATCATTATAGGACATGAGGTTTATGCTCGCACCAAGATCACATAGCGCCTTCTCAAACAAAAGTCCCCCAATATCACATAGGATAGTAAAACTCCCGGGGTTTTTAAGTTTAGGAGGAAGCTTGTGTTGAAGCACGGCGGAACACTCCTCACTTAGACACACCGTCTCATACTCTTCCAACCGTTTCTTTTTGGATAGTATGTCTTTAAGAAACTTACCATACGCTGGCATATTAGTGAGTGCTTCGATGAAAGGGATATTAATGGTTAAGTGCCGAAAAGTGTCAAGAAAACGTGCATACTTCTTGTCCAACTTCATCTTTTTGATTTCCTCTCTCGGGGGATAGGGAAGTGATTCAAGATCAATTAAAGTAGGGTTAGAATGTATACCTCCCTTGCCCTTGTCGTTTGATGAAGATGGTGAAGCTTCCTTGAAAGTTTGTGCATTAGGTAGACGCCATGTGTCATCATTTTGCACCTTTTTCTTCAAAATCCGCTCTGGATGTTGTGCTGCCCTGTTGGTTTGAACCGATGTGAGTTTTGGTTGAGCCGGATGAGGTTCGGTTTGAACCGGCCCTTCCAAACTTGATTCCTTTCCAGCATGCTCATTGAACAAGGTCCTCAAATCACTCAATCTTGGATTTTTCAATAGCCTTGGAACCTTTATATGTTCTTCTTCTTCCTTCACCTCAACATAGCCATCATTTTTCCAGGAATCATCAATAATTTCTTCCTCTTCTTCACTCCACTCTCCCTCTTTCTTGTCATTCAAATCTTCTTCAACATCATTGCTTTCCTCATTATGCCCATATGACCTTCCACTTCGAGTAATAACCTGGACTCCTCTCGGGTTTCTCTCGGTGTTTCTTAATAATCCACCCGGGGGTCTACTATTATTTCTCTCGCCTTCCCTAGTCAAAAGGTCTTCAATAACTCTTATTGAGGCTTCCGTCGTTCTCATTCTCATTTCGTGCCCACTCATAGATGTTTTCAAAGTACCAACCTCTTGAGACATCATACCAATAGAAGTCATCATTGTTTGCATATTGGTGGCTTGAGTAGACACAACTCCCATCAAGTTTTCCATCAAAATTTTCAAATGGGAGACATCCTCCATTGATTGAGAACTTTGTTGAACATGGGCTTGTTGAGTAGGAATTTGTTGGTAAAAGGATGTGGTTCAAAAACATTGGTGTGAGTGTTGTTCAAATCCCGACGTTGTTTCAATAAATTCATTTCTTCTTGTGTAGATACATCGGAGTTTGATAATTCTTCAATATGAAAAACACCAAATGTCACATCATCACACTTTCTACGCTTTAACTCTCTCTTCCCCGCTTGTAATTTATCCATACTTTCATTTATCACCGCCAATTCTCCCAAAATTTCTTTCTTATTTGAATTGTGCTCATCCCCAATGGCAACTTCCATTTCACTTGGGCCGGGATCCCACAATTTCTCATTTCTTGTCACTCTTTCAATAGCCTTATAAACATCTTGGGCCGTGCTCATCATAAGTGATCCATGACATGCCGAATCAATTTTTTTCCTTGACAATTTATGCAAACCTCTACAAAATAATTGGACTTGCATGTCCAAAGTATATTCGTGGTTCGGACACGCCCTCAGAAGCTTGTTAAAACGGTCCCAAGCATTGTCCAAAGATTCAATTAAATCTTGCTTGAAATTAGCAACTCTTACCTTCAACTCCAAATATCTACCCGGTGGAAAGTATTGCTTCAAAAATTCGGTTTTTATGTCATCCCATGATTGCAAGTGATGGTGGGGAAGTGACATAAGCCATTCCTTTGCTTGACCCTTCAATGAAAAAGGAAATAATGCAAGACGGGTAAATCTTTGACAAGCACTATTTTGGAATCCCGTATTGCATATTTCTTCAAAGTTATAAAGATGTGAATGTGGGTCATCATGGGTCTTTCCATGGAATTGGGCTCTACTCTCCACTAGACTGAACATATGAGACTTGATTGAAATTTTTTAGCATCAATGTGAGGTAGCCGAATAGGATTATGAACTTGATTTTTTCTTTGAGTGGCTTGCTCACAAAGAGGTCTATTTTGGTAGGGTGGATTTTGGGGTGGATCGTATGGATATGGTTCATAGGGTGGTGGAGGAATTGGTGGAGGTGGTGGACTTTGTGGATATGGTTCTTGTGGTGGTGGTGGAGGATAGTCATTTGGATTTAAGGGATTTTGTTCAAAAAGGGCATTTTCGTGGTTATGCCATCCTTGTGCATTTCCTTGCACCTCGTTCATTTCCTCTTCTTGGTGTGATGTCTCTTGTGAAGATGCTTCACCAAGATCCAATTCACTACGAGCTTGGCCAACCTTTCTCTCAAATAAATGATCCCTAATATAAGTGTTGATATCCGGGATATAAGGAGTATCGGGGACCTTACAACGTAGAGAATGGTTCATCAACTACAAGATAGAAAATAACAAGAACACAATTAATAGCACTTGGTGACTTACCAAAGAGGTAAGCACAAAAAAAAATAGAAACGAGATTAGAAAAAGATTGACTTATTCTCAAGAATTTTGAGCTAGTATAAGTATCAACCGTTACACAATCCCCGGCAACAGCGCCAAAAAACTTGATCGAGACTTTCTAGGTGTCCAATCTTACCGGCAGTGTACCGGGTCAATTGTAGTTTAGTAAGTGGTCAAGGTCGTATCCCACGAGGATTGTGAGGTTGAACACCAAAAAGCTATTATTATCTTGATCTAAGTCGCAATAATTCAAGAAGGTAAATTTATCTAAAATCTACTACTACAAAGGGTAATAAAATTATAAAAAGCCTAGCCAAGACAATGCATTGATCAAATATATCTCTACTAGTATCATGGGAATGAACTACCTACCAACCTTCCGTTAGTGTTCATGTGTGTGTTTTGGTGCACTCCTAATGCTAACAATTTCCTCATAAACGAGTGCACTAAATTGTTCTATGCCTCCTCCTTGGTAAAACCTCAATTAAACCTAATGATTTGACATGATAATCTCTCGAGTACAAATAATCTTTCCCGGATAAGAAAGAGGGTTCCGTTTGTCGACGGCCAATTTTACCTTCCGGTTTTCCTATTCCTTCTCCCACACCTAATATCTCCGTTCGGTCTCAACTAAGTGTGTGTGTGCTAGTGTTAAGGTGATCAATCCAACACCAACAAGCAATACAGTGAAAATAGGAAAAGATAACAACAACACAAAAGCTATGAAATACATGAATTAACATTCCCAATCAACATAATAGAGATTAATAATTATCACAACAACATCATCTTGGCTAGTTACAAATTTAGCTACTCATTACTACAATTACTAATACATTGAAATTAGTATTCATAGCAATAAGATTATCAAAACAAAAATAAAACTAGAATGTTACCGATTACAACCGTTGAATTTCAAAGGAAAAGCTTCAATCATCTTCGTAGAGCATTCATGGAGCCGACTGATCTTGGTGTTGAGCTTCATCCAATTAACTACCCCAACCGGTTGAGTTAACATTCAAAGAAATAATTTTGAGATGAAAATAGCTAAATATTGTAACTAATTTTCGGCTCTAATAGCCTTGAAATATTTTTGCCTGCAAGAGGAAATAAAATAAAGAAGGAGATATATATCCCTTTCTTCCCTCTTTTGATTGTGTATATATAGAAAATTTCTCCTCTGATCGTGAATAGTAGATGGGAATAATTAAAGGCCCCATTTCGGTCTAGGCCGGAAATTCCCGGTCTGAGCCGGACCTTGGCATGTGCAATTGCCATGTGCATTAAATGCTCAATTATTCTCCAAATCTTGCCAAATCGGTGATATATTCGGCGCGCGCGGTTTCTTCCCGATCTGCGCCGGATCTTGTCAAATCTAAGGAGATGTAACGGAATTTTTATAAAATTTGTTCCGATAATTATTTTTCCGTATCCATCGAGCTTTATGTCACGAAACCAAAGCGTCACCACGTGGTATACGTAATAAAACAAAACGAGAAAAACCACGGGTAATTTTATAATAAAATAGGCCGACAAGCCTATAAATATGTCAAAATAGTGAGATTTTATTATATCTACTATATATAAAAACAAACCGTATTATCATGATATTTATTATATTTGATATAAAACTATCACTAAAAACTTAGGAAATGGGATTAAAAATGCATTAAAATACATCATCTGGTTGACATACATCAACTGGTCAACCAATGGAAATCGAATAAGATTTGATCGGTAATAGGTACCCACCTTCGAAATTGACCCGGTCGATCGGCCCACGTCGGGGATCGAGTCAACTAGATAGGATTCCATCCACTAAAGAATTAATTAAATTCTTGAAAGCCAATTGTGAATAGTTGGCTAGTGGGAGTAAAACCTTATAAAATTTTAAGTGCAAATTTAGGGTTTTTTAAATACATAAGCTTTTACTTATTCTATCTTTATTTATTGTTGTAGAAAAATGTCAAACAAATTGAACCTTCGTTTTATCATCGACAATAAGTTTGACGAAACTAATTTTCTCGATTGGGAAAGAAACCTCAAAATCGTTTTGAGGCATGAGAAGATTGGCTATGTCTTGGACGAGGCCCTACCGGAAGAGCCCGCTGAGGGTTCGGCTGCAGATGCTGTCGAGAAGTATAACAATCACTGTTCTGATAGTACTGATGCTACATGTATCATGTTTGCTTCGATGACATCTGAACTGCAGAAACAGCATGAGTCTATGGACGCCTACACAATCATGATCCAACTAAAGGAACTCTACGCTTCTCAGTCTCGCACTGAGAGGTACGAGGTCTTGAAGGCCCTGTTTAGTTGTAAGATGGCATATGGGACTGCTGTGGGGTCACATGTGCTTAAGATGATCGGGTACATAGAGAGGCTCAGGAAGCTGGGCCACAAGTTGGAACGAGAGTTAAGTATTGACTTAATTCTACAGTCTCTACCTGATCATTCTCACAGTTCGTGATGAATTATCACATGAACAAGATAGATTGCTCCCTTGCGGAGTTATTGAACATGTTGAAAACTGCTGAGGGCACTGTGAGGAAGGGAAAGCAAGTGTTGTTGGTCACTTAAAGCAAGGGCAAGGCCAAAGCCCAGAAAAAGTCCAAGAAGGCAAAGGCTGTACCTAAGCCAACGCCTAAGATAGCAAAAGACAAATCCAAGGATGCTTGCTTCCATTGCGGTGAGACCGGACATTGGAGGAGAAAGCGCAAAGGCTTGAGTACCAAGAAGAAGCGATCGATGCTTCTACTTCAGGTATATTTATGATTGAGATCAACATTACTTCTTCTAAGTCTAAACCACTGGGTATTAGATACTGGTTGTGGTTCTCATATTTATACGAATATGCAGGCACTAAGAAGAACTAGAGAGCTAAGGAAAGGAGAGGTGGACCTACGCGTTGGAAATGGAACAAGTGTTGCTGCATTGGCCGTAGGGGTTTATTTTCTTTCATTGCCCAGTGGGCTAGTACTTGAACTTAATAACTGTTATTTTGTTCATGCTCTTACGAAGAGCATTATTTCTATTTCCGCATTAGATGTTGATGGATTTTCATTTACGTTTGAGAATAAATGTTGTTCTTTATCACGTGATGGAATTTTTTATGGTACTGGCATACTTAGCAACGGTCTCTACATATTAGATATGAATGTTGACATACTTAATATAAATAACAAGAAAGCCAAGACAAATGACTTGAATGAATCCTACTTATGGCATTGTAGACTCGGCCATATAAATAAGAATCGTATTTCCAAACTCCATAAAGATAGAATGTCGAATCAATTCGATTATGAATCGTTTGATACATGCGAAGCTTGTTTACTTGGCAAGATGACAAAGTCACCTTTTAGTGGTAAAGGGATAAGATCCAATGAATTGCTTGAGCTCATACATACTGATGTATATGGCCCAATGTCAATTCAAGCCAAAGGAGGATACTCTTATTTTATCACTTTCACTGATGACCATTCTCGTTATGGTTATATATATTTAATGAAGTATAAGTCTGAAGCCTTCGAAAAGTTCAAGGAATTCAGAAGTGAAGTGGAGAAACAACTAGGTAAGGAAATCAAAACACTTCGATCTGATCGAGGTGGAGAATACTTAGATGGAGAGTTTCAAGACTATTTGAAGGAGAATGAGATTATGCCTGAATGGACCCCTCCCGGGATGCCACGGATGAATGGCGTGTCTGAGAGGAAGAACCGCACCTTGTTAGACATGGTGCGATCCATGATGATCTATGCAGTTCTCCCAAAATCATTTTGGGGGTATACTCTAGAAACCGCATCCTATACATTAAACCGAGTTCCATCAAAGACGGTTGATTCTACACTATACGAGGTATGGGCCAAGAAGAAACCGAATCTGGCATATCTTAAACCTTGGGGTTTTCCGACTTATAAGAAGCGGATGATGCCTGACAAATTAGAGGCCAGATCTGAAAAATGTCTATTTGTGGGCTATCCTAGAGAAACTAGAGGATACCAATTTTACCATCCTGATGAACAAAGGGTGTTTGTTGCCAGGACTGGCCACTTTCTGTAGAAAAAGTTTATTCTGGATAAGGTCAGTGGGAGTAAGATTGATCTTGAAGAAATTCGAGAACCACTTACGGATAACAGTCAGTTGATGGAAGTAGAGGACTCGCCACACACCACGGTGTGGCGACGCCACCTCCTCTACGGTGGACACACTAGCACCTCGAAGATCCACCAGGGAATGCCGTGAACCCGAAAGGTACACTGGCGTGTATCTCATGGAAGATGAGGACCCTAGAACTTATGAGGATGTGCTATTAAGGCATGACAAAGAGAAATGGCTGGAAGCCATGAATTCTGAAATGGAATCCATGAAAGACAACCAAGTTTGGAACTTAGTTGATCCACCTGAAGGAATAGTTCCTATAGGGTGTAAATGGGTAGAGAAAGACCGACATGGACGGTAACGTGACTACCTACAAGGCTAGGTTAGTGGCAAAAGGTTATAAGCAAAGACAAGGAGTTGACTATGACGAAACCTTTTCGCCTGTTGCCATGTTAAAATCCATTAGAATTTTACTCGCTATTGCAGCTTACCATGATTACGAAATCTGGCAGATGGATGTGAAAATAGCTTTCCTTAATGGGAACCTGTCTGAGGAGGTGTATATGACACAGCCTGAGGGTTTCACAACCAATGACGCCAGGATGATATGTAAACTGCAAAGATCCATTTATGGATTAAAGCAAGCTTCTCGGAGTTGGAATCTTTGCTTTGATGAGATAATCAAACAGTTTGATTTCATCAAGAACGAAGATGAGCCCTGTGTTTACAAGACGGTTAGTGGGAGTGCCATTGTGTTCTTAGTGCTTTATGTAGACGACATATTGCTCATAGGGAATTGGGTGCCTATGTTACAATCAGTCAAAGCTTGGTTATCCAAGAACTTCTCAATGAAGGACTTGGGTGAAGCAGCCTATATTTTAGGAATAAAGATCTATAGAGATAGATCTAAAAGGTTTCTTGGTCTGTCGCAATCTACCTATATAGACAAGATGCTGAAGAGATTCAACATGGAGCAGTCCAAGAAATGATTGTTGCCCATGTCACATGGGGTCTACCTGTCGAAGGGAATGAGTCCTAAGACAGAGGAGGAAAGGGCACAAATGAGTAAGACCCCTTATGCTTTGGCAATCGGGTCTATCATGCATGTGTTGAAATAGTGTCCTAAACCCAATCGGGTTGGACCGGATCCGACCGGGTCGGATCATTTCTACTATTTCTTTATGTTTATACATATGTTAAATGGCTTTTATGTTGTCATATATATGTTCTTTTAAAGAACCAATTATGAATTGTTATATGATAACATCCTTAGTATTAAACTATGATAGAGAAACCACGATAGGTGATTATGGTTGATGGGATCTCTAATCACTTTAATAAGTTTGATACTTAAATGTCTCTAGGCTGATGTACTATTAAACAGGGCATTGATAGTATAAACAGACTAGCACGTATTAGATGTCTTATTTCTTTAAGGGCAGGGATAGATCTCGTCTATCGAAGTGTAGAGACACTTGGACTGTACGTGGACGTGTATTAGAGAATGCATACGTTATACCGACCCACTTACACGGTTAAGTGTCACACTATGTGGCGGTTGTGTAATTATCCTTTGGACCGGAGTCTTCATGGCATCACGGTGTGGATTGTCATGCTTTGACACTATTGAGGTTTCCCCTAGCCACGGGGCGATCATGCGGTAGTGATTGGGTATGATATTGAAGCAAGCGGAGTATACATGATTGGTCGTCCGGGAATCGCGTATCCTATGATTGGGATCGAATATCCGAAATGGCCTTCTTATAAGGAATGTCTTACTCTCGTGAATCTTTGCAAAGTGGGAGTAAACGAGTTACTTCGAGAGAGCTTGATATCCAGATTATAAGATACGGTCGTTGATGTTTTGACACTCGACTAACGACCATATGGATATTATTACAACGATAGGATTGTAAGTTACACGGTAACTGTTTCACATGAAAGGTAGTAATCATTGCATTTGACTCTTCCGATGATTGGGGGTCATGGTGTGTTGCTAGACGCTATCCCGTGATCGTTAGGCATGAAGGGCATTTTCGTAATTTGCACTTTGTGTCTACGCCAACATATTCGGAAGCCTATCGGGTCACACACATATGAACATCTAGCCGGATTAAAATGTGGTTATAGATGATAACCAAATAAGGAAAGTTTATCTCGAGACTATAAAGGTTATAGTGGTAAATTAATATGGTGGTATTTATTTATTATGAATAAATATAATACAAGATATCAATTATGGTGATTAATTAAATATATGTATTTAGATACATATGTTGAAAATATATATGTATATTGATACACTTGTATTTTGCAAATTAATTAATCATAGTATTATATTATTAATTAAAGAATATTCCGGAAGCCAATTTGTTGGTCAAAGGGGCGCCACTTTCAATGTGTATAAGATACACTTGGATTGTGTAATTTAATTAATAAGATTACCATATATTAATATTGGATATTAATGACTATAGATTTGCACACATGTGTAAATTGATTTATGGTAATAAGATAAATATAATCAATATAAGATATTGGCAATATTTAGATTTTATTTAATATGAGATATTGTAATAAATGAGATAAATCAATCTAGGAGATATTCCTTATTTTATTGGGAAAAGGTTTTCTTCTCCTCCACACTAAATAGGGGCGCCCCAACCACTATAAATAAGAGGTGGGTGTCAAGCTCTTTTGTACAACACAATTCCAAGAACTAATAGTTCTTGTGTAAAATAGAGAGCATTCTATAGAGAGTTGGAGAGAGGGGAAAAAGGCCGGTCTAGCAACCGGAGTTTTCCAATAATAATCCATGATGGGATTCCGGCGGGCTGTTCGTGTGGACTAGCGGAAGAGGCCGAACACTTACCGTCTTTAGCTTATTTGTTTGTTGCTTAAACGAAGTCGATCCTGGTTAAAAGGAAATAAAATTTTAAATTCCGCTGCGTTCCCGTGTAGATTTCCTAACAGTATGCCATGTTGTGCACAAGACCAGATGTCTCGTACCCTCTTAGTATGACTAGTAGGTACCAGTCCAATCCAGGTGATGGTCACTGGATTGCTGTCAAGAATATCCTCAAGTACTTAAGGCGTACTAGGGATATGTTCCTGGTTTTCGGGAATGATGATTTAGTATTACAGGTTACACAGATGCCAGTTTCCAAACACAAGGATGACTTTAAGTCACAATCTGGATTTGTTTTCACGCTTAACGGCGGAGCAATGAGCTGGAAGAGTTCCAAGCAGGATACTACTGCAGACTCTACAACGGAAGCCGAATACATAGCAGCCTCAGAGGCGGCAAAGGAAGCTGTTTGGATGAAGAAGTTCATCACTGAACTTGGTGTGGTTCCCTCCATTGAAGGTCCAGTGCCTCTGTATTGTGATAATAATGGGGCGATATCTCAATCAAAGGAACCTAGGTCTCATCAGAAGTCCAAACATGTGTTACGGTACTATCACTTGATTAGAGAGATAGTAGATAGAGGAGATGTAAAGATAGAGAAAGTCCACATGGATGATAACATAGCTGATCCGTTAACCAAGGCATTGTCGCTAGCAAAGCATGAGAAACATGTTCACATGTACGGGCTTAGGCATATGAGTGATTGGCTTTAGGCCAAGTGGGAGTTTGTTGGAAATGTGTCCTAAACCCAATCGGGTTAGACCGATCCGACCGGGTCGGGTCGTTTATAGTCTGTTTAGTTCATGTAATAACTTTATTATGATTAATAAAAGCACTTATGTTATTATATATTGTTTATCTTCATATTATTTGTTGTATATACAAAGTAACGTCCCTAGCGTCAAACTGTGATAGAGAAACCATGATAGTGATTATGGTTGATGAGATCTCTAATCACTATAACAAGTTTGGTACTTAAATGCCTCTAGTCCTATATACTGTCAAATGGGACATTGATAGTATAATCAGACTAGCACGTATTGGATGTCTTCTATCTTATAGAAGGTAGGGATAGATCTCATCTATCGAAGTGTAGAGACACTTGGACTGTATGTGGACGTTTATTAGAGAATGCGAACGTTAGACTGACCCACTTACATTAAGTGTCACACTATGTGGCGGTTGTGTAATTATCATTTTGATTGGAGTCTTCATGGCATCACGGTGTGGATTGTCATTCTTTGACACTATTGAGATTTCCCCTAGACACGGGGCGATCATGCGGTAGTGATTGGGTGTGATATTGAAGCATGCGGAGTATACATGATTGGTCGTCCGGGAATCGCGTATCCTATGGTTGGGATCGAATATCTGAAATGGCCTTCTTATAGTATAATCAATATTCAGTTGTGCTGATCATATTCAGCTAACTTCCTCGGTTGAGCTGAGCTGACTAATGCTGAGATGTTTAGTTGAATCTGTCGTGAATTATTACAAATTTATAGATATTGATCAATTAATGAGGTTCATAAAGTGAAACCACTATGTTTTAAATGTTTAAACTTGCTTGAAGCGAATGACAGAGAATCATTTTATAGGTCGGTGAAATCACTACAAGGTTAATGAAGGTCATTTTCCAGCAACATGGGAGATAAGAAAACATCATCTTAAACTAAAAGAATGCCGAAAAAAATCATGACAATATAAAAGATCTTCCATGTACTAGTCAAGCTGAACATGAAGTTCAACAATAAAAAATCAACTTGCAGTATTTAGCAAATAACCTGCCAAATGCCTTTGTTGAAAATAAAGGAGTGACTATTTATAAAATGCACCAAATAAAATATGAGTGATAATATTTCTCTACGCCAGAAACGTAAAAGACTGATCGGTGTGAAAGATAAAAATCTGCGGAAAAATGATTTATTATTGATATCCAGTCACTCATGATATCTCTTAAAGAGATTTGTCTTAAAGACGAAAAATCCCGAATAAATTAGCACTTGCATCGTTGATTAAATATTGGGGTTACGGAACAACTTATCCATACATTGAAAAGGAACTGGTTTATGCAAATATAGATGAATTTTATGGGAGAATTTTGTTATAAAAATATCATAATCATCGATGGTGTATTTGCCTCATAATTTGCTATTATAATCTGGTGTGGCGACCCTGATCCGGATACCGAGTCCTTAACCGGAAAAGGACGTTTGACACGTATATAATTAAAATAAATCAGTTATATACATAAGTCTGACATCATCAATAACATAGAACAAGAGGAAAATGAAAACAAAGACTCGGGAAAAACTTTAAAAGATCACTATAACGATTGACAAGTAACACGGGGCTGCAACTGAAACAAAATCCCAAAAAAATAATACACAAGTTTGAATATCCATTCCACTATTACAACCCATTATTACAAACCAAGGTACATCTATCTTATCTATTACAAAAGGGAAGAGAAGGTTTTATACCGTTGCTACAACAACAAAATGAAAGGTAGACTTCAACTGCTGGAACTTCGGGAATCACTCTTAAGCGATCTCGAACTCCTCCTACAACAAAACCACCTTCTCGGGGTGGGGAAAATAACATACTAAAGGGAAAGTACAAATGTACTTAGTAAAGGGTAGAAGCACCGAATCTACACCTACTATAACTCAAGCATTACATTAATAACAATACTAACATTAATAATATCACAGGGCAAGCCAAACAAACTTAATATCATATATGTTTCACTCACTCACCACACTCTACTAGTACTCTCACTAGTTGGCTCAACCACATAAGACTTTTGTTACACACTAGTCTAAGGACACTTTGTCGGGTGAGAATGCACCGAGACATTTCCTCAACATCTCTAAAGGACATGATAGCGCTGGATGCTATTCATGTGGATTATTATGCGAGTCCGGTTGATATTTGATCACGTGGAGGCGTAATAATACCGTGAAGCTTGGTATAAACGTGCCTCACCAAGGACTAACATGTTTTAACTTTTAGACTCATCAAGTACGTATTTAATCGTTTAATCTAACCACTTAAGTTCATTGCACATAAAAAGGCTTCTTTGGACCACTAGACCTTAGACGGACTCTACATTACACTACTTAGCACATTGCACAGAAATATTAGAATCTAACCCAATACCCATGAGGCTAAGGAATAAGGCTTCCGGTGATCCCGAGTATCTCCCCGCAGAGGGTCTCCACAAGTTGCTGATCCGAATACACCAGAAGCCGAACCCTTAACTTCGTGATATTACAATTACGATATTGAACTCTAGTCAACATCTCATAAGGCTAGTGTAAAGTGTTCCAATACTCCCGTGAGACACGGTGCTGAGCCAAAGTCACCAGAACTCGTACATCTAACTTTACAACATACCACAAAAGGTTCTAAATTAAGGCATGCTTCGAAACGGGCTTAGAAAATACATTTTCACACAAAACAGGGTCAGGAATGGGCTTGTAAGTGACAGGCATACTCCTGAGCATTCTGCCCAGGCCAGGAGTGGGCCTGCTCCTTTCAAAAGTACTTATGAGCACTCTGTTCAGGTCAGAAGTGGGCCTGCATCACCCAGGCGTGCTTCTGAGCATCTTGTTCAAGCCAGAAGTGGGCTTACGACAAGTAGGCATGGGCCTAAGCTCGCAGATCATCAACAAAACTACAACTTTTAACTCGATTTGATGGCGGTTTTACAACCATTTTCAACACCAAAACATGCTAGAATCTTCACTAAACATTATTATACTTATTCATATCAAAAAGCTAGATCTAAAACACGAATTAACACATTTAGATTGCGGTTGAACACCCCTTTACCTCAAAACTTTTGAAGAAAATATGTATTCAAGCTTGATCCTTCAAGAAGCACCAACAACACTCCAAGAACACAACTTGCATCTTCAAGCACTTCTAGAACCACAAACAACCCACTTTGAAACTGTCACCAAAACGGATTTCTAAGATTACTACAACCATGAAAACATAAAAAAGCTAAGAAAACACCCAATAACACTTATAGATCTAGAAAATGGATTTTCCAAACTCTTACCCGATCGTAGTGAAACTTGTATAAAAAAGAAGCTCTAATCGAGGGGAGTATTTTGGTGTTATCGGTTTGTGATTTCGACCGACGGGTTGATCGGAAAGGGAAGAATCCCCTTTCTTCCCCTCTTTTCTTCTTTCTCTCCATTATTTTCTTTTGGAGCGGCTGAAAACTTGGGGAAATGAAAATGAAAGGGTTTTGGGGGTGAGTTGGGTTTAAATAGAGGGTGGTCAAATTCCCTTTTTTTCCCTTACTAAAAAATTACACCTTTTAAATACCACAAATACCCTTTAACGATATCTTGACTTTATTTATTTATTAAAACATAAACCATTAAAATTATTGTGACCCACACAAAGTGGTAAAAAGATTGTTATACCCTTTAAGGAGATACAGTGTATCATATCTGGATCCAGAACCCAGGTGAGTAGTTGAGTGCCAGAAGCACATAGATTGACTAAAATGAAATAAGCAATTGAGGTTGATCTTAACTTGAAAATTTTGGTTCTGTAGTGACCAAATATTGATTTTCATCAATTTTATTCTCCCGTTACAAATACTACATCCGTCCCAAAATATAAGTCATTCTAGGAGTTCTTACACAGATTAAGAAAGTTGTTGAATGTCATAAATTTAAAAGTTAAAAGTCTAAAATACCCATTGACTATCATTAATGCAATAGTGGTTAAGTAATGAAAAGTGGTTGAATTGATAATAAAATAGCGGTAAGATAGAGAAAGGAGCAATAAATGATGCATTGGTGGTGAATAATGACTTATATTGTGGGACAAATCAAAAAGTGTAGAATGACTTATATTTTGGGACGTATGTAGTAATATTATGTTCCGCTACTTAATTACTCTGACAGCAACAATTAATTTTTGGGGCAAAGGTCCAAAAGAACACATATTAGACTTAATTAGGCAAATAGGACACTAAGTAATCTTATTTGGTTATAAGGACACATAATTAGTACAAGGACCAAACTACCCTAATTTTGTTTTGCTTTTGCTTATTTAATGTTTCTTCTTCTTCTTTTCCTTATTTTCTGGGCGTTTTTTTTATTGCGTTTTTTTCTGGGCGTTTTTTTTTTCTAGTCGTTTTTTTAATGGCGTCTTTTTTTTCTAGGTGTTTTTTCCCGGTGACCACCGCAATGCATTGACCACCCCAGATCCATTGACCACCTCGATGCAGTGACCACCGTAGATGTAGAGACACCGTGATGCAGTGACCACCGCAGATGCAGAGACGCCGTGATGCAGTGACCACCCCCGATGCAGAGACGCCGTATTGCAGAGACATCTCGATGAAGTGACACCGCGATGCAGTGACCACCCGCGATGCAGAGACGCCTCGATGAAGTGACACCGCGATGCATTGACCACCCCAGATCCATGACCACCTCGATGCAGTGACCACCTCCGATGCAGAGACACCGAGATATAGTGACCACCCCAGATGCAGAGACACCGTGATGAAGTGACACCATGATGCGGAGACATCATGATGTTTTAACATTTGACGTTGCAGAGACACCACGATGAAGTGACACCGTGATGCAGAGACATCGTGATGTTATAAAATTTGATGATGCAGAGACACCGCGATGCAAAGACATCACGATTAAGAGACACCATGATGCAGAGACACCACGATGAAGTGACACCGCATTGCAGAGACACCACGATGAAGTGACACCGTAATGCAGAGACGCCGCATTGCAGAGACATCGTGATGTTATAACATTTGACGATGCTGAGACACCGTGATGCAGAGACACCGCGATGCAGAGACACCGCGATTAAGTGACACTGCATTGCTGAGACACCGCGATGCAGAGACACCACGATGAAGTGACACAGCGATGCAGAGACACCGCGATGAAGTGACACCGTGATGCAGAGACACCGCGTTGAAGTGACACCACATTGCAAAGACACCGCGATGCAAAGACACCGCGATGTAGAGACACCACGATGAAGTGACACCGTGATGCAGTGACCACCCCCGATGCAAAGACACCCCCGATGCAGAGACACCCTCGATGCAGAGATACCGTGATGAAGAGACACCGCGATGTCTCTTTAGCGTTTAAAAAAATCACGTCCAGGAAAAAATAAAAAATAAAAACGCGGCTAGGAAAAAAATTGCGGCCAGGAAAAAGAAAAAAAAACGCGGGCAAAAAAAAAAAATCACGTCCAGAAAATAAATTTTAAAAAAAACATTTTTAGCTCGAGGAAAAAGAAAGAAAAAAAGGATAGTTTTTTCTAGTTACTGATTTTGTGTCTTTATAAACAAATAAGATTTCTTAGTGTCCTAAATGCCTATTAAGTACTCAAACTAGTCCTTATAGACAAATATCCATTAATTTTTATAATTTAATGAATGTCCTGATAGCATATTTATGGTTCGTTAGACATGAATATTCATATGAAAATCTCTAATGGATGTCAAAATGAAAATCGCGACATTCATATTATTAAGTTGTAAAGGTCGTTATATGACCTAAACATTCATGTTGAATGTAGTATATATTGAGTAAATTCCTCACGAAGAGGGAATATAAGAATAATTATGGATAAATATATGAGTTATATGATATTACACCCCATATTGTAATTATAATGACAATACTGATTATGTTGTATGTGTTGAATGAATGAGTAGTGAGTATGACAAATTTTAACCCCTACATTCAATTATCTACATGAACTCTAAAAGAAATATGATACACAAAAAGTACGCTCTAGTGACAATCTGTCAGATTTATTCATTAAGATCATTCTTACATCTATTTTATAGAAATATGTTTATAGTACTAAAATACGTACTTTTAAAAGATTATTGTCGTCAGGGGAGCGACAACTTCAAAACCTATTTTGAGCATTTGGTCTTAAAGACCTATGAGTGTATTTTATTTTTCCTTTTAGCTAAGTTTTTCCACATAAGGTTTTCTTAGTAAAAAAAATTAACGAGGCAGTTAGTGCAACAAATAAAAACGCATATGATATTAACTATTTTCCTTGTCTAGTTTTTCTACCAAATTTTATAGTATATGACATATATTTATGTAACTCAGATTGAGAAATCATTCCAGTCATCTATTTGACTTCTAAGAGAATGAAGATTAATGTGCATCAGATTCAATCAACTAATAATCTGACCGATTTATTTACCAAAAATTGGCGAATGCAACATTTGAAAGACCAGTGAAGAGTATTGGGATGCGACAGTTGAAAGATCTTAATTGATGCTTGGTTTAGAGGTAAATCAAACAAGATAAATATGTATTCTTTTTCCTTAACTAAGATTTTTTCTTATTATGGTTTTAATGAGACATATCATATCTATTGGTTTTTGAATAATAGAAGTGCAAATGAGAGTGTTAAAAAAGATAAAATTATGGTTAACTATTATTCAAATTGATTTACATAGATATTCTGATTTATCACCTTATTGTATTCACATTGTAATATCTATTATAAATATAATACACATATTCTTTCCTTCTTCTTCATACTTTTTTTTTCCTTGTTGTTTTTCTCTTATGTATTTAGTTTTATAACAAACAAACAAACAAACAATATATCCTGTCTAACGCATTCACCAACAGTTCTCTGAAATATTTTGACTTGCTTTATTACTCAATTTTACTTTTTTTTTTAGCTCCAAACTGGTGTACAGCTGAAAACACAAACAGTTAGAATGAAGATAGCAAGCTAAAAATAATGTAAATGACCTGCTGGCTATTCTTTACTTATATATTTTCACCTCATATAATTAATTAGTTCATTCTTTTATTAATAATAATTTTAATGGCAATGACAAGAATTGTCTGTCAACCCCACCATTGGTGCACTGCAATACCTTCATCTCTCAACCTTCCATATAAAGCCAAGCATTCCCAATAAGCCCTCCTGCTTCTTGTTTCACTCTTCTTGATTCCTCTATGTTTACACTCCAAGAACAATTCATCCACTAGCCTTATTGCTTTTGTTTTCATCATTTCCTCAACAACTTCTGCCTCTGCCTTCATCACAACATACTCATTCTCTTTCACATTTGCTCTTAACCAATCAGACATTCCAATCTTGGCTACTTTCTTCCCTTCTGATCCACCTATTGCATCAACCTTGTACATGTCAAACTCTGTATTTCTTGTCGGATAATGCTTCGAAAACCAGCTTTCATCATCATCGTCATCATCTCTTGAAGGGTTGTTGTTTTTATCAAGAAGATTGACATCAATGAAGATCCTTCGTGGATAGCTACTTAATGAATCCCCAATCAAGTCCGGTAGATACTTTGTTTTCTTCAAGTATCTGGTGGATTTACCTGACGCCGCCCGTGGTGGTTCGAGTAGAACATCTTCAAGATGGCTCAAAGCAGCTTTCTTTGATTCTGTAGCAATCCCTAATAAACGTCGACCACCCACGACGTTCTTCTTGATCCGAAACTTGGTACATTCTCCTCATTGCCATTACAGTCGAACCCGATTTCCTACGAAGATAAATAACCTTATAATTCAATGGTTTTTGAAATGTTGGCCTCGAGTTGTCGTCGTCTCTTAGTAAAACAACAATAACACCTAATGGCTTAAGAACGCGATTGATTAAAGATGATGAAGAAGGAAAATCATAGACGAGCACCAAATCGTATGCCGCCCCTGAAGTAGTACTCTGGGTTTTCATGATATCATCAGGGCTCATCATCTCTATTTTATACGTGGCGGCGTTCATTTCATCTTCTCCTCTGTTTCCATTGCTTAGGATGAGAACTTTATCCCCTGTTTTCAAGAAACCTTCGTTGGCAAACTCTTTATATAACGCAGGAAACAAAGAATATGTAGCAGCAGCTACATGAAGATCATTAATGGAATCAAAAGAGGATGATCCCATGTTAGAATTCATCAAGTCTTCCATAACCACATTAAACCAAGGGAGAGAAAGCATTATTATTAAGGATAAAATCAAAGCACGAGTCATTAGTTTCAAAACCCATGAAGAATTGGGCAATCTGATGATGATTAAATGCATGTCATCATGCTGAAAACCAAGATGAAGCAGTTTCTTGTCCTGTTTTTCACCAACATTATGAATTAAATCCATGGCTTTGTACCTCTTTTTTTCTTTTTCTTTTTTAGGATAAGGACCTAATTAAAAAATATTGGCTGCAAAATTTTTTCGGAGATTATAAATTTCTACGAAAAAAGAAAATATTCACGACTACAATAGAATTAGCTAGCTATAGAGAGAAAGATAGAGAGGAAGAGAGGGAGATGCAGATTAGCGGGTGCAAAATCTTGCAGCGGTGTGATTTCCACCCACGAGGGCAACTCTGCTAGCTTTCAAACGTATACACAGAAGCAGTAAATCTTGTAATCGTTCCACCTCCATTTCCAAAAAAATTTAATTAAAAGCTTCCCTCCAGATCAATGCGTTTCACTTAGCCATAATTTTTTTTTTTTTAACCTTGCATGTTAAGAAAAAAAGTTGGATCTTGGAGAATGAAAATGGAGGCGGGAGCCGAAAGAGAGAGTTTGTACTTTGTACTTGTTTGGTTTTTTTTTTCTTCCCTTTTTCTATTATAATCTTATTTGTTTCTTTCTTATATGTTCAAAGGGAAATGTATGCTCTCTCTTTCTGGTATTGTAATTGGTTGAGGAAGGAAAGTAAAAGAAGAAGATCGTAATGCTAAGGATTAGTTTGTTTGTGTGGAGGAAATGGGAGGGAATTGTAGATGGAAAAGCTTGTTTCATGAAAATAGCTGGCTGGTTTTGCGACAATTTCTCTCTACTGCAAAGTGCTTTCTACTGCGATAATTTCTCTCTACGTCTTCTGTTGGCCAATAAAATTGTTGTGTCATGCACTAATTGTTGTGCTCGAAAATTTGGTGGCGGTGCCAATCAAATTCCCAAAATTTTATGAAAAAAATCGTCTTATTTTGTAGTGAAATCCTTTAACGACGAGAATGTTGGAAAAAATTAGTACTTAGGATAATTGACGGATTATGAATAATTCAAAGACACGTAAGAACGCTGTCTTTTAACAGATGTTTCGTCTCATACGATATGTCATTTAGGGATTAAACGAAAATCTCTCTCAGGATACAAAGGATGATGTTTGATTCAAACATTGACTTGTTTGAATCAAACCCGAGGACGGATGTTTTTCTGATGATGCTGTAAAACGTGAGACTTATTTTGTCTGCATACTTGTGTCTTTTATAGGCTGAATGTATCTCATAAACGAATGCAGGTACTCCTTACACGAAATGATAGAGTTAATATCAGTTCGGCCAAAACCTTGCAACTCTTGGATTTTGAGTTGCATCCATTCGTAGGCTCATAAACCTACATGAATTCTTTCACGAACTAATGTATGGATCCGGAAAAAATGCTTGAATCTCATTCATGAACTGATGCATGTATCCGTTCAGGTAGAACCCCGTTTCGTTGCGATAATATTAATTCGTACGGCAATTGATATACAAACGATTATAAAATATTTAGTTTATGAAAAAATATCTAACAAAAAAATAGACAATAATATCTCGTTAAGTGCTATCATCATGTCTAGTAATACATCGTCTATGGTACAGTTTAAATTTTTTCAAGCTTTAACAAGACACGGTACATAGCTATGGATCACTTTGCATTCATTTCATTTGAGTAATTCATTCAGTCAAATGTAAATATCATTGATATCATTTCAGTTTAGTTACAATGATTATTACATTACAGAATTTTGTCGGTCCAGATATTGGCACCGAATTTATCATTTCTCTGACTCAATGTCATTTTCTTATTACTTACTTAATATAGATACTTTTCTTATTGGTATTATTATTATTATTATTATTATTATTATTATTATTGATATCATTATTTTCAATATCAAAGTCGTTAATCATTAGAGATCTGTGAAAGAATCTTCGGATACTTTCATGGTTCCCTTTTACTTATTGTTTTTCTTACTAAGCTGCAAGCTTACTCTTTATTTAACAATTTCATATGAAGGTGATACTAGTTATGTCGAATAAGATCTAGTTAGAGATTCTTCTTGTGCCAGCTAGATCTCGTGTTTACGACCTTAATTCTTGTTTTTCCCCTTTGCTATTTGGTTGGGGGCGGTGATCCCCGTTGTTTATAAGGTGTTGTTCTCACTGCTTGATCTTTCATTCTTAGCATGTGTGAGTAGTGTGAGGATTGAGGTTGGTAATGGCGTTGGATAATCCGTATCAATGGATTTTGTATTGTCGTTTACTCGGGATCCTATTGTTACTATTTATGGTAGTCGTGGATATCGGATTGTAGTTGTATCAGAGACATGAAGGTTGTCTCTGTATGCATGATTGCCGCTCTGATACCATTGGTTTAGTAGTGGCCATGCTAGTTATGGACAACACCACTTGTTTCATTTTTTGGGATTGTTTTAGTCTTATCTTCTCTCTTGTGTTGAATCTTGCCTTTATCTAAAATGCATCTACGAAAAATCAGGTATGATGTCACTGTAATTTAAGGCTGACGTGTGCAGTTGTCACGGATAGTGGTAGAGTGGTGTGGTGGGGTAGCTCTACCCCCACCACACGCCACCCAACGGTACCCTACACCTTCCACCCAATGCAATGGTGGATCTATGAAAATTTTCCAGTGGAGGCTGAATTCAGAAAAAAAAAAAAAAGGTGAAAAATGACTAAACAACTAATTTTCAAACCCGTGACATTAGGATAAATAATAAAGCTTTTAACTAGTTGAACTAAATTAATAATTACATTAGAGATTGTTTGAAATAATATATATATACACATTTTTAACATTGTTAGATGTTAGATAGGGTATATTAAAAAAACTTCGTCAGTAGTAGAAAAATATATCCATGTTTTACGTTTTTACCCTTCTTATAAACAATTTCATGGTAGGCCAGTATATGGCGATGGTGATCACCCCACCGTGTGTTAGATGAAATATATTAATCACTCGTCAGGAAATTTGAGTAGAGTTTACGCACTTCACGCTACAAATCCTACTTTCATCACTCAATGCGATGCATTTTATATGATTTATTTTATTCCGTTATTTCATATTCCAGACGCTAATCAAATGAATTTATTTCATATGATTCCATTATTATCATTTTATTTCATTTCATTAAATTCTTTCCATAAACAAAGTTAGAATCTTTTCGGTTAAGTTATTGTATTTTTTTTCCCCGTAAAATACAAAAACAGAAGAAACACTTTCCCTCCAACATACGTGGTACGCGCGTAACCATTCCAATGGTGCTGAATTCCATTGGCAGTTGCCCTTGCTTCACCCTTGGAGTTCCGCTCACTTTCTTCTTTTATTTTATTTTATTTTATTTTCTTTCAAAAATTCAAAAGTTTATTTCAATTTTTATTCCACTTCTTTTCCTTGCCGTTGTTCTTATTTTTCACTATATATATGTAATCTATATCAGTCTCCTATTTTTAGTATGTACAAGGAAGAAAAGGTGAAAGAATGCGTGCCTATCTTTGCGGTGATCCACAATCTCGAATCTTATTCAAACCCTAATTTGTTTGCATTATGGTTTTGAATCTGATCCAATGATGACTTGCAAAATGCAGGCTTGTTCTGTTCATTAATGTGATGATCAATTTGATTTTGGTCGTGAGATGACTAATCGTACAGACTCTGTCCAGGTATGAATTGATTGTCAATCATTTTGTACTTTTGTTGATCACAATGTAAATGTATGATGGTTATTAGTGAAGATATTCTAACTTGATTGAGTATGTGTGTGTGCATTTACAGGGAGAGGGAGGTGACGGTGTCACACCGCCTCCTCCACCTGGTGCCAATGATCACTTGCAGTCGCGTGCAAATAATAAGGTAAAACTAGTTTCCTTTTGATTAGGATTTTTGCACCCAAGTTATGTCTATCTTTTGTTATTAACAATTCCTATAGTGTTTTGAATTGTATTGAGTTTGTCATTTGCTTTTTGGTGGTCTTTGGACTTCAGTGAAGGTTTCTCTAGCTATTGATTTGATAGGATTTAAGTGTTTCTGTCCTCAACTTAGTGGATTTTTTTTAGGGTTAATAGTGTCTTTTGATTTTTGAGTAGAATTGAGTTTATTTTAGTCCACTAGCTGCAAAATCCTTATTCAAGATTTTAGCTGCTTGGTTTGGCTTTAGTAGGGTGTTTTGTGGAATTTTCAATTGCAGACCGTGAAGAAAGTAGACATTGTTAGTAGGTAAAATCATTTTGTATCATTTATATTCGAGCCTTGAATGTCGGAGATTTGAGGCTCCCATCCTCTTTCAATTGCTTTAGTATTTTTGTTTCTTTTCATTGCATTGAGCAGCCTATTTACTGATAACTCACATACTCAATTGCTGTTTTGTACAGAGGATTTGCATTTACAGTACTATTGTATGTGCTACTATCATCCAGTATAACTGTTCATATTTCATGCAGGTTTACAAAAGTGGTCCCCTGTTCATATCATCCAAAGGTGCTCCACTATTTATTTAATTTTAGTATGGTGACTTGTTGCTCAATATGTTCTTGCTCCTCAAATCACTGTTTTGTTCCCTTTTATGTGAACCTCTTGGCGCTATCTAGGTTTTCTTGTAGATGACACGGTTTCTATTTGTCATGAATTCCTGACAAACGAATACTAAGAAACCTGTGACTACTGATGTATCTCTGATATGCAAAATTACCACATCAGTTTAGTGCTGCATGGATCTGTTGTTGTGAAGATATTTGTTTATATATCACGCTCCCCTCTGGATATTCTACTATTAATTTATTGATTTCATTAATCTACTTTTTGTAACATTTTTGGGTGATTTAAAACAGATATTGCTGTACTGTATTATAAAAGTGTATTGATATGGTGAATAATGTGGAAGGTAGATCTAGTTGAAAAGGAAAACCCACTCCAAGGAAAACGATGAAAAGCTGTCATCATGTGACGTCATGAGTTTGAGTGATATCTTTTCTGATGAGACTAATGTTGGAGGTGTAGTTGTATTTAGCGTCTAAAGGGACGTATAAATTCCGCTCTGAAGCATAGACATATTTGTAATTTTTAATCAGGAATAGGATGGACATCATGGAAGAAGAGATGGTTTATTTTAACCCGTACATCATTGGTATTCTTCAGAAGTGACCCTGTAAGTGTCTTTACTTCTTATTTATCTACTACTTTATTGCAATTAAAAGATTTTGCAAATATTGGTTAAGTTGTTATTTGATTTATGGTTACTAGACAGTTTCAGATTGCTGAGCTTACTAAATAACATTTTTATGTTGCTCGTTTTTCTCTCCTTGAGGAAACTGAGATGATTGGAACCTCAGTAATCAATTTGTAAATTTTCCAATTTCCTTAAAGTTTATCTATGTCCAGACGCTTTTGCTTTCCAATTCTATCATTAGTTCAGCTGAACCCAAAACAATGTTTGTTCGTGTGGATATTACTTCCTAAGTTTAAGAAACTGCCAATTTCACATGTTTGCAATCTGTAAATTAATGAGTGGTGTATGTAAACAGCTAGCAATGTACCACTTTTGTTGTGTGGTTAGTAATTCTCATATTCCAATTTTGAGGAAACTTTATACATAATTGTTTTTGGGGATAATGTGACTTCTCCTCTGCTGGATTAATTTTGCATTGCTCTTCATATGATATGAAAGCAAGTTCGGGAATGTTTGCAAGCCTATGCTTACTGTCTTTCATTCATCTGTGAAGCTGTTGTTGTCTGCAAATTATGTTGCCTTAAAAGCAAACTACATTTACTGTTTTTCTAATTTAAAATTTGTTTTTGTGGGAAATTCCAGAATACTATTCCTCTGAAGGGTAGCGAAGTGAACTTAACACTTGGTGGGATTGATCTCAACAGTTCTGGCAGGTTGGCCGATTTTGTGTGTGTGTGTGTATTTATTTGTTGAATTGTTGTATTTTGACACATGTATGCCAATCTTTATTTTATTTGTTGTCTATGCTTCCATGCTAATCCTAAGAATGATTTTCAGTGTGGTAGTCAAAGAGGATAAGAAACTGTTGACCGTGCTTTTTGCTGATGGCCGTGATGGGCGAACCTTTACACTCAAGGTATTGTTTACCAAACCACCATGTAGGCTGCTTCTGCACACGCTGCAAGGTACTTTAACTGGTGTGCTGATACTTCTTGATTTTACAGGCAGAAACATTAGAGGATTTGCATGAGTGGAGGGCTGCACTTGAGGAAGCTTTGGCTAATGCTCCCAGTGCTGCTTTGGTTATGGGACAAAATGGAATATTCAAGAATGATCAGACCAATGCAACTGATGTTTCTGCGGATCAAAGTATGGTTGTGAATCTTATGCATATACTTCAACACCCTCTGATAATGCTCATATTTCTCCATTCACATGATGTGTTGGGGTGGGTGGGTAACTGTAATCTTCCACATAAGATTTTGAGAAAGTTATTTCGTGTGACAAAAGGAAAAGCTTGACTGAGGCAGTTTATAAGTTTGGTGATGTCAAGCTCCTTAGCCACT
This sequence comes from Gentiana macrophylla, assembly GCA_026214975.1. NCBI lineage: Eukaryota > Viridiplantae > Streptophyta > Magnoliopsida > Gentianales > Gentianaceae > Gentiana > Gentiana macrophylla. The sequence continues at coordinate 816,299 of JAOBSW010000444.1, forward strand.
TGAATTGTCTTTCTTACTTAAGTCATATATCTGGATGCCTACAGAGTTTATGTTTTCCCCTGATCTGTCATCTCTTTCTGCTTAATTTTAGAAATTTTATTTTCTCTTTTTATTTATTTTATTGTCTTTTTTAATAAACGGAAGCAAATGACTCTGCATGAGGTTCTTTTAATTAGCGTTTTTCTTATTTTATGCTTAATGTGTCAGCTGCAATATTCTAGTTGTAGCTGTAGATTTTGGAGAGAGATAAATACAGGTTGCTTTATTTTTTCAAAAGAAATTTAGTGCATCTATTTTATACTACCTCCGTCCCAAAACATAAGGTCTTTTGGCTTTTTGGTTGTCCCATAATATGAGGTCTTTTAGAATATCAATGCATAATTTATTGCATTTTTTTTCTTTCTTTCTTCTACCTGTAATTTGTTATCAATTCTGTCAAGTTACCATCTCTCCCAAAAACTTAAGCTGGTAGGGAGGTAGATAATTAACATATATGTACTTTAATAGGCCTAGTCAGCATCAACATATTTGTAAACAGTTAGATTTGTTTCACTTTTAAATAAGAGTCCACAACCAGTGTTACCTTTCATATACCTCAATGTTCTGAACACAACAACAAGATGATATATGTATTTGGTGAAATTATATATATATATATATATATATATAGTGTGTGTGTGTGTGTGTGTGTGCAAGTTTATGCATAAATTGACTAACTTGGCTAACAAAACCTCTGATATTCTTCTTGATTTGTATCATCAAAGTTTTCTGATTCTCCATGTTTTATGGAGCAGTCAACATGTGTATCTATGGGCTTAAAACCTACTAAACCATACTCCTTGAGAAGATCTAAAGTGTACTTTCTTTGTGATAAAGATTCTCTCTTGTGATCTTGCTACTTCAATTCCAAGGAATTTCTTCAATTGTCCTAAATCTTTAACCTCAAATTCGATTTTAAGGAATCCCTTAAGATTTTGTATTTCATTCCAGTGATAACTTCCCTCCATTGGTATGTTTATAAAACATTGTATGATCTTAATGTCCTTGTTGATAGCCTGCCTTTTGGATTACCTTAGCAAACTTTTCAAACCGAGCTCTAGGTGGTTGTTTTAGGCCATGCAAAGACTTGAGAAGTCTACAAACATTCTTTTTTCTAAAATTATTTTCAAAACCACGAGGGAGATGCATAAACTTATTCTTTCAATTCTTCATTTAGGAAATCATATTAATATCTAACTGATGTAGTGACCAATTTTTCATATCAACTATAGATAGAAGGATTCTAGCAGTATTTTGTTTAGCTATAGGTCCAAGTTCATAAAAGTCTACTCCATAAGTTTGTGTAACCCTTTACAACTAAATGAGCCCTGTATCTATCATTGTACCATTTGGTTTGTGTTTAACTGTAAATGCTCACGTACACCCAACATGTCTAACTTGCCTATGTAAAGATACAGTTTCCCAAGTTTTGTTTGAGTGAAGGGCTTTCATTTTCTCAAGCACAGCACAACCGTTTTGAGTCTTTCAGTGCATCATTTATATTTTTTTGGTATTTCCTCACAATCAAGATTATTTAGAATTGGTTGATAAATTTCAGCTAGGGAGCCATAATAGACTTACTTGCTGATTGGGTGTTAGGTACAAGATCTAACCCCTTTTCTCAAGGTAATAGGGAGATCATTAGTGTATTGCTTCACTTTCTTGAACATCTTTTGTGTCACCAGTTTGTACATGATCATCTTGAATTTCTTGCTGTGAGTGAGCTATTCCAGAGTTCTGTACAATAGTAGAGCTAAGAGCATCATGTTTTTCTTCTGCCTCCTAGTGTACACAGTTCCCTTCATTCTTGTGTTTTACCTCCTTCACTTGTTTGATGTAGTTGATCAGGATGCACATTGGTTTCTGGAATCAGTGGAAGAGTTTGTTCTCTTCCCGTTAATCACCATAATTCTTTTCAAGAGAATCTCTATTGTCATAGTATGGTAAATTCTCAAAAAAGTAACATCATATGTAACATATAACCTTAACTTAACATGATCAAACATTTATTTCCTTTTTTAGTTGACGAGTAACCAAGAAATAAAGTTTTTACTGCTCTTGTATCCAATTTATTTCTTGACTGATCATGAACATGAACATCAACAAGACAACCATAGACTTTTAGGGATATTAAGGTTACTAAGTGAGAGTCAAAATAACAAGATACAAATTTACTTAAAGGTATCTGATAGTTTTGAACTCCAGTGGGCCTTCTGTTGATAATAAAAACAGCTGAACAGATTGCCTCACCCGAGTAATATTTTGGCAAATTCGTTTTGTATATTTGTTGAGAATAAGGGTGATTATGTCTTTTCTATTATTATTATTATTATGATTATTATTTATTTATTAGGGTATTATATGTTGAAATAAAGGTTAATTAGCTGCCTAAGGTTTAGTGTTTGTGTGTTCCTATTTTTTAGGAGTAGGCTACAAGGATTCTGTTTTCTTACTCTATTTAAGAGAGTACTGCATTGTAATCAAAGTATTATCGAATAAATAAAATATTATTATTCCAGTTCTTTTCTTTCAACATGGTATCAGAGCCTAGGTTCTCTTAAACCCTTGGTCAGGAAGATGAATTATCGAGCAGCCTTTACAGGAGAGTTGAGCAGTACTTCCTTTACTCAAACTCCTGCGATTACTGGATCTGGAGTCAATGCAACCGGAGAGGAAGGAAACTCTACAAATTCTCCCTCTATTTTGCTTGTTTCACAGAGATTGAATAGCAAAACCTACTTAGAGTGGTCCCAGACCATCAAACTAGCAATTGACGGCAGGGGCAAGTTAGGGTTTCTAACTGGAGCAACCAAGGAATGTAGAGAATGATCCAAGACATGGATCTCGGAAATCTGAGAATTCCCTGACAATGGCATGGCTGATCAATTCTATGCAGCCATCCATTGCCAGACCGCATATGTTTCTCCCAATGGCAAAGGACACTTGGATGCCGTAAAGGAGATTACTCAGACGTAGAGAACTCATCACATATCTATGAGTTAAAGACCAAGATCTGAAAATTGAAACAGGATTCCAAGGATGTAACCATGTACTACAATGATATTGTTACCCTTTGTCAAGAATTGGTCATCTGCGATGAAGGCCCATGGGAGTGCCCTGTAGACAGTACGAAGTACAAGAAATGTCAGGAGAATGAAAAGGTTTATTCCTTCTTGACAGGATTGAAATCTGAGTTGGATGAAGTTAGAGGAAGGATATTGGGAAGAAGACCTCTACCATCCCATAGAGAGGTCTTCTCTGAGGTAATTAGGGAAGAGTCAAGATGTAAGGTCATGCACAAGGACCCTGCACCTAATCTGGCGAGCAAGAATTCTGACGTTCTTGAAGGAGGGGTTCAAAGAAGGTCAATGACCACACCCTGTTCATTAAAAATCCATAATATGGCAAGTTGACAGTTTTGGTGATTTATGTTGATGATATCATCCTTACACGTGATGTTAAGGAAATGAACACCCGGATCAAGAGAAGTTTGGCCAAAGAGTTTGAGAAAAAAGAGTTGGGGAGTCTGAGGTTTTTCCTGGGAATGGAATTTGCCAGATCAGAGAAGGTTTTGGTAGTTTCACATAGGAAATATGTGTTGGACCTATTAGAAGAAACAAGTATGAGTAACTGTAAGGCAACCAATACTCCCATGGAGGTTAACATGATGTTCTGCGAAAAAACTGATGAAGTCCCATTTGATAAAAAAATGTACCAAAGGTTGGTTGGTAAAGTGATATATTGGCACATACTAGGCCGGATTTTTTTTTGCTGCAGGTGTGGTGTGTCAGTTCACGCATGCCCAATGTGAACCTCACCTTTAAGCTGTGTTTAGATTTTTGAGGTATCTTAAGGGGACATCAAGAGAGGGTCTCTGGTTCAGATTACACACAACTAGGGGTGTTGGGGTTTACATAGATGCTGATTGGGCAGGGTTAGGAGGAAGATTAACATCTGGTTACTATGGTTTTGTATGGGGAAATTTGATGACTTGGAAGAGCAAAAAACAGAGTGTGGTGGCTAGAAGTACAGAGCTATGGTTCAAGGGGTGTGTGAAGAGATTTGGATTAAAAGAGTGCTATAAGATATTCAAGTGCCTTTGACTCTTCCTATGAAGCTTTGTAGTGGCAACAAAGCTGCTGTTGACATTGCAAATGATCTTGTCCATCATGACATGACCAAGCACATTGAAATAGATAGACACTTCATTCGAGAGAAGTCAGATGATGGGATGATTGCATTCCTTTCTTGCCGTATGTTCAGCAGGTTGCAGATGGACTGACAAAGCCTTTGGTGAAGCTGGGATTTGATAAATTTGTGAGCAAGTTGGGCATTTTATATATCCATGCTTAACTTGAGGGGGAGTGTTGAGAATTTTGATGTAATTGTCTTTCTTTTATTAGTAAGGGTATAAGTGTATTTTATTATCCTTTTCAAGTTAGCATCTTTCTCCCCTTGCTTTAGTAGGGTTTTGTCTAAGTCTAGGGTTTAGCAAGACGGCTCCTTGTTTTTACCTTGTTTTTAGGAGTTTGCTTCTGTCAAGGGTCTTTGTTATATTCTATTTAAGGGGGCTTATATGCATTAGTTGTAATCAGTTTTATCATCAATAAAATGATATCCTTTATCAGCTCTTCTGTAATTCTACACTTTCTTATTTCATCTCATTAGAGATGTAGTACAACTAATTTATACAATAGGAATGCCAAAAGACTGCCGCCCAAAAAAATGAAAGAGGCATAACTACACGCCATATTAATAAATGGCCTACACGGCTTGTAGCTCTACTATCTACAAATATGTTTAAAGACATACTACCTTTGTCCTAAAATATAAATCCATTTGAACTTTTCACGGAGATAAAGAAAATTGATTAAGTTGGTTATGTGACATTAGTTTTAATGATAAAAGTAGTTTTATTTATTTATTATATATAACTTTGGAGCCTGGATCAGTCTTACGCATGTCTAAATAAGCATAATATAATACTTTGTTGAAGATGCTCCAATCAACTTTTTGGTTTTATAAATTGCTTTTTTCTTTCTTGTAGTTCATGTAAGTGTGTATGCATTTTTAATTATAAGTCGCTACTGTTGAATTGGATCACTATGTGACGCCTATATATAGTCTATATATAATGCATGATAATTATCACTTTCTTGGCGCACAGTTGTTGCTGGATATTTCTTGTTGATGAATATTGCTGGGTGACTGGCTGAGTTGATGTCTTCCAGGCTTCTACTTATCTTTCTCCTGGAACTAATTCTGCCTGTCTTTTCTTTTCCCATTCGTAGCGAAGGATAGAATGCCCAGCATGGTCATTGGTCGCCCAATTTTACTTGCTTTGGAAGATATAGATGGGAGTCCATCTTTTTTGGAGAAAGCCTTACGTTTTGTAGAGGAACATGGTGAGGGACTTTTTCTATTTATTATTTCAATAAACATTATGCATGATCCTTGTTTATTATGGTATTTTGATTCACTCATGATTCAGTAGTAATTTAGAAGTTAACCAGGTTCCATTCAGTTTTTATTTTATTTTAAATTCAGCTGGAAATAAAGCAGTCAATTCTTATATGTTTCATGGAATCTGTAAAACGGTGGACTACCATTAATTTACTCCCTCCCCCGTCCCAAAATATAAGGCTTTCGACTACGGTGAACATTTATTGATTTTTTCTTTCTCTAATCTTGCCCTAATTTATTATCAATTCAACAACTTTTCATTACTTTACAATTATTATAACTTTTCATTACTTTACAATTATTATAACATTACTGATAGTCAGAGGATGATATTTTAGACTTTTGTCATTCAAATTTAAGACATTCTTTCCACTTTCTTAAACTGTGTGAAAAAAGTCAAAAGGCCTTATATTATATTATAGGTCGGAGTCGGAGGGAGTAGTATTTTCAAGTTTCCTTTTTGTTATGTGAGGAGGAATATTAACGTGCCTGACCTTTGCAAAGTCCATACCAGAGGAGCCTGTACTTAGTATATAGATTATCTCAAACCTATGATTCTTAGAGATTTAGAAATTAGAAAATAAGGTGCAAAGGCCGATACATTGAGGGACGGGAGTAGTTAATTTGTTTGCTTTATGCCTGGCAGTGCTATATATGAGAAAAGGTTAAAAAGGTAAACTAGACACTTTTCACCTAAAAACATATTCATTCAACATACTTCTTCCAGGAGTTAAAGTGGAGGGAATCCTGCGGCAAGCTGCAGATGTGGATGACGTTGAACATCGAATACGTGTATACGAGGAAGGTTTGTACGCTTTGTAATATGATGATTTATTTTCTGTTTGCTCTTGTCGACTTATTATGTCAGGTCGTGGACACACATACACACATATTATATATATATATATATATATATATATATATATATATATATATATATATATATATATATAGTCCCCAAGACATAACCCAGGTTGGCAAGGGGCGTGGGTGCGTAATTGCAGCCATGGGTGCGTAATTGCAGCCTAGCGGGAGGTTAGAGGTTCGATTCCCACAAGGGGCGAATTATTCCCTCCTGTTAAAGGTAAGTCCATTGACTCTGAGCTACTGGGGGATCTTGATTTACATCTCCACTCATCCCGTGGGACAGGGGGAGTGGGGACCCTTGGGGGTAGGGTTTACCCTTTATATATATATATATATATATACATATATATATATATATATGCCCTAAGGTCTATAATATTCATCCTTTGAGAAACTAGCCAGCGGGCTAGGCTATCCTTTTCATTTAAACTGTTCCACCTTACTAAACTTTTCTTCCTTATTTATTTTAGAAGAACTTTCTTTATTACGGTATTTTAAGGCATAATGAGCTATCTAAGCAGTTTCAGTTCAAATACTAATGTTAAGTTACCATCTCTCCCAATGGTTTACGCTGACGTGGAGGTAGATAATCAACATTTTAAACACTTCAACACGCCCTCAAGTGTGGGCCTAACAAGCCTGAGCCAACATGACCACTAAGGCATATAAAGGGCACTATATGGTCAACAAAGAAGCCCCAACACTTGCACAATGTAAATAAGATGACAATGTTGACAGAGAGGTTTGAACCCGTGATGTCATTAGTATATATTTTAGAAGTCATGGCATAACAATATTGCTCTCTGGTTTTCAGAGTTTAGTAAGGCATTCCTCATTTCCTTTGCCACAGATGAACTCCATTACCGATGGTGACATATGGAGATATAGTTGTTTCCATTCTGTAGAAATGAGAAGGATTGAGAGATAAGAGATTTCCTCACTAGAAATTTGGTAGATAGAACTCTTATTACCACTATATATATATAGGGTTAAGCTTGTCCTATGAGAAAGCAATTAAAAACTAAAGAAAACAGCCCAAACTGCTCCTGTATAGTGACTCCTACGGTCACTGTACAGTAAAAGCAGACAAACTTGGCCATTAGGAAACAGGGCCACAAACAAGCCAAATACAAGCAAATACACTTGAGAAATATAGCAGGAAATACAGCCAATAATCCTAATCTTAACACCCCTCCTCAAGGTTGGTTGTGGATGTTGAAACAACCAAGCTTGCCAATCATCTTTGAAACGGAGGGATAAGAGGCCCTTTTGTAAGGATATCAGCAGTTTGCTCACAAGAAGGGATGTAGGATATGCTGATCTCCTTTTTTTGCACTTTGTCTTTGATAAAGTGACGATCTATATCAATGTGTACAAGAAGGGATGTAGGATATGCTGATCTCCTTGTTTTGGACTTGTCATGGTGCACATGGTTTTCTGACATATTGATTGTAGAAATGTTGCCACACAGAAATTGGATGGTTTGATCATAGGAACTGTTGGAAATAATTCCCTGGTTTTTTAGTCCTAATATAATTCTAATACTCCCTTGTTATTAAGCTAATTAAGTTTAGTTTATCTTTAGCTTTTGTTTGCTTCCTATCGGGTCACCTTTGTTGGCTGCAAGCCCAACTAGCTGTTGGGAGTTGACAGCCAATGGCTAGTTCGCTGTCTTTCCTGCTTTTCAGGATGATGGATGTGTATATAAACATCCTACCTCCTTTGTAATAGTTTAAGACATAATTTACAGGAAATACAAATTATTCTCCTCATTTTTCTTTTTTCCATTCTTACATGGTATCAGAGCCCGAGGTTCATTAAAATTCAAATTTCTGGATTTTTTATTTGATCTTATGGCTGAATCCACTGCTACTAGCAACACTGTTGGAGTACATCTATCTTCTAAACTTACTTCTACAACCAATGGAGATCTTCAAAACATTCAGACAGCCTATAAACTCAATGGGAAGAATTACTTGAAGTGGTCCCAGCTTGTCAGGACCTTCCTGAAAGGCAAAGGCAAGATTAGCCACCTGATGGGAACTGGACCAGCTCAAGATGTCCCTAAGTTTGCTGCCTAGGATGAGCATGACTCCATCGTGATGTCTTGGTTGTGGAACTCCATGAGTTTTGAAATAAGTGACACATGTATGTTTCTGTCCACTGCTAAAAAAATATCGGAAATCGTGAAAGAGACCTATTCTAAGGTTAATGATGCTGCTCAAATTTATGAGAATATGAGATCAAAACAAAGATCTCTAACACCAAACAAGGTGGGAGGTCTATCACTGAATACTCCAGTCTCATGCAAGGCATGTGGCAAGAACTGGACCATTATCAATGCATTCAAATGCATAACATTGAAGATGCTAAATTCTGAAAGGGTATTTGAAAAAGATAGGATCTATTCCTTTTTAGCATGGCTAAATGTGGAATATGACCCTGTCAGGGTTTAGATTCTTGGCAAGGAAGATCTTCCAAACCTAAATGAGACTATATGCATAATCAGGGCTGAGGAAGGTAGGAGAAGTGTCATGATTGACACTAATCCGATTAAAGTCTCTGATCTGGTTGCTCAGAACTCAAGAAACAAAAGAACAACCCCAAGAATGGAGAAATGGATTCTCTGGCATGCTCCTTTTGTAAGAAAAGTAGACACACTAGATAGAACTGTTGGAAGCTCAACGGGAATCCTGGGAGTGACAATGTCAACAATGAACAATGTTTCAAGCTCTGAACAAAATCAAAAATCTATTGATAATGTCTAGAAGGCTGGAAACCAGAATCAAAACCCGAGTCTTGGACCTTCAGAAATAGAGAAACTAAGGAAGTATTGAGTCCCTGGAAAACTCATCAGCATCCTTAGCTTTTTCAGGTATTTCTACCACTAACATAGTAAAAGAAGGTACCCTAGAGTGGGTAATTGATTCTGGTGCCACATATCATATGACATTTTCTAAAGTACATCTGATGTTTTATAAGCCTTGTGAAAATTACAGAACCATTACTGTGGCAGATGGATCCCCTATCCAAGTGACTGGGATAGGGGATGTGGTTCTATGTGAGAATCTTATTCTGAAAGATTTTTAACATGTCCTAGAGTTGTCTAGTAATCTTATTTCAATTTAAAAATTAACCAAGGATTCCAAATGCCTTGCTATTATCTCTTCTGACCTTTGCTTGATACAGGATCAATGAAAGAAGGAGAGGATTGGGGTTGCTAAGGCCAGAGAGGGTTTGTATTATTGGGAAAATCAAGGAGTATATGAAGTCGGCTTCTTCTGCTTGTCTTTCTAAAGCCAATCTTGATAAGCTTTGTATGTACCATTATAGATTAGGACATCCACCTTTTGTAGTTATTAAACAAATGTTTTCTAGTATTTTCAAGAATTGTGATAGTGAGAAACTTCTGCTAAACACAAGAGATCCTCCTAGGGGTGTAAACTAGCCGAGTCGAACAAGTATTGCTCTAAACGAGTCGAGTAATTTAAAATATTCTCGAGCTCGAGTTCGAACACGAGTATTTCGAAATCGAGCTCGAGCCGAGGTTCAAGGAAGTTTTAAGAACTCGAGCCGAGCTCGAGTTTTTCTTCGAGCTTATCGAGTCTAATATAGTTCGAAACTTAACTAAAAAATAATTCAAATTATCACTTGATAACAATAAAAATGTAATTTCAACCTATTACTATACGATTTTGTATTAAAGATGAAAATAATATTTTATTGTGTACTAAACAATTTATTTAATGCAAAGTATTTGATAAACAACAAGATACAAATGATATAAAATCAATGAATACTTTAATATTTTATACATTGACTACAAATATAAAGATACACATACATATCTAATAATAACATATATGTATGTATACAAGAATAGATATACATATATGTTTTTTTAGTATATATAAATATATATTCGAGCTTGCTCGCGAGTAGTCGAGTCGAGTATTTCATTATTCGACTATCGTTCGATTAATCTTCAAGTCGAGTCGAGTTTGAGTTCTAGCTGATTTAAGCCGAGTCGAGTCGAGTTTTGGATCAAGTCGGTCTCGAGCTACTCACGAGTAGCTTGACTCGCTTACAGGCCTAGATCCTCCTATCCTGTTTAAAATATTAGGTGTAATGAACCCTTCACTATCATTCATAGTGATATTTGTTGCCCAACCCCTGTTTCCAATATAAATGGATCTTGTTGGTTTGTTTCATTTATAGATGATGTACCAGGGCCTCCTGGATTTATTCAATGAAACACAAATATGGCTTGTTATGTATCAGAGACTGAGATATGATAATGCCAAGGAATACTTCAACAAATTACTTGATCCATTCTTTGTAGAGAAATGTATAAATCATGAGTCATCATGTACCTATGCCCTTCAACAAAATGGCTTGGCAGAAAGGAAATACTGACACTTAATAGAAGCGTCCATGGCTGTCATGATTCAGATGATGGTTCCTAAGAACTATAGGGGAGAAGCTGTGTTAACAGATGCTCATCTAATAAACAGGCTGCCCACCAAAGTTTTGGCAAACAAAAGTCCTATTTCATATCGCTCACAAAAGTTCTCTGATATGAATCAATCAGATAGCCTTGCACCCAGAACTTATGGATGTGTGACCTTTGTTCATATGCATCATCCTAATAGAGGGAAATTGGGCTAAAAAATGTATCTTTATAGAGTATTCTAACACTCAAAAAGGTTACAATTGTTATCACCCATCCACAAGGAGTGTCTTCGTTTCCAAGGATGTCACATTCCATGAAGAAACACCCTACTTTCAAATTTAGCGAGGAGCAAATTCCTGCAAATCAAGATACAAACATTGAATTCCTTGATGTGCTGGAATCAAGTGGGAATCCCACTATACCTGAAAAGGATAAATAGGATGAGAATGATACCGATCCTACTTCTTCTAGAGTAGAAGAAGTTACTGAAACTAGGGAGAAAACTGCCATTGTGTACACCAGAAGAAAAGCCCCTAAACTTACCAAGACCATGTACCCTCATGAGCACTATGGTGTTGTTCATGATGAGGAAAATACTAACTGTTAGGAAAGTGATGATCCTGAGGACACAAGTAGTGAAATTGAATCCTCATCAGAAGACTATGGGTTTGAAAGCTCTGAGAGACTGAACAGATGTAGTCCCTCTAATGAGCTACCTATAGCTTTAAGAAGGTGGAAAAGAGAATGCACAAAACACCCTATGAGAACATTCTTGTCTTACAAGAAATGTTCTCAAAGTCACAAAAGATTCATTCCTTCTGAATCTTTTGAAAGATGGGACCCCCAAAAATCTGAAAGAGGCCCTGTCTGATGAAAAATGGACACAAGCTATGAAGAAGAAATGAAAGCATTGGAAAGGAACAACACTTGGGACCTAATACAATTTCCTATGGGTGAGAAAACTGTAGGTTGCAAGTGGGTGTTCACTACCAAATATAAATTTGATGGCACCATTGAAAGACATACGGCTAGACTTGTACCCAAAGGTATACTTAAACCCATGGCTTAGACTATTTTGAAACTTTTTCTCATGTAGCAAAAATGAACACGGTTAGGGTTCTTTTATCTCTAGCAGTGAAATTTGACTAGTCACTTCAACAATATGATGTTAAAAATGCCTTTCTCCAAGGGAAGTTGGAAGAAACTATCTATATGGATGTCCCTCCTAGATTTAACAATTCTGAAGGAAAGGTGTGTAAGCTCAACAGGGCTCTCTATGGGTTAAAGCAGTCCCTAAGAGCTTGGTTTGGGAGGTTTGCTAAATTCATGATCCAGAAAGGGTACAAACAAAGTCAGGGGGATCATACCTTGTTTGTGAAACACTCAAAATCAATAAGTAAATCCATTCTCCTTGTCTATGTTGATGATATAATAGCGACTGGTGATGATGTGTCTGCAAATCAATAATTGATGACAGAAATGGATAGAGATTTTGATATAAAAGATCTTGGGATACTCAAGTGCATTCTAGGATTGGAGTTTCTCATTCTATGCTGGGTTTCTTCATATCTCAACATAATTATATTCTTGACTTACTTTTTGAGACTGGAAATCCGGGGTGCAAACCAGCAGAGACTCTATGGATTTTAACCATGGCTTAAATGAATCTCCAGAAGATGAGTCTGTTGATAGGTATGCCTATCAAATATTGGTGGGAAAATTGCTCTACTTATCCCATACTAGACTAGACATTGCCTTTGCAGTGAATATGGTCAACAAATTCATGCAAAATCCTAAAGCCTGTCATCAATGGGCAGCTGAAAGAATTCTGGAGTACTTGAAGGGATGCCCTAGGAAGGGGATTCTGTTCAAGAAAGGAAGTAATATTGATCTAAAAGCTTTTACAGACCCTGACTATGTTGGTTCTATTGATGATAGAAGATCTACCTCCGGTCACTGCATTTTTCTGGGAGATAATATCATTATTTGGAGGAGCAAAAAACAACCAATGGTAGCAAGGTCAAGTGCAGAAGCAGAATTTAGATCTATGATTATTGGGTTATGTGAGCTTGTGTGGCTGAAGATCCTTCTAACTGATCTAGGGATTCATTGGGAGAAACTTATGAGACTGATTAGTGACAACAAATCAGCCAATGAAATTTCCCACAATCCAGTTCCACATGATAAAACGAAGCATATTGAAGTGGATAGGCACTTTATTAAGGAGAAATTGTGTTAAAGTGTATAAGACAATATAGTAGAATCATTACTATCACCAATTGGTTTTAGTAGAATGGTAAGCGCTTGATCTTAACATGGTATCGGAGCGGAAGGTCTTGGGTTCAAACCCCGCTGCAAACATTAATTTCTCCAATTATATTGTGCAAGTGTTGGGCTAACCTAGTTGGCCTTTGTGAGCCTAGTTGGCTCAGGCTTGTTGTGTGCCTAATTGGCATAGCCTTGATATGGGCCCACACTTGAAAGGGCGTGTTAAAGTGTATAAGAAAATATAGTAGAACCATTACTACCACCAATTGGTTTTAGTAGAATGGTAAGTGCTTGATCTTAACAAATTGGAATATGGGTTAATTACTGAGTTTGTTCCGTCCAAAGATCAAGTTGCTAATCTGTTCACAAAGGGTCTTCTTAGGAAGGTCTTTCAAGATGATGTTGGCAAGCTGGGCATGTTAGATAAACATCGACCAGCTTGAGGGGGGTGTTGGAATTAATTCTCTGGCTTTTTATTCCAAAATTAATTCTTTTACTCTCTTGTTATTAAGCTAATTAAGTTTAGTTTATCTTTAGCTTTTGTTTGCTTCCTATCGGATCACCTTCGTTGGCTGCAAGTCCAACTAGCCGTTGGGACTTGACAGCCAACGGCTAGTTTGCTATCTAGCCTGCTTTTCAGGATGGTGGATGTGCATATAAACATCCTACCTCCTTTGTAATAGTTTAAGACATAATTTTTGGAAATAAATCAAATTATTCTCCTTATCTTTCTTTTTTCCGCTTATACAGGTACCCTTATTTCATGCTGGATTTTCTTGAGCCACAAACCCACACATAGTCTTGTGGAAAGAGCCTAAGCTCTGCTTTCAGCACCGCTCTAAAGACCTCATACTGCTGCTTGCGTCTTCAAATGGTTAAATTTCCCCAAATAAGAGTACAGTACCCGGTTATTGATCCTCTATCCATCACAGAGCTAGCCCAATCAAAGTCAGACTTGAATTCCCTTGGCTTCAATCTTCTTAAAGAGCAGCCCATGTCCAGCTGTTCCTTGAGATATCTTAGGGTTCTTATCGCTATTTGATAGTGTTCCTCACATGGCTTTGTGCATGGATTGGCTCATACGGCTGACATCAAAGCTGATGCCAGGCCTGGTGTGAGAAAGATATATGAGTTTGCCCAAAAGTCTTTGGTATTTGCCAATATCCACAGGTTCAGATGTGGCTTCCTTGTTCAGTTTGAGAGCAGGGTCAACTCGAGTAGATTCAGGTTTGCGGTTGCTCATCCCAGTTTGTTCTAAGAGGTCCAGTATATATTTTCTCTGAGATATGATAATTCCTTGGTGTGACTTTGCAACCTCCATTCCTAGAAAATATTTCAGGCGACCAAGATCCTTAACTTCAAAATCTCTGGCTAGAGATTTCTTTAGGTTTGTTATCCCATCAATATCATCACACGTTATGATGATATCATCAACATATACAATTAGTGTTAAAGTTGTCCACATTGGACACTTGCTATTGTATCATCCACCATATTAAGAGATGGACTTCCCTCACCTCACAACCTAGGTTTGGATGAGGCCCCCCTTATATGGGTTTGGGCCTAGATTTCTACATGGTATCAGAGCCACTACTTCATGTGCAAGTGTTGGGCCTCTTTGTTGGCCTTATAGTGCCCTTTATATGTCTTGTGTGCCATGTGGCCCAGACTCTTTATAGACCCACACTTGAGGGGCGTGTTAAAATTGTCCACTTGCTATTGTATCACCTACCATATTAAGAGATGGACTTCCCTCACCTAATAACCTAGGTTTTGTGGATGAGGCCCCTCCTCTTATATGGGTTTGGGCCTATATTTTCAACACGGTATCAGAGCAAGAGGTCTTGTGTTCAAACCCCGCTCCAAACACAATTTTCCCAAACAAACAACAAAAAAAATCAAGTGCTGGGCACTCTATAAATATAATAAGCCCACACTTGAGGGGGGGGTGTTGAAGTATAAAGTGTTAATTATCTACCTCCCCAACAGCTTAAGCTTTTGGGAGAGATGGTAGTTCAACAATTAGTATCACCCTTTTCCCATGCTTAGTGAACTCGGTGAACATTGTTTGATCCGAGTGACGATTAGAGTAGTAGCTCTAGCTTAAGTCCATATAAAGCCTTTTTTAATTGGAGGCGAAGAAAATCTTGAAAAGCTTATTTTTAGGGGTTATTTGGACCCCTATTTAGTCCATTTACTATAAAGCCATGATTTTTTATTAATTGGCGAGATCCACAAGAACACTAGTGTGGCCGACGCTCTATATAAAAAGTGTTAAATCTTAGAACGTTAGTCCATGAAAATCATTGGTGTTTCTAGTGGCATACCAGCGTCGGTGAAGCTTATTTTTACGTTTTTTGAAAAATATTCATTAATGGTAGTAGTAAAAAGGGGTCCAAATAGAACCCACCTATTTTTATTGATTAATTTTGAGTACAGAAGCCTGCTATATATACAATTAATTCCTAACATGAGAATCAGGGAAATCACCCAAATTATTACTAAATCTAATCAGATAAATCAGGGATTTCTACCACTAATGCACAGCTGGCTTTACCTTAACTCTAATCTTCATGTTTTACACATTTATACAAAATAAATGGCACCAAATTATATCAAATCAAAATTAATTATGTCTACACATACTTTAGTACCAAGGTTTGGTTGATCATAACCAGGGGTATTTCCATATAGACCTCTTCCTTTAATTCCCCATTTAGGAAACATTATTTACGTCCAACTGATGTAAAGGCCAGTCAAGATTAACTGCAATGTATATCAGTACTCTGATGGTGTTCATTTTACCAACTGGGGCAAATGTTTCTTGGTAATCAATGCAATAGGCTTGTGTACAACCTTTAGCTACCAGGCTAGCTTTGTGCCTGTTGATGGTTCCATCAGAATTGTACTTTATGGTAAATATCCATTTGCATCCCATTGGTTTATTCCTTTTAGGGAGTAGTAATAGCTATGTCTGGTTATTGCTCAAAGCTTTTAGCTCATCATCAACAACCTTCTTCCATTCAGGTATTTGTAAGGCTTCTGAATGGTTTCAGTTATATATTCATTTTCAAGATTTTCTATGAGAGTTTGATGAGCATAAGATAAGCTAGAGTAGAATAGGATGTTGTACAGGGGATATTTTGTACAAGTTCTAGTGCTTTTTCTTAGGGCAATAGGCCTTACATCATGAACTACATGAATTTAACATCATATTTATCTGTTATTACATTTACCAATGACACCCTAGTATGATCATCAATTAAGGTGATAAACCATCTCTTCCCATTTAAGGATTTTATTCTAAAAGCCCCCCACACATCACTATGAATAAATGTGAAAGGCTTAGTAGGCTTGTAACCTTGAGTGGGATAAGATGACCTACAATGCTTAGACAACTCATAGATTTCACATATAAACTTTCTCAAATCTTTATTTAAAAACAAATTTGGATACAACATGTTCATATAAGTAAAACTGGGGTGACCTAGTGTATTATGAATAACAAGGATTTTATATTGGTCATTTGAACTAACTGATTGAAAACAATTACTTTGGAAATTCCTTTCTTCCGGTGCAAGAGATTGAAACAGAACATAGAGTCCTCCTTCCACTTTTTACTTGCCAATCATCCTCCCCGGACTTGTGTCTTGAACCACACAACCAGAATCAAAAAACATGACCAAACCTCTTTCATACGAGGTGAGTCTAAAGATAAAAGATGATTACAAGCTAATTTTGGCACATGGAGGACATTTTTAAGTGTATGAGATGACAAAATTGGGATGGATGCAATCCATGTAATAACTGAGCTAGATCCATCATCCAATCCGACATGAGTATTTCCTGCACATGACTTATAATTTGGAAAAAGAGAGGAGTTCCCAGTCATATGATTCATTGCCCCTGAGTCGGCGATCCAACATATTTGATCACTGGTATGGGATAAGGATAAAAGAGAGTGTTTACTTGAATCAACATAAGAACATGCAGGATTTTGGCTAGAGGCAATTTGAGAGTTTACGAGTTTACTTAATTGCTCTAATTGTTCCCTTGTGAAATAATCAGCCCTGTATGAGATGATGACCTTTGATCCGGACTAACTCGATTAACATGTCATGCTTCACCTTTGGAACCTTCCACTTGCTTAACTTTTCATGCAGGTTTACCAATGATCTCCTAGCAAAGTTCTTTAACATGTCCCATCTTCTTACATTGTTCACACTTTATCTTCGGTTTTCCATTTGTTGGAAAACGTAAAAGAGAACAATTGTTCTTATTATTTTATTCATCGATCGCTAGTGATCTTATTAAAATGGTAAACCCTACCATTAAGGGTCCCTCACCCCGATCCCACAGGTGTGAGAGAGGTTAATCGAGTAACCTAGTAAGAGCTCCAAATACGGGTGCCTTTTATAACATCCTTTGAAGGGTGCTATCAATCGGAAATCAACCCTTTACGGGAATCGAACATTGAAAGGTAAGGTTCTTATTTATATACAAGCTGGTGGAAGCCTTATTTATACAATTTGGTGGAACTTACTAATCTTCTTTGACCAACCGCCAGGAACTTACTAAGGAAAATTGCCTTATATCACGGCTACATATAAATAAATAATAAACATAACTTATAAAAAATACTTGCCTTATATCGTTCGGCTACATATAAATAAATAAAGAAAGCAGAACTTATAAAAATACTCCTCAAATTCTAACTTCTTCCCAACGCTCAACACTTGAGGAAGGAAAGGAAAGTTGGAGCGAAGATATTGGACAAGTCATTCAACTTGCCCACATTTGCTATCTCATCAAACTTATGCCCGGGTGGCTCAAAGCCCCAACGGTCTTTGTCAGCATCCACATATGGCAAGCCCCCAAATTTTTATTATTGTAGAGTAGAGGAAGGATGTGTGTCTTTTTCTTGAACAAAAGAGTATCTACATTTAAGAACAAACCCTTTAAAGTTTAATTCTAGGTTGTAAGTTCAAATCTCACTACCAACATCTCCACGTGTTTGATTTTTTTGTCATGCTTTATATACCAAGACCACCCGAAAAATTTTTATCTGGTTTCTATAGCGATAGCGACCTTGTTGTCACAAGTATAGTTTCATGGGTTGTGAGAAACCAACTCCCAGATCTTCCATCACCTTTTTTATCCACAGTCCCTCACATATACCCTGTGCCATGGCTCTAAACTCAGCCTCCGCACTACTCCTTGCAACGACATCCTGTTTTTTGGTCCTCCATGTCACAAGGTTTCCCCACACATAGGTACAATACCCTGTTATGGACCTCTTGTCCTTAGTGCAGCTACCCCAGTCTGCATCAGTGAAAATGGACACTTCCCTTCTGTTAGACTTCTTGAAGTACAACCCTCTCCCAGGTGCAGTCTTCAAGTATCTCAACAATCTCCTAGTTGCATCAAGATGAAACTCATTTGGTGAGTGCATGAAGCCCGACTTATTGTCCCAACCGCATATGACACATCATCGGCTGGTATGGGCAAGATATATCAACTTGCCAATTAATTTCTGATATCCTTCCACATTAACTGATTTTCCCTTGACACTTCCCAATTTAAGGTTGCACTTCATTGGTGTCCAGGCTGGTCTGCACCTTTTAAACCTGTCTCCTTGAGAAGGTCTAATGTATACTTTCTCTGAGTCATTATCAGCCCCTCTGATGACCAAGCAACTTCCATTCCCAAGAAATCTCTCAAGGGCCCCAGGTCCTTGATTTCAAACTCTGATGACAGTTTGCTTTTCACCCAGGTAGCTTCTTTAGCATCATTTCCTGTGAGGATAATATCATCAATATAAACAATTAACACTGTGATTTTTCCTCCCCCAGACTTTTTGATAAACAGTGTGTGATCTGACCTCCCTTTTGTGAATCCAACACTTTTTAGGAACTTCATGAATCTGTCAAACCATGCCCTTGGGCTCTGTTTAAGCCCATACAAGGATTTTTTCAGCTTACACACCCTGTTCCCAAACCTATCAGTGAACCCTGGTGGTGGTTCCATGTACACCTCCTCCTTCAGCTCCCCATGGAATGCATTTTTTACATCCAATTGATTAAGTGGCCAGTCTAGGTTTCTCGCCACGTAAAGCGATATCTAATAGTGTTTAGTTTGGCCACTGGGGAAAAGGTCTCTGCATAGTCTATGCCATATGTCTATGAGTACCCATTGGCTACTAACCTAGCCTTGTGTCTTTGGATACTCCCATCAGAATTGTACTTGATCACAAATACCCATTTACACCCCATAGTTTTCCTTCCTCTAGGCAGGGTCACAACTTCCCAGGTGACATTCTTTCTTAGTGCCCCCATCTCTTCCAGAACTGCTTCTCTCCACTCAGGAACCCTAAGGGCTTCTTGTATGTCCTTGGGAATTGTGGTAGATGAAATAGCTGTGGTGAAGGCTTTATATTTAGGGGATAATTGTGTATATGAGAGGAATTTGGAGATGGGGTGTTTAGTGCAACTTCACGGTAGGTTTTCGATGGCTATGTAGTACATCTAGAGAAGTTTTTCTTGGGTTGAAAGAGGGAGTTTCTCCCTTTTTTTTAGAGCAGGGAGGGGGGATTCATGAGATTCATTTGTTTCAGAGGATTCAGAGTCAAGAGACTCAGAATCAGAGTTTCCAGACAACTGAGCCTCTGAATCTATGTTGTCTATATGCTCGATCTGGGTGTTTGGTTCAAAGAATGATTTGAGGATGCGATTGTTGTCCTGCCTCAATTTGATTTCTAGATGCCTTCTTAGGGTGCTTCCTCACATAAGTCTTCCCTTTGAAAATTTGGTCATTTTCTGGAGGATTAGGAACAGCAGGTACTGATTCTGTTGAGTCAGTGTTGATTCCTCCTCCAGCTTGACAGTCATCATCATCACAAGTCCTTAAGTCATCAGAGCCAAAGTCAAATTTAGTTTTGTGGTTTAGGAAATTATATCCTACATCTAATTCATTAAAGCATTTGTTTCACCCTTTTTCTCCCCCTGAAATTGGACCTTATCAAAGAACATGTTTTCTTCAAAGAAGGTTACATCCATTGTGATGATGAACTTACCAGTTTCATTATCATAACATTTGTAACCCTTCTTTGTAAGAGAGTATCCCACAAAGATACATCTCTTTGATCTAGGTTCCAATTTCCCTTGATTGTGAGTGTGTGTGTGTAAGCAGTGCACCCAAAAACCTTCAAAGGAAGTTTGCCAATGAGTTTGTTTTGAGGAAAACAGGTTTCAAACAGGTTTAAAGGTGTTTTAAAACTGAGAACTCTAGAGGGCACCCTGTTGATCAAATATGTGGCAGTTAGGACAGCTTCTCCTTAGAATGTCTTAGGGCATTTTGAGGTTATTAAGAGTGTCCTAGCTACTTCCAAAAGGTGTCTGTTCTTTCTCTTTGCAACACCATTTTGTTGTGGGGTTTTAATGCATGAGATTTGGTGAACAATCCCTTTCTCAACAAGGTATCCATCTAGGTAATGGTTGAAGTATTCAGTTCCATTGTCACTCCTTAAAATTTGGATTTGAGTCTGGAACTGAGTCTTCACCATTTCATAAAACTGTTTAAAAATTGTTTCAACCTCAGATTTTTCCTTCATTAAGAAAATCCAAGTCATTCTAGTGTGATCATCAATAAGAGTTATAAACCACCTTTTGCTATTTAGAGTGTGCACCCTAGATGGTTCCCAGACATCACTATGTATCATAGTGAAGGGCCTTGAGGGTGTGTAAGGTTGAATAGGATGAATACTTCTACTTTGCTTTGCAAGAACACACACTTCACATAAAGGTAAAACATTTTTATTAATAGAAAAAAGTCCAGGAAACAACTTTTGCATAAAATTAAAACTTGGGTGGCCTAATCTCCTATGCCACATTAACATCTGGTTCTGATTATCTAAATTTCTTGTGAGATGACATCCTCTCACTAGGGAGTCCTTATTTGATTCACCATCCTGTTCCAGCACATAGAGACCACCAATCAGCCTAGACTTGCCAATCATCTTCCCCAAAGCCTTGTCCTGAAACACACAGCCATCCTTAGAAAATAGAGCAACACAGTCTAGTTCAGATGTCAGTTTACATATGGAAATAAGATTACAAGACGTTTAGGTACATGTAATACTTCTGTTAGTGTGAGGTTTGGTGTGATTTTGATGGAGCCTTTCCCAGCAATTGCAGAGAATGACCCATCAGCAAGTCTGATTTTTTGGTTTCCAGCACAAGGGTCATAATTAAGAAATAAATCAGAGGATCCAGTCATGTGATCCGTTGCTCCGGAGTCAACTATCCAATTTATTTCATGACTGGTCCCATAAAAGGCTTTGTGAAGGTAATTACCCGACTCTGCCAAGGAGCATTGAGGATTATGGTTCAAGGAGAGTTGAGAGTTTAGGATTTTACTGAGTTGATCCAGCTGTTCCTGAGTGAATTGAAGAGCCCCAGTAGTAGATGAGGACCCTAGGTCAGAAGCCACCTGATTTGCTCTTCGTGCTCCTTGATTCTGTCCTCCCCTACTGCCCTTATTCCTCCATTCCAGCTTGCCATGTATGTCCAAGCATATGTCCTTAGTGTGGCCAATCTTCTTGCAATGCTCACACTTAGGTTTCTCTTTGTTTGATTTCCTGTGTTGACTTCCAGCCATTAGGGCAGATCCTTCTACTTCTGTAAGGCCTGGTTTGTGCATAACTTTGCATCTTGATTCTTCTCTTCTTACTTCAGAAAAGGTTACTCCGAGTGATGGTAGGGGTTTTCTGCCCAGAATTCTACCCCTCACCTCATCCAGATCTGGATTTAGGCCTACCAAGAATGAATAAACTCTTTCATTCTCCTCCCTTTTTTGAATTTTTGTACTGTCGCCAGGGCAGTCCCAAGTGTCATCATAACACATGTCCAATTCCTGCCAAAGAGTTACAATATCATTGTAGTAAGTGGTGATGTCCCTGGATTCCTGTTTTAAGTTCCAAAGTCTTGTCTTTAGGTCATAGATATGTGAAGATTTCTCCAAGTCATAGTACATCTCTTTCACAGCATCCCACATGTCCTTAGCAGTCGATAGAAACATATGCGGTCTGGCAATGGGTGGCTCCATGGAATTTATGAGCCATGCCTTTACCATAGAGTTTTCAGACTTCCAGGTTGCCGGTTTTGGATCATTTGTTGCTGGTTCCTTGCTTGCTCCGGTCAAGAACCCTAACTTTCCTCTGCCATCAACCACTAATTTGACGGTCTGGGACCACTCCAAGTAGTTCTTTCCATTCACCGTGATACCGGTAGGTTTAAGAGGAATTTCTTTGTGTTTCCATCTTCTCCCCCCAGTATTTGCTCCGGATCCTGTGTTAGCGAGAAGAGCCGGTCTTTGGTCGACCTACGGTGAACGCTGCTCGGTAGTTCATCTCGAGGAAAAAGGTTTTTGAAATTAGTTTTTTATGGATCGTGGCTCTGATACCATGTTGGAAAAGGTAAAAGTGAACAATTGTTCTTATTATTTTATTCACTGACTGCGCAGTCTTATTTATACAACTGTTGGAAGCCCTAATTTTCCTGAATTTCAGGAACTTACTAAATCAGGATTCTTTGACCAGCCGCCACCCTTAAACCCTAAGGAAATACTTGCCTTATATCACGGCTACATATAAATAAATAATAAAAACAGAACTTATAAAAAATACTCCTCAAATTCTAACTCTTTCAACACCATTCTTTTTCAAGGCCTAACCCCTCGTAGCTGCTAGGGCCGATCCCTCAATGTGTGGTTGATATTCTTTCTACACCACCCTCTTTCTTCCTTATTCTCTACGAACTTCAGGAAAAACTTCCCTTAATGATGACAGGGGCTTTCTCCTGAGAATTCTCCCCCTCACCTCATCAAGGTCTTTTGTATGTTGAGCCAAGAACGAGTAGACCCTTTCGTCTTCCTCCCTATTTTGGAATTTAACACTGTTATCAGAATGAGTCTACTTATCATCATGACACATATCCAGTTCCTGCCATAATGATACAATCTCATTGCAATATGTAGTAACATCCTTCGTCTCCTGCTTAAGATTCAATAGCTTGGTTTTCAATGTATAAATCTAGGATGAATTTTCCAGATCGAATACATCTCCTTGACAGCCTCCCATATATCTTTAGCAGTTGGAAGGAACATGTGTGGCGTGGCCACGGTTGGCTTTCAATAAATTGATGAGCCACGCCATGACCATAGAATTTCGGACTGCCATGTCCCATATTTTGTGCCAGTTGCTTCCGAAACCTCCCCACCGCCGGTGAAGTAATGCAATTTCCCCTTCCATTGATCACGAGTTTCATGGTTTGGGCTTATTTATGGTAATTCCGTCCGTCCAACCTCCTTGTTGCCGGTAGAATGATGGTGCCGCTACTTTGTTAAAGCTCGGCGTCGGCAGGGGTTTGGGTTTCAGCGCCACTGGTGGCGTTGCTGATGGCGGAAGTGTTGGTTGACATATTGCAGTGGAAGAAGCTAGAATTTTCCTAGGTTTTTTTCGAACACGTCTCTGATACCACGTAAGAATTTTTAGGCAAAAACATCTGTGTATTATTCCTCAGCACATGCTGAGAATTTTTTATTATACATCGAAACACCTTCTCCAAGTACCCTAGCCGCCCTAGGAGTCTTTAAGGCATTTACCTATTACTCCTCTTACTAACTAGGAAACCAAAAAATACCCCTACATATTTTTTTTAGGCGTGTTCTATTGGCACACCCTTTTTACTATTGGCACCCATTTTTTGATTATTTTTTTGGATGAAGAAAACTTCGGTGCCGCTGGTGTTCGTTGTTGAACACCAGTGGAAAGTCAGTGGACTGACGTTTCTAAGTTGTGACACTTTTGTAAAGGGAACGTCGGTGTTGTTTCTAAGTTGTGACACTTTTGTAAAGGGAACGTCGGTGTTGGTGTTCAACAACGAACACCAGTGGCACCGACGTTCCCTTTGTTAAAAATCACCGGGTGCCGAAGTAATTTTTGTGTGCCGGGAGTAATGTGGTTCCAGTAGTAAAAAGGGGTGTGCCAATAGAACCTCCTTTTTTATATATATATATGCGGCAGTACTAATTACATAAATAAATAAAAATAATTAACTACTAATTATTTACACAATACAATTCACTTTCCCCTAGTTTTGCTCATTAGAAATTTGGTAGATAGAACTCTTATTACAACTATATATATATATAGAATTAAGCTTGTCCAATGAGAAAGCACTAAAGAAAACAGCCCAAACGGCTCCTGTATAGTGACTCCAACGGTCTCTGTACAGTAAAAGGAGGCAGACAGGTCCATTAGGAAACAGGACCACAAACAAGCCAAATAGATGGAAGTACATAGAGAAATATTGCAAATAATCCTAAATTTAACACATTCAACTTGTGTCCCATTATAGGGAGTGAAATATCTTCCATTCCTGTAGAATTTCCAGAGTTGGTAGAGTTAAAAGCTTCGGATTTAGAAGTCACTTCAGATGTGGAGTTTATCTTATTTGTGGCCATTCCGTGTTTGGTAATCAGAGTAAAGCTTTGGCTGGTTCAGGCTACTGGCTTTGATACCATTAAGATTTGTGAGTCAGAATGAAAATGATCATTTTCATTCCTTACTGTATAGGTACAGAGGTTGAGCATGTGCTTTACACGCAGCCTCGAATATATCCATGAAAATCAGGGGAATACAATATCCATTCTTTAACAAATATTTCCTACACTTAATTTTTTTATTTTCATCTGAAATTGGCTGTTTTGTTAAATAATTGGCACTGTTAGATATTTCTGCAGCGTGTCATTCTTCTGCAGATGCAATTTAGATTTGATAATCTAATCTAAATTCTGAATCGATTCATTCTTTTGTAAATGCATATTGCAGTTTCGATTTGATATTCTAATTTACATTGCTAATGCAATTTTTTGTGTGGGAATTTCTAATGCTATTATTCAGGGAAGAGTGAATTTTCTCCAGATGAAGATGCACATGTTATAGCCGACTGTGTCAAGGTATATCCTTCAGTCAGAATGCAGTTTGTGCTTACTTGTAAAAGTCTCATATTCACTTCTTTATTCAATGATTATTGTGTATTTTCCAGTATGTTCTTCGGGAGTTGCCATCGTCTCCAGTTCCTGCATCTTGCTGCAACGCGTTGCTAGAAGCATACAGTAAGTTGCAGCCTTGGGCATGCTCTAGTTGCCTCTTTTTTTTGTTATTTTTAAAAATCTTCATTACTTTATTTTCGTATTGTTGACGAAAAAATTCAAGTCCTTAAGTTAGCATTGATTTTGTGGAATAATCTTTTTCCTGAGCTACAATGTCATAATTATCATGTCATCGAATTTATAAGTCAAATTTCATTATTGCATTATTTGGGCCCATTTAATCCCAAGAATTTTGATAAACTATCTCCTCTAGCCTGTTTGTTTATAGCCTAGAATCATTTTGTCCCAATAATAAGACTAAGCATGTGGACATTGACATACCCCTCATCAAGGAAAAGGTTGATAACAATGAGATTTTGCTCATACATGTTCCATCTCAAGATTAAACTGCTGACATTCTCACTAAGCCTATTCCTCCTTAGATGTTCAGCAAACTTTGTTGCTAGCTTGGTTGTACTAATATCTACAACCTAGCTTGAGGGGGTGGGGGTTGTAGAAGTAATTAAAAGTTTTTAATATTTAAATATTTGATTAATATTATTAGCAGGTGGTAATATCCTTGGGATATCTTATGTCATTAAGTTAATTATGATTAGTAGTTCAATCTGTCCGTTGGGTAGACAGACAGATTAGAGCATTCATTTATTGTTGGTGGCTGCTTTGTCTCCAATCTGTCTTTAAGTCCAGACGGTTGGACTTTATTTTAAACCTATTTAAACTCTTTCTTTGTATATATGGATTATAGAAGATTTGTTTTCATTCCTATTTTATTCTCTTAAACTCTTCACTAACCAAAGCCCATCAAAACCCAATACCTGAATGAATAATAATAATATGAAACATAACACGTCCTCAAGACATAGTCTAGTGGTAAAGGGTTTAGGTGCTTTAAAATGGCAACTAGACCTTAAGGTGGAGTGTGGAAGTTCGAACTCTGTAAAGGGGACTTCTTTCAGTTTTTGGTATAATAGCAACCCCATAACTCTAAACCACTAGGTTACATGATTAACATCTCCACTCAACTTGTGGGACAGGGGAGTGGGGACCCTCATGGTTAGGGTTTAACCACAAGAAGAAACATAACACGCACTACTTCCTAAATTTTTCTTCCATGAATGGAATTGCCTGCCATTTGTATGTCCCACAAATTCTGTCTAAAATAATTTTGTGTTTCTCTCCTTTCCCGTAATGGCTATCTAATAAACTTTTGTGCTTTCTCTCGGTCCATTATAACCCCTACACCCCACCACCTGCACACACACACAACAAAAAAATGAAAACTCAAGTTTATGAATGGTTAAAATAGCTAAGGCAAAAGACGAACCAACATCTTTTCCATTCCAACCCTGATTTTGAAACGATCCTTAGCTTAAGGTTTTACTGACAACCATAAATTTTACTGTGCGAATCCCATGAAACGATGAGATAGAGAATTTAAATTGAAGTAGTAACTGGTTGTCGATTCTCATAGATCCTATACTCCTTCATTAAACTTTAGATTGCTAATTGGTGAACATATGGGGTGGATTATTATTTCTGTCCACTCAAGGTAAGTCATTTCTTTTTTTTTTTTTTCAAATAGGCACGATGTTCCCTCTTATTCATCAATCAAAAATTGCAGAACAACTATATGCAAGATACTCAGTTACCTTTATTTCCTGCAATGATTAGGAACTGAACGTAGCATGAGAGTCTCAGCAATGCGTACAGCTATATGTGAAACATTCCCAGAGCCAAATCGCCGTCTATTACAAAGGTGCTTATAGTATTGGAATCCTTTTGTTTTGTTAATGGATTGTTTTAAATATTGGTTGATTTCATCGTATTCGTCATTTTTATACTTTTATTATAATTTAATAAATGTTTTTCGTTCTTGCTATTTGAAAGATCAAGTATGTTTATTTAAACTTTTAATATATGTAGATGTAGATTAGATATGCCTGGGTTAATGACCACATGTTAGGCATTGGATTAGCCAAAAGTGTCATCTACTTGAATGCCGATTATTTTGTCAAATTCTCAAATAGGTTTGGAATGAAGTGCTAAAAGGAAATGATTTTATGATTGCTTAACGTCTGTTGAACTAGGTTTGTAATGTTTTGATTCAAATTCTCAAATAGGTTTGGAATGAAGTGCTAAAAGGCAATGATTTTATGATTGCTTAACGTCTGTTGAACTAGGTTTGTAATGTTTAAAAAATGAAGGATTACATGTCCTATGGTCAGAAGCTCTAAAATCAACAATGTAGGAGTCTGACTCAGCAGATTCTACAACAAGAGCCTTTGAGTTATTACCTGTATTGGCTAGTATTTTGGCTATTTAGCTTGTTAAGATGCTGACTAAGGAGCTGTTTCAGGGCCTCCATTTGTTTTTTTTTTAGTGAGAGGTCCGGCGTTACTGGTTCCTCCTTCAGTCTTAGCTTAATTTCCTTTGATTTCATGCTTAATTGTTTTTCGTGAAGGTTTCTAGTCCGTTGATTTTCCAACAAACCTCTCTTGTGTGCCCATTTTGTTTACAACGATCACACCATCCTTTCCCTATCTTTGCTTTATTGTAGTACATGGTCATATCACGACTCTCTAGTTTTGTAGTCTACAATCTTGTCTTAAGATTATATATTTTAGATGTTTTCTCCATGCTCAATGCTTCCCGCATCTCTTTCACACTAGACATAAATGCGTGTGGCTTGGCTATGAGGGAATCCATAGAGTTGATCAACTAGTTCATCACAAGTGAATTTTGTAGAAATATCTGAAGACAAACTGTTCTATTGATATCAAGCGATTAATAATTCTGATCTAATAGTATCAGAGGGGGAGCAACTGTTGAACTTGAACACCGGGAAATAGAACATGTCACTTAATGACTTAAAACCTGGATTCTATCCTGGGCACGTTTCAAGGGAAAGTTCAATCAAAGAAGGGACTCAAGGGAAAGGACAACAACCAGAGATATTCCTGACAATCTATCATTGCTTAAAGACCTCCCTAAATCTGCCATCTGTCATGTTAGAGAAAGAACAATAGCCACCTGACTATTTGTTAGAATGAATATTTAAATATTTGTAATATTTGTCTTAATGCCCATCTGTATCTACTAGCCGTTCTACCCTAACTCATTATAACAATATTTCTCACAGCTGTGTAGAGTAGTTGAATTGTTTCTAGCCGTTAGGCTTTAAACCTCTTACTAGGCCTATCTCTCTATTTAAACTCCTTGTAATCTTCCTTTTGAATAATTGGGAATCTAGTCTGTTGTATTTACTTGATTCATACTATCAATCATAGCATCAAGACCTCCGTGAAACAACCATGCTAGAGGAAGAACAAAGATCTAGATTCAGAGGTAAGTTCTATCCCAGTCCCCTCGATGTTTCCATAGCTATTAGGAAAGCTCCTAGACAACGAAGTCTCATAATTGCTTTATCCGAAGTCTCAGTGTAAGATTCATACTGTTTTATGATATATTTCCAAGTATTTATTTAAGGACAGGATTGTCTTTTCCATATTTTTAATTTACCTAAAGGAGTCTTCCTTTCCTTAGTATAAATAAAGGATGTTGTAACAGCAATTCATCAATTAATTATTGAATAAAATATTCTTCTTCCTTTTCTAACAACCAGATACCACCGCAATACAAATCCTACTGAACAACTATAACTACTGATGAAATTCCCAAAAAAACATTCAAGAAGCTCTTGCAAATCCTGAATGGAAGGAAGATCTCCAGGAAGAGATGAGAGTTTTAGAGGAGAATGAAACATGGGAGAAATTGCATTTACTAGAAAGAAAGAGGCGTGTTTGTTGTAAATGGGTGTTTATGGATAAATTTAAATTTAGATGGTTCCTTGTAGAGACATAAAGGAAGGTTAGTAGCTAAGGAGTTTTCTCAAACTGATGACATTGATTATACGGAGACATTCTCTCCTGTGGCCAAGTTAAACACAGGTAGAATTATGTTTTCTTTGAATGTAATTCTATACTGGTTATTGAACTAGTTGGAAGTAAAAACGCCTTTTTACATGGGGAGTTAAAGGAAAAGGTGTACAGAGACAGAGTTTGGTAGGAAAGTGTGCAGGGTGAGAAGGTTCCTGTATGGAATGAAACAAAGTCTCAGTGCCTTGTTTGAGAGATTCATTTGATTTCTCAAGGATCTGGGGTTTAAAGAGGGTATTTATGATCACACGTTATTTGTGAATATTCTCCTAATGGAAAATTAGCCATGTTGATTGTCTATGTAGATGATATGTCTTGACATGTAATGATCTTGAAAATGCTGCCAACATCGAGGAGGTTTGTCCAAAGAGTTTGAAACCAAGAACCTAAGACCACTTATATTATATCTTGGTATAGAGGGGCTAGGTCGAAAGATTGGATGGTGGTCTCTCTAAGAAAGTATGTACTAGACCTTTTGAATGAAACAATGTTTAATGGTTCCAAAACCATCTGAAACTCTCACGGATTGTAACATGAAGCTAGTAGATGAAGAAGATGAAGTTACTGTTGATACTAAAGATACAAAAGATTTGTGGGAAAATTGATTTACTTATATTACATAAGGCCTGATTTGCAATGGGAATGTGAGTCAGTTTATGCATGCCCTCACCAGAAGCATCAGGATGTTGTTCACAAGATTCTGAAGTATCTTAAAGCAACCCCTGGAAAGGTGCTTCATCTCAAAGAGACTTAGAAGAAAGGGATCGAGGCTTTTACAGATGCAGACTAGGATTCATGTACCAAGGGTAGATGGTCAATATCTAGAAAATTTAGTGACATGAAGGAGCAGAAAGCATGGAACTGTGGCTAGGAGCAACGCAGAGGTTGATGTCAGGGCCTTAGCTCAATGTATTTGTAGCTACTATGTGTGAAACATGTATTTGAATATCTACGGTGCCATTTTCCTTACCTATGAAGTTGCTTAGTGACAACATGGTGGCTATTAACATCCCAAATGAGCCTGTGCAACATGACCGTACCAAACATATGGAGATCGACAAACATTTTATTAAAGAGAAGTTGGAGAGTATGCTGGTTTGCACTCCTTTCTTACCATCATTTAAACAAGTGGTAGATGGTTAAACTAAAGCACTTGCAAGGACATATTTCCAAGTTTTTTTGGGCAAGTTGGCCGTGATTATTATCTATGCGCTAACTTGTGTTGGAAAAGAGAAGTCTTTAGGTTTTGATTTTGTGTCAAGCTTTGTCCTTTACATCTATTTTCAGTTGTATGTTTTTCCTTTATGTTTTTAGGGTTTGCTATGTTATTAGGGTAAGTGGTTAAGTATGGTAAGTTCTTGCTGCCAATTTGGTTGAAGTGTATTATTTTCATAGGAGTCTTTTCACAGGTTTAAGAGGTTTCTCCTATTCAAGAGTAA
Source organism: Gentiana macrophylla (assembly GCA_026214975.1). Lineage (NCBI taxonomy): Eukaryota > Viridiplantae > Streptophyta > Magnoliopsida > Gentianales > Gentianaceae > Gentiana > Gentiana macrophylla. The sequence goes on from JAOBSW010000444.1 coordinate 846,934, forward strand.
AAAATAAGAAATATATTTTCTCAATTCTCTTTTTCTACAGTATTTACTAGCCTCCTTATTTAATTCTGTTTAGGGCTGTTCCTTTAATAACTTGTATTCTTTCAACCAATGCAATAATATAAGATTTCTTCTTTATCCCCAATAGGTTTGTTTTGCCATTACATGTCAATCTGCTTTCACATTTTAAAAATTATTTTCTTACATTTTGCATTTACAAGTTCAAATTGATTCAATTCTCAGAATTCTTCTGATGATGCAATCTGTGGCCTCTCATAAGAACGAAACTCGGATGAGCATTTCTGGTGTTGCAGCGTGCATGGCTCCTTTACTCCTTCGACCCCTTCTTGCTGGTGAGTGTGAACTCCAACATAACTTTGATATGGGTGGTGATGGTTCTGTCCAACTTCTCCAGGCAGCTGCTGCGGCAAACCTTGCTCAAGCAATTGTTATCACCTTACTTGAGGAGTATGATAACATATTTGGGGTAAACTTGCAACCTATAATTCCTGCTTTTGAAACTTTTTTTTTGTGTGTGTAAATTTTAGGTTGATCTTCTGAATGCCCGTTACTCTTTTCTACAAGCTTAAACTCAGCCAACTGGTTATTTCAATCAAAGAGTAACACGTTTTGTAAGTTGCTGAAACATATTGTATAAGAGATTCATCTTGAAGAGGCATATAGCAAGGTTGGTAGCAAAGGGGTATTCTCATTCTTACAATCTTGCATAAGAGAATCTGAAACATATTGTATAAGAGAATACAATATGGGGAAAGTTTAAAAAACAAAGAGGCCCTATATTACGAGGCGGAGGGAGTACCTTTTTCAATGAGGTATTCATCCAAGTATTGGTTAGAGTACTATGTCCCATTATCACTCCTTAAAATTTTATTTTATGTGAAATTGGGTTGTTACCATTTCATAAAATTGTTTAATGATGTTTTCAACTTCAGATTCTTCCTTCATTAAGTATACCCAAGTTATACAGGTGTGATCATCAATAAAAGTGATGAATCACCTTTTCCATTTACGGCACTGATCCTAGATGGACCCCCACATCACTATAAATCATGGTGAAAGTGTAGAAAAGATAGGAGGAAACTAAGTATTATTGCTTGAAAAGCCTTATGAGACCATAAGGAGTGATTACAATATAAAGGAAAACCTCATCTGGCAGGATACACTATTCCAACGGTTATGAGCAGTGTATCACGCCAAAAACAGAAAAGACAAAAACAAGGAAAAAGTCCCTAAAAACACCATTAGGACCCTAAGAAAAAAGGAGAATAAGCTATACTAAACTATTATACAACATAACAGCAGATATAAAGCCTAAACTAGCCTATATGTTAACACCCCTCCTCAAGCTTGATTGTGGATAGAGTAACAACCTAGCTTGCTTCTCATCTTGATAAATATAGGTAGAGCAAACCCCTTAGTGAAAATATCAGCCACATGATCTTGAGAAGGTATGAACTCAATGTTGATATCTTGATTTTCAACCTTTTCCTTGATAAAGTGTCTATCAATATCTATGTGTTTGGACTGTCATGGTGAGCAGGATTCTCGGACATGTTTATAGCGGATACATTATCACAGGATAAGAGAATAGGATGATCTTTCTTGATGTGTAGATCAGCCGAATCTTTTGAAGCCACAACCCTTCACAAATCCGTAGGCAAGGGCCTTAATTCCGCCCTGCCTGACCGCTTCAGAGGCCACAGTTGCTTCTTGCTTCTCCAGGTAGTGAGATTACCCCAAAAATAGAGCAAAGTAACATTAGTAGACCTCTCTATCAATAAGCAGATCCCGCCTGGTCAAGATCAAGTATAAACTTGGATTTTCTTTTTTCGTTGATTTCTTGAAAAGAAGGCCTTGACCAAGCAGATCGCCTTTTAGGTACCTCAACATCCTATGCACAATATCAAGGTGTTCTTGGCAAGGATGATGCATGAACCGACTCACCGGACTAACAAAGATAGCAAATGTCTAGTCCGGTATGGGCTAAGTAAATAAGCTTTCCCACCGAGTCTTTGGTATTGGCCAACATTCACAGAGAGTGAGATTTGCTTTCCTTTTCCAACTTCATCCCTGGGTCAATAGGGGTGGAAGAAGGCTTATGATCAAGCATCCCGGTTTGAGTAAGAAGATCAAGAATATACTTCCTCCGAGAGATGAAGATCTTGAGACCTGGCCACTTCCATTCCAAGGAAGTATTTCATTTGGCCAAGGTCTTTAACCTCAAACTCTTTAGCAAGTGAACACTTTAGTGAAAGAATTCCAGGGGTATCATCACCAGTGATGATAATGTCATCTACGTAGACAATAAGGATGACCACTTTTCCGATGAGGTGAAACCTTGGTAAACATAGTATGATCGATTGGCCTTGCCTGAATCCAAGGCTTTTAATCACTTTGGTAAACCTACCAAACCAGGCTCTAGGAGACTGCTTTAGTCCATAGAGAGCTTTGTGCAATTTGCACACTTTGTTTTATGCCCCTGGATAGTCAATTCCAGGAGGCAACTTTAAGTAGACTTCCTCTTTTAGGTCCCCATTTAGGAAGGCATTCTTCACATCAAGTTGGTGCAAGGGCCAATCCAGGTTCACAGCAATAGACAGGAGCACCCTTATGGTGTTTAGCTTTGCCACTGGTGCAAAGGTCTCCTGATAGTCTATGCCATGGGTCTGGGTGTAACCCCTAGCAACCAACCTGGCTTTATGCCTACATATGGTTCCATCAGAGTTAAATTTCAGTGAAAAAATCCACTTGCACCCAACAGTCTTCTTTCCCTTGGGAAGAGGAGTTAGGGTCCAAGTATGATTATCATTTAGAGCTTGCAATTCATCATGAATGACCTTTTTCCATTCGGGGACCTCAAGGGCTTCCTGAATAGATACAGGAATATGATGCTTGTCCAAGTTTTGTACAAACACTTGGTAGGAACTAGATAGGTTCTCTGTAGTTAAAAGATTATACAGAGGGTACTGAGTACAGGTTCTAGTCCCCTTTCTCACAAAGAATGGGTCTATCATCATAGTTCACAAAGTGCTTTACAGATCTATCGAGGGAATGCGAGGTAGCAACATCCTCAGATTGATGTTGATCTCTTGAGGATCAAGATTATGCATGTTTCTTCTGGAATAAACCGGTTATCTTTGGAGGTCTTGGACACAAAGATCCTCTTTCGGGACTCGAGAGTTGAAGTAGGATGAGTATTATCAGAGGTAATTACTTCCTCTTGATTTGTACTTCCCATATCCAAAGAACTAAGGGTATTAGGACTCATATCCATCTGCAATTTTCACAAACCTTTCCTGTTTACAGGGAATAAGAGAGTGAAACAACCTCCTATTCCCAGTCATATGTTTAGAGGCACCAGAATCAACAATCCATTGTTGTTGACCATGGTCAGAAATAGTATAAGATAGAGAAGTTTTACCAGAATGAGCAACAGAAGCTGTTGAAGTTGTGGATGGAGTGGAAGAGTTAGGAGCAGATTGCATGAGTCTCCTCAGAACTTCCATCTGTTCATGCGAGAGAAAGGTGTGTTTCCTCAGAGCACCCTCACTCGTATACGAAAGATACGGGAGGCCTTGAGGCTCCTTTCGGCCCATTTCAGGTTTCCAATCAAGAAGCTTTCCATAAAGCTTCCGGCATGAATCTTTTGATGACCAACTTTCTTGCAATTATCACAAAAGGCCTCCTTCTTGTTCCTTGGAGGTGGACCACCTTTTGAGAGAAGAAGCGAGGCAAGAGACTTCAGATTGAACCGAGGGTTGGTGGGGTTGAGTTCCTAGCATCGGTGTTCTCTTACTCTCCTCATGTTTGACTTCTCAAAAGCAGATTTGAGGCCGTGTAGGGGAGATTTGCCAAGAATCCTACCTTTACATCATCAAGACTAGGGCTTAGACCCATAAGGAAAGTAAAGACCCTGTCATTTTCAGTATTGTCCTTGTGGATTTTTGCATCAGCAGTGCATTTCCATTTGTAATCACCGAAAAGATCAAGTTGTTGCCATATTTTGTTCAACTGATTGTTTATCTTGAGTGACTTCTTGATCCCTTGCCTTAGATCCTTCAATTTTGACTTTAGATCATAGATGGCTGAAGTATTGTCCTTCTTGGAGTGGAGATCATGGACAACAGACCAGATTTCTGCAGCAGAATTGTAGAACATGAAGTTCTAACTTTGCTCCTTGGTCATAGACCCCACAAGCCATGACATAATCACATTGTTCTCACCTTCCATTGCCTTAGTTGAGGATCATTAGCGGGAGGCTCGGTGATTTCTCGATTAAATACCCCTCTCTGCTCTTTCCAGCGATGAACATGAGCAGAGATCTGGACCACAGATGGTAAATTGTTACCATCGAACCTGTGGTTAGTAAGAAGATGGGAGTTATCATTGCTACCCCCTTGATTGAGAGAAGCTCCAGTTGAAGCTGGAGTTGCATCAGAGGAATCAGCACTAGATGCCATTTTTGTGGTTTTTGAAAAACTCAGAAAAATGGGATTGAGGAAGAAGATGAAGATTTTAAGCACAAGGCTCTGATACCATGTAGAAAAGATAGGAGGAAACTAAGTATTATTGCTTGAAAAGCCTTATGAGACCATAAGGAGTGATTACATTATAAAGGAAAACCTCCAACGGTAGGATACACTGTTCCAACGGTTATGAACAGTGTATCCTGGCCAAAAACAGAGAAATGACAAAATACAAGGAAAAAGTCCCTAAAAACACCATTAGGACCCTAAGAAAAAAGGAGAATAAGCTATACTAAACTATTATACAACATAACAGCAGATATAAAGCCTAAACTAGCCTATATTTTAACAGAAAGTACTAGATGGGACATAAGGCCGAGTATGGTAAACTTTCTACTTTGTTTTACAAGAATACAAACTTCACATTGAAACAAAGAAGTTTTATTATTTGAAAATAATTCAGTAAACAATTTCTGCATATAAGAGAAACTTGGATGACCTATAGCCTTCTATGCCATACAAGATTTTTATTCTGATTATCTAATGACGGTGTGTGATAACACCTTTGCAGCAGAGAACCCTTGTCTGATTCAACATCCCGATCTAGTATATAAAGACCTCCAATGAGCCTAGACCTGCCAATCAACTTCCCCAAAGTTGGCTCCTGAAACACACGACCATCTTTAGACAAAACAACAACACACTTCTGTTCAGATGTTATTTTACATATGGACAATAAGTTGCTAAAAAGCTTTGGAACATAGAGGACATCATTCAATATTAGACTTGGATTGATCTGAATGGTCCCCTTTCCAGCAATAGTTGAGGAGGCGTCATCATGTCTGATCTTCTGAATTCCAGGACATGGAAGATGATTTTTAAACAATTCAGGGGAACCAGTCATATGGTCAGTGATTCAGTTGCACCAGAGTCATCTACCCAGTGTATCATGTGACTGGCTCCCAGAAAGGCTAAGTGAGGGTGATTACCTGATTCAGCCAGAGAATAGGTTGGTTTAGGATTTAAGGAGAGCTTAGTGTTCAAGAATTTACTCCGTTGCTCTAGCTGTTCCTGAGTGAATGGAAGAGATCCTGTTGGAGATGGTTGCATCAAATTAGAGGAGACCTCTTCCCTGTTCTTGATTCTGAACCCTTGTCCCTTAGTTCTTCCAGTTTGGCTTACCATGCAGTTCCCAACAGTTGTCCTTGGATCCTCTTTATCCCTGTCTGTCCAGGTCTCTGCATCACCCTTCTTTAGGATTCCACTCTTCTAACTTCTGAGAAGGTCTCCTTGAGAGAAGGTAGGGGTTTCCTTCCAAGGATCCTCCCCCTGACTTCATCCAGATCTTGATTTAGCCCTGCCAGAAATGAGTACTCTTTCATTCTTCTCCCTTTTCTTGGATCTTGTACTGTCACCAGGACAGTCCCATGTGTCTTCATGGCAGATGTCTAGCTCTTGCCATAATGCTACAATATCATTGTAGTAAGTTGTCACATCCCTGGCTTCCTATTTCAAGTTCCAAAGTCCGAAGTTTTGTCTTCAGTTCATAAATTTGTGGGGAGTTCTCTAAGTCAGAGTACATCTCGTCACTGCATCCCATATGTCCTTGGCAGTGAGGAGGAACATATGTGGTTTGGCATTGGATGGCTCCATGGGGTTTATCAGCCATGCAATTCTCAAAGAATTTTCAGACTTCCAGGCTGCATGTTTGGGTCATTTACTACTGGTTCCTTGCTTGCATCAGTCAGAAACCCTAATTTGCCCCTCTACCATCAACTACTAACTTGATGGTCTGGGACCATTCAAGATAGTTTTTTCCATTTAATTTTCGTGACATCGGTGAAGTAGAAGGGGAATTGGCAGGTTTTCCCTCTTCTCCACTACTATTTATTCCGGATCTAGTGATTCCAGAAGAGCCCGTGCTGGTCAACTCTCTTGTAAATGCTGCTTGTTAGTTCATCGTCGCAATCAGGGTTTTTTATGAACCTAGGGATTAGGCGGACCTAGGCTATGAATCTATGATACCATGTTGAAAAGGAAAAGCTTTGAATAGTTCTTATCTTAATAAAACACAGCAGCCACTTATTTATACAATCACGGAAGCCCTAATCCTCCTAGAATGTAGAAACCTTGTCCAACAAGGACTCCAAACACCCAGCTTGTGGCCAAACCGTGTTAACCTTAATTTAAACATAAATACAGCCTTATAAGTCGGCTTACATTAAACTTAAATAGTAAAATACATAAATAACTAAATAAATGATAAACCATCGTCCAACACCTATTCATCAGGACAAGATGAAGCATGTGGATGTTGACCTACACTTCATAAGGGAGAAGATTGGTGGTATACCTACCAAATATCGGACTGCTGACATTTTGACCAAGGCCATCCAGACAAAAGACTTCAAGAATCTTTGTTGCAAGCTTGGATGTACAAACTTATACATACAAGCTTGAGGGTGGGGGGGGGGGGTTTGTTATTTGTAAAACTAATATCTTATATTATATCTCCTAGTCAAAAGGGACTTAACATTTACATGTCCACCTGTTAGTCTGTTTTTCTGTTTCTAGCCGTTGGGCTTCTTTCTAGCCGTTAGGACCTTGTACATTAAGTTCTTCCTTTCTTTGTTGAATGAAACAAGAGAAAACTCTCTATTCTCTCGTGCTTTCATCTTAAGTTTACATCTATCATCTTAAAACTTACAGATATAAAATAAAATGTATCTATTTTTTTAACAAAAAGAAATATCATTCGATCTTCCAGTGGTTGTAAGATCATGGACTAGCTACTGACAGATATAGAAGGAAGATATTTTGGATTGAGTTCATATCAGTATATTCTTGAATTATCAAAAGCAATGACCCTAGAAGTGCCACAGGCAGAATATATTTTCCTCATTATTGACCTGTTGCTTAAATTTTGTGGCCAGTATTTTGGGTGTGAATTATTTAAATATACACTTATTGATCTTGAACAATGCCATTTATTCTGTCATTCTGTTGATTAAACTCGATTAGACTTATTCATGTTCTATGGTCAACTGACCAGCTTACACATTTCAGGAAGGTTCCATGTCTGCTGAGCTGTACTCTGAATCGGAAGATGGTGGAAGTGAGAGTGAAGAACTTACAGATGATGATGAGGCTTTTGAAGATGACGAAGAAGATTATACAACAGACGGCTCTGAAGTAGACATAGATGATGAAATCGCAAACGCTTCTAATGCTAGCTTTGAATCAGATGAAACAAGAGATGAATCTAGGGTGAGTTTTTCCAATATTATGTCATGTATGTCAGTAATAGGGCCAGCGTTATGTACATATGCTTGTATTAGGTATATGTGCAAATTAACCTAGCTTGCTAGTCTGCTTCTTTTTAGCCTCTGAAAATTTTGGCTGCCATTCATATTTATTTGGCATGTTTGTTAGTTACTAGTAAAATGCACGTGCATCCACACGTGTTTCACTGAAATAAAACTTTTAAAAGTTTAAAGAATATTATCAATATAAATATGATATTATTCATGTAAAATATAAATAGGGGATTCTATTGGCACACCATTTTTTACTATTGGCACCCTATTACTCCCGGCACCACAAAAAATTACTTCGGCACCCGGTGATTTTTTATAAAGTGAACGTCGGTGCCAACGTTAGTGTTCAACAAAGAACACCAGTGGCACCGACGTTCCTTTTATAAAAAATGTTAAAACTTAGAAACGTCTGTCCACGACTTTCCGTTGGTGTTCCTTGGTCACTGACGTTGGTGTTCAACAAGGAACACCAGTGTCACCGACGTTTTTTCATCCGAAAAAATAATCAAAAAATGGGTGCCAATAGTAATTGGGGTGTGCCGATAAAACCCACCTATAAATATGATATATTAATAATTATACAAAATAAACTTATGTTTTTATTATTTGTATTATGACTTTATTCATGTACTCGATACATTTATCACCCATTTAAAGATAAAAATTATTCTGAATTTACAAATCTGTGTATTTAATATATATTGATAACATGCTCTTCATAATTATCTAGTAAACCTATGGACATTTACAAAAAAATTTAAGCAACTTTTGCGAAGTTCTTACTCTAAACAACTCATATTGATAATTGCATGCAAAAAGTATAGCATGTGGGTTTCGTGTACATATAATTTTATATGTTTATTATCTCTTAGCTTGAATATACTTTATTAATTGTAAAGTAACACTTATTAAACGAAGTAATATTTGAGATAATGATCAGTATGTTTTAAACATTTGATATATGAATCTAAGATTCAATTTATTTAGTATGATAGGAAGAATGGTGAAACCATAAAATTTTATTGTTGGTTGTAAATGGTTAGACATATATTTTAGTCACTATAACTATCATTTAGTTATACCTTCATTGCTCCTATTTAGGTGACGAAGTTGCCAAAACCATGCATACCAATCCAACATATCTCCCGCGTAATACATGCATTCCTATCTAATTGGTTGATCATGCAGCCTGGAATTAATCTTTGTCTTCAATCATATCCGTCATACTATCTTTGGATTAGACATGAAACTCATCTTAAATGCCCTTGTTTCTTTTCTTTCTCAAAATATCATTCCATAAATCAGTCGGGAAAAGACTTCTTGTGAGGCATGGACTACTTTATACGATACACATGCAAAGCCCTCCTTGTGGCCGAATCAAACAAATTAAACAATACCTCAAATCTATGAAAAATGGTTCTCAAACAATCTCTAATTATCCGCATGTGGTGAAAACTAAAGTTGATGAATTAGTCGACGGATCCGGTTGATCTTGTGAATCTTATTTCAGACAATTTGGAAGATGAATATAATGAGTTGGCTAAGGTAGTTCAAGCACGTGACACCCCTATTGATTTTGAAGAGTTCCATGAAAAGCTACTTAATTATGAGACTCTTCCATCTAAGACGCAACCGGTCGCTTTTTTGGTCCTGCTACAACTCATTCGGTTGTATATATGACATCCCTCCCCAAGTGCTGGTTCGTTTCCACGTCTTACCATTCATAATTCTTGGAAATATAAATATGCAGAAAATACTCTCTCCCTAAAAATCCCACTTGAGTATTTCCAGTGTGGAAAGTGTAAGGACATTCAAAGAAATAGTGTATCTTACCAGGTTCAACCTCTTATAATTTTTTCTCATTCGGTTCAGCCCTCCAACATTGTGTCCTCCATGGCTTCTTGATAGTAGTGCTACACATCATGTTGCCACTAATCTCTTTAATTTGGCATTATACATGCCTTATTCTGGAAAGACATCATGGATGGTGATGGAAATAATATTTTCATCACGCACATATGTTCTATTTTTTTCTCTCCTCATTCAAAATATTTTATGTTTGACAATGTCTGAAATCGTCTGGGTTACAATGGAGTTGATATTATGATAAATGCACCTCTGGGTGATGATCCAAATAACTTTTCAAGTGGATTTGAGAGTGGACATGCAAAACACAAAAAACGTGGGGGGTCCTGGAGCTTTCCTCCGGGAGCACTCCTACACTCAAGTCAATATTTGAATAGAGGAATTTCTATTTAGACAGTAAGCGGGAATGTATAACAAGCATATTATGTGCGTACCTTGTATTCGAGGATGATGATACTATATATAAATCTCCCTCGTGGGGGGTGAATTATGATTCACTGAAGTCGTGATCAAGGGAGTCTACCATATATTGATGTAATGAAGCCTGTTATGGAGCAGTTAGGGCTCACGTTATCATGGAACATAAAATTCAAAGCCATCACTATAACAGTGTTACTATTGTGGAGTAATGTTTGCGTGAAGCCCTGAACGTTTATTGAAGAGAATGTAACTGTTGTTTGAGGTCAAGGATAAACTGTATTGTATGGAGCATAAATGACCGAGGTGACCTGCACGACATCGGTAATAAGAGACCGTAGATGTCTTGCGTTTTGTCGGTTATGAGGGACAAAAGGTGACCTACACAATATCGGATATAGAACGACCTGCATTATGTCGGTTGATGATATAAGGGTGGCCTATGTTGTACTAAAGATGGAGCTTGTTGGTTGAGGCCCGATATCGTCGTATCGAGCTGAGCTCATGCCGTCCCATATGCTTGATACGGGCTATTATCACTATGTGTGGCCTCATGAGTGTCGCGTGTACGGTGACCGATCTCACCCATGTCAATGTTCGTTGTGTTCCCAACATGCCTCATAATTTATTATATATTCTTGGCTTTGTCAAGTCTATAACGTTTCCTTGAAGTCTTACCCTCTAAATTTATTTGAAGGATTTTCAGACCAGTACTCCTATGATGCAATGACCGATGACCGGTTAATTAAAACTGGATTGTATAAATGGCCAAACTTCCCCTTCTAGCTTTTCACGGTGATTAAAACATCAAAAATTGATGGGCATCATCATCTTTGTCACCCAGCTACTCCTATCCTTCTAGCTATTCTTTGTCAAAATGATCTATATAGAAGTTGCCACTACGTCTGCTTCTTCCTATTGCTACTTCTATTTTATGTTCTTCCCATCCCTTAGAGATTATTTCACTAACATTTGGTCTTCCCCGATAGTGTCGTGTGATGGTTTCGAATATTACCTAATTTTGTTGATAATTTTACCTAGGATACATGGTTATATCCATTTATTCGTAAATATGACGTGGTGGTGTTTTTATTCTTTCTAAGTCTTTTTTTTTTTAAAATTCTTTGATACTATTATCAAAATTATACTGCTAGTGACTCGAATTCATAGCCTCAAAAAATTATCTTGCACAATAAGGTATAACTCATCAAACTACACCCATGAGCACAATGTTTTTCCTGAGAGACGTCATCTTCATTTTATCTTTATTACCACGCCATTTATCTTTGTTATTTACTAATATTTGAGTGTTATATTTAATGAGAAAATATATTAGGGATAAACACTTTTTGAGGGAAATATATAGGAAAGAAACACACTCGCACTTCTATTATATTTATATTTCTACAAGTTGGATAATGATTAATACATTTTTCATCAAGATCAACACACTAATAATTTATGATATTTGATACCTACCAATGATTATTATATTAAATAAATAAATTAATGGGGAGAAAGACTAATAGCTACCAATGGTTATTATATTAAATAAAATATATTAATTGGGAAAAACACTTTTTAGGGAAGCACAATCGCTTCGGTTTACGGTCAAAGCTCTATATGATTTCAATCAATTTATTTTTTTAATATACATTTATTTTACCATATTTGATGTTAATATGGTGCCAATAAGACATTAGCCCAGTGGTAATCACTGAGGTTGTTAATCCGGAGATTCCAGGTTCGAGTCCCTTTGGGGACAAAAGTTGTGTGCATGTGTTTTTTTCGTATCCATCAAAAGAAAAAAGATGTTAATATGGTAATTTTTTTGTGTGTTCATATTGTGGTTGGATTTTTTACGTATTTTTATTAAGCCCGGGAAATGAATAAATTTGGCACTTTTGTGATTGAATTGTCCCTACGCTATTTACTACAACTAATTTAGAGAACGTCGATTTTGCTGGTGTTTCTTGTGGAACACCAACGGGGTTCTGGCGTTGGTGTTTGCACTATATAAAAAGTGTTAAATCTTAGAACGTCATCCATGATGATGTTGTGGCATACGAACGCGTCGGTGACTATCGCGTTGGTGTGCCTACTAAGTGACGCAGGAGTGACGTTTTTTTCATCCGAAAAAATATTCATTAATGTGGTGCAAGTAGTAAATAGGGGGGTCCAAATAGAACCCCCCTTAATTGATTGATTGTTTTTTCTTGGAAAGATTTATCTTTTTTATTTGATTTTTAACATTAAATACATTTAATAAATTACTAAGGAAAGAAATAATTGTAAAGGGGGGGAGGAAACACTTGACGGGGGGAAACACACCGGCTCTTTTATAATAGTAATGATAATGATAATGATGTTCTATTTTATTTCACTTTTGTTGTCTCTATAGATAAGCTTTTATATATTTTTACTACTTCAAGGGTTGCACATGTATTAATGTTCAACTTTCAAGCAGACTTTATGGTGAATATCTAGGATTCAATGGCATATTAATCAGCCTTAATTGCTCCTTCCAAGTTAATATATAGGATGCTTATTCATCTTTTAAAATGAAGTCGCAGGCATCTCATCAGTCAAATTCAGGCCTTGATCCCCCTTTAGGTGATACTGATGATGATCAGCGTATTCAGACATCATCAGAGAGCTCACTTCAAAGAGTTGGGCTTCATCAGGAATCCATGAAAGGATGCGAGGGTGTTTGTAATCGAACAGATCAAGATATATCAGAACATATTGTCTCTGGTGCCATTGTTGATGTTGAGAAGTACTGAAACCTCAACTTCTCATAATTCTGATACCTCAAAGGGAACAGCTCGTGGTGATAGGCGTAGTACAACAGTTTGGGGTCGTACCACTGTAAGTTTAAGGATTATCCTTGCTTCCTGTCTAGATGTTGGCATTGATACTTTTATTAATTAGTTTTCTTTTTGAACTATACCAAAACCATATCATTTTCTTTTGTACATTTTTTTTCCTTCATAAAATCCTTTTTTTTTCCCAAAATATATTTACTTTCTCTGTTCTTATCTTAGGGAAAGAAGAACCTTTCAATGGAATCTATTGATCTTCCTCTTGATGAAGAGTAAGTCACGCATTGACGGACAATCATTTGAAACGATGTTCATAACTATGATCTGAATGCTTTGAGGGCAGATTTTGTCTTCAGATTAAAACTGGAGTCCCAGACTATATAGTAATAGCCTGCTGTTACTTGGGGTTACTATTTGATTGTTTTGAACAGTCCTTCAAGAAAATCTCAAAGCCTTTCCCTGATGCATTTAATGCAGACATGCTTAACCTTGAAATGTTGGTCTGGTGTTTTCATACCTTGGGAAGTTTTGCAGTTTGGTGGGGTTCGTTGACAATCTTTTTTGTTTTTTCAAGGGCTAACATATTGTTTTATCTAAGAAAGGATTTTTTTCCCATGTTATGAAACAATTCCTGAGAAGATTTTCTTTGGCCATATTTCGAATGGTTGCACAAAACAAAGCACTACTTTGTCATCCATCTTATGTAGAAATTTCTATCAGATGTTATTGAGTCTTGAAAGTTAAACAAAACTTTCTAGTTTTCACGAATAAGAACAATACTATCGTTTCATGGTAGTGTTTAAAATAGTCTAGTCGGCCATGTGATTTTTACTTGGTCTTACATGTGTGTGTCCTTATGAACTTATATCCATTAAAGTACTTATTTGTTAGATCTGAATTCAAAGAACTTGTACTGACTAATAGTGAAAATGATACACAGCCCAGTTTGGCGTGATGCATTTTCTGGAAAGATTCTTTGTACAAGTGGGGCTATAGACAATATGTGATGTAGGACATCTACTTTGTTATTAAACGTTTATTCTTGTTTTATATTAGTGGATAGCCATGTGGACTTTTAACTGTAGCTTTTACCTGAATAGACATTTTAGCCTATAAATAGCCAAAGTTCAATAGTTGTTAGGGCATTATGTTATCATTATCTTCTTTGTGAATCAAATTTCGTAGAAGCTTGGATTTAGTTCTTCTTTATCCTTTTTCCTTTGTAGCCCTTCTACATCATTTGATAATCAAAGCTAAGGTTTTTGTTGAGAATGTCGAAGTCTTTAATATGTTTTCTGATTTACGTTTTATGTTTTGTTTCATTAAGGATAGTATGAATATTTTGTGTGTATTAGGACGATGAGCTCATAAGTCGGCCTAAAGTGTTTTTGTTTCTTGGTGGTCAAGTTTCTTTAGTACTTAGTCTGGAGTGTTCTGTATGTATGTAAGCCAAGCTTGGGTTTCTAACAAATATATGAATAAAGGTTATCATTTTTTTTCTTCCCTAAATTTCTACATGGTATCAGAGCCACGTGTTCCTATATCCAATAATCCCAGCATGAATTACATGGCTGGCATGACCGGATAGAGGAACTCCGTCTCCTCCTCCTCGGGACCAATATTCCAGCCGTGACTCCTGGTGGTTCCAGCATGACAAACACGCAGCAGGGAGTTAGCGTTGAAGACAGTCTGAATCAGATGGGCTCGGCTGTTCTTCTAGTATCAAGAAGGCTCACGGGAAAGAACTATCTCGAGTGGGCACAAACAGTTAAGTTGGCAATCGATGGAAGAGGTAAGATTGGTTATCTCATGGGTGATACACCCCAGCCGAGGCCTGAAGATCCAAACTTTTCTAGAAATCTGAAAATTCGATGGTCATGGCTTGGCTCATAAACGCAATGGAACCATCAATTGCACCACCACACATGTTTCTTTCTAATGCGAAGGATATTTTGGAGGCAGTGAAGGAGATGTATTTGGATGTGGAGAATACATCTCAAATCTACGAGCTAAAGATCAAGCTTTGGAATATGAAGCAAGACTCACGTGATCTTATTATGTATTACAGTTGCATTATTGCAAGAGTTGGACTTGTGTCATGATGATTCTTGGGATTGCCCAGGAGATAGTGTGATGTTTTGAAAAAGGGAATAGAATGAGTGGGTTTACTCCTTTCTAGCAGGGTTAAAATTAAATTATGATCCTGATGAGGTAAGGGGGAGAATCCTTGGAAGCCCCTACTGTCATTGAGAGAGGTGTTCTCTGATGTTAGAAAAGAAGAAGCTAGAAAGCGAGTTATGTAGAAGGGTCCACAGTCAGAGGTTGAAGGTTCGGCCTTGGGGGTGGGTAAGCCTAGAACCTGGAGAAAGAATGACAAGCCTAAGGTAAGATGGGACCATTGCAAAAAGAGGCCACACTCGAAAAATTTGCTGTAGTCAACATGGAAAACCAGCATGGAAGCTGAGGCAAGGCTGTGGAGAGCAAGAAAAGGAAAACCAAGTCTCTTCTGAAACAGGGCAATCAACTTCTCCAGGATCGTTCTTTCTCAGTAAAGATTGACTAGAGTAGATTATTAAATTTCTGACTCCCTCTTGTACCCTTGTTGATTTAGGTATATGTTCCTTTATTTCTTCCAGTAAGGTTCGCCGTACACATTCTTCCAGTAAGGTTCGGAATTGTTTGTTACATACATACATATACACCATGTGCAGGAAATTGAAGAAATTAAAATTGCAGATGGCTCCCTATCTGGAATTGCTGGAAAAGGAACTGTCAAGATCCATTCAAATTTGTTCTTAAAAGATGTCCTGCATGTTCCTAATTTATTCCGTAACTTACTTTTTGTTTCTAAGCTTGCCTTTGATGAAAAGTGTATGGTTAGCTTTCACATAAATGGCTGTTTTTTTTTAGGATTTTGCATTGGGGAGGATGATTGGCAAGTCTAGGTCGGTTGGTGGAGTTTGCATCCTAGGAAGAGAATTCTGAATCCGATGCGTTTTTCCTTAAAAGTGGTTATCTGCACTCTGAGTCGTTTGTTGCTCAGAATAAAGTCCTAGATTGGCATACGAGATTGGGACATCCCATTTTGAACTATATGAAAAAAGTGTTTCCCATGTTTTAATTAGTAATAAAATGTTGTTTCTTTTCAATGTGAAGTGTGTGAACTTGCTAAACAACATGAAGATTTACCCTCCTTAAGAGTATATGCCCTCAAAACCGTTCACTATGGTTCATAGTGATGTTTGGGGACGATCTCACATCAAAACTATGACTGGGAATAGATGATTTTTTTTACACTTATTGATGACCATTCTCAGTTGTTGTGGGTATATCTCTTTAGAGAAAAATTTGAAGTGGAACAAATCTTCTAAAACGAAATGATTAATACTCAGCTTCAAGAAACAAGTTCAGAATGTGAGGAATAATCACAGGGCGGAATACTTTAATCATCTCCTTGGGGGATTTTTGAAAGATAAAGGGATAATTCACCAGTGTTCTAATGCTAAAAATCCATAACAAAATGATTTTGCAGAGAGGAAAAACAGACATTTGCTTGAAGTGTGAGAGCTTTAATGATTATGACTGGGAATAGATGGTTTAATCATCTCCTTGGGGGATTTTCAAGAGATAAAGGGATAATTCACCAATGTTCTAATGCTAAGAATCCATAACAAAATGATGTTGCAGAGAGGAAAGCAGACATTTGCTTGAAGTGGTGAGAGCTGTAATGATTAATTCAGGGTGTCTGGCATATTTGTGGGGTGAAGCTATGTTAATAGCCACATACCTCATAAATGGGCTTCTGTCTAGGTTCTTGAATTTTTAAACCCCCTTGAATGTATTGTTAAAGTCATACCCCAAAACAAGAATTGTTTGTAGTCTTCCTCTTAAAATCTTTGGGTGTACAGTGTTTGTCTACATTCAAAATAATGGGAAAATTGAGCGTAGAGCTAAAAATTGTGTCTTCTTTGGGTACTCTCCTAATAGTAAAGGTATAAATGTCTAGATGTTAAGTTTGGGAAGGACTTAGTAACTATGGATCTTAACTTTTTTGAGCAAAATATGTTTTTTAAATCGGATATAAGAGAGGGGAGAGTATAATCGATAAACAAGAAGACATATTTAATAAGCTTGTTTTAGAATCCAATGAAAGTAGTCAACAAACTAAGGTCATGATTGAGTCTTAGAGTTGAAGGGTTCACGGATGTAGATTGGGCAGGATCACCATCTGATAGAAGTGGATCACCATCCACTACAGGTAATTGTACGTTCTTTGGTGGAGGAGACCTTGTGTCATGAAAGAGCAGCCAGTGTTGGCAAGATATAGTGCAGAAGCAAAATACCAAGCAATGGCCTTAACTTAAGTGCATTGAGTTAACATGGATAAGACAATTTTTGGAAGAGACTGGCATTCCAATCAGTGGACTGGTTTCTTTGTACTGTGACAATCAAGCTGCGCTTTATATTGCGTCTAATCCGTTGTTTCACTAAAGAATGAAGCATATTGAAGTGGATTGTCACTTTATCCGTGACAAGATTTTGGCAAAGGAGATTTACACCCCGTTTGTTCAAACATGAGATCAATTTGCGGATATTTTCACAAAAGCCTTGTTTAGTCAGCGTCTAAAATTTATTTGTTCCTATAGGGCATGTTGCATATCCATGCACAGACTTGAGGGGCGAGTGTTTGAGTATTAATAGCTGTTATTATTGTTACTAGAAGTGTTGTCGGTTTAGTAATCAGCCGACTTATGTGTCTTAGAGTAAGGTCTAAGTAAAGCCCATTAGGGTGTAGTTATGTCCATCTGATGTAATCCTTCTGTATATAAAGGAATAAAACATAGAGGAGGGATATTAGTTGAAATCCTGTGTTTATTTACCATGTCTTTCACTAATAGAGTCGAACAAAAGCTCGGTTAGATCAAAGCTACTCATCGTCAGGGACACTTCAAGCATCAAAGATCTTCTTGATTGGACCAATGCAGTTGAATGGTTTTATTAAGAGATGCATCCACCGGATAAACTAAACTGTGAGCTTGCATATTATACATTCAAAGGAGAAGCTGAACAGTGGTGGCAACGGCTCCAACACCAAAGGCTTTTGGATGGTGAATTGAAGATAACATTATGGCCTAGATTGATATTTCTATTGTTCAATGATTCTTGACCCAGAACGTGCTCAATGAAATGCCCATCACAAGTTTATAACAGTAGCCAAGGTGAGAATTGTATGCACGATCTTCTGATGGGTTCTACCATACAAATCAAGTGTACTTTCTGTGTGACACACTTATTACTTCATGAGTTCTTTCTACATCCATTCCAAGGAAGTACTTTAAAATGCCAAAGGTCCTTTATTTCAAGCTCTATAGCCAGCTGCTTCTTTACATCGATAGCTTCTTCCACATCATCACCTGTTTAGATTATGTCATCAACATAGGCTATCAAAATAGTCAGTTTTCCAGCTTTAGATTGTTTAACAAAAAAAGTATGATTTGATTGTCATTGAAATAACCCTAGTCTCTTAAGATATCTTATGAACCTATCAAACCATGCTCTTGGACTTTGTTTAAGTCTATATAAAGACTTTCTCAACCGGCACACCTTTCCTCCAAACTGATCCTCGAAACCCGGAGGAGCATCCATATATACGTCCTCCTTCAAGTCGTCATCATGGAGAAAGACATTTTTGATTTCTAATTGAGTATCAGGTGTTTCATAGAACATAAAGTTCACACTTATATCAGGTGACATAGACCCAACCAACCATGACATGACAATGTTGTTTTCGCCCTTCTACTATTTGGAACGAGTATCATCAGAACCAGGTTGAGTAATCTCTCCACTGAGATATCCCTCCTTGCTGCGCCCAGATACAAAGATAAGAATAAATCAAGACCAGAGTAGGAAATTATTCTCATTGAGTTTGTGATTTGAGAGAAGGTTATCATTACTCCCTCTAAATGACATTTGTTCCACCCACCATTGGAACAATGTCAGTGGAGGATGAAGATTTTAAAAGCCGACGACATTTCGGATCGGAATATGAATAGTCAGGTGCACGGAATTTGAATTTGTTCGATAGTCAGAAGCTTAGCTGTGATGTCATGTAGAATTTAGGAAGAACAGAGTGGAAGAGAATGAAATTTCTGTATATTGATTACAACATAAGCTGTTAGTTTAAATAAGAAAATAAGCTCCCAAACACAACAGTCCTTGGAATACCAAGAGGCTAAACAGACAGCTGGAAAATAAAGGACCCTAAAGTAGCCGTTCAGAGTTTAGAACAGAAAACTATCCTTACATACATGGATATTGTAAGATAAGAAAGAATGAGAAAAGTATTCTTATTATTTAGAATAGAAAAGCTCATTACAACTTAAAGACTATCACACTTCTATTTATAAAGTGGATGCCAACGGCTATAAAGGAAAAGCAGGAAACACTGTTCCAACGGTTAGTTGGACAGTGTTCCTATCTCTAAAAGGCAGCAGAAAAGAAAGGTAATTTAGCCCTAATAACTATAAAATACTAATAAAATAATAATAAAAGACTTCCTAAGATCCTGGAATTTAACACTCCCCCTCAAGTTGGTGAATGTATATCAATCATTCCCAACTTGCTGAGAAGGTAATCAAAAGATTTCTTAGGTAATCCGTTAGTAAGAACATCAGCCACTTGATTTTGAGACTGGATAAACTTGAGCTTGATCAGTCCACAGTCCAACTTTTCCTTGATAAAATGTCTATCAATTTCAACATGCTTTGTTCTATCATGTTGAACAGGATTGTGAGAGATGTCAATTGCTGACTGATTGTCACAATATGGAATCATAGGTGCCATTTTCTGAATAGGTCATCCATAATGATTTTGAGCCATAGAAGTTCACAAACACCCACTGCTAGGGCTCTAAATTCAGCTTCAGCACTTGATCTGGATACAACCCCTTGTTTTTTACTCCTCCACACTATTGGATTTCCAAAAAGAATCACACAATGACCAAAGGTAGACCTTCTGTCATCAATGCAGCCAGCATAGTCACAATCAGTGTAGGCCTCTAGAAGCTTTTGATCACCCTTTTTGAATAACACTCCTTTTCCAGGACAGCTTTTGAGGTAGTACACAATTCTTTCAGCAGCAATTTGATGGCACCTTTTAGGTTTGTGCATATACCTGCTCACAATGTTCACAGCAAAGGCAATATCTGGTCTTGTGTGAGACAGGTATATGAGCCTTCCTACAAGTCTTTGATAAGCACTCTTGTCTACATCTTCATCTTGGGGTGCAAGGTTGATTCCATGAGTGAACTCTATGGGAGTCTTCATAGGTTTGCATCCCATTTTGCCACAATCTTTTAGTAGATCCAGAATATACTTTTGCTAGGAAATGAAGATTCCCTATTGAGAGTACATAACTTCAATGCCTAGGAAATACTTCAATTTCCCTAGTTCTTTGATGTCAAATTCATTACTCAGAAAGTTCTTAAGTGTTGTATTGCCTTCTATATCATCAACATACACCAAGAGGATGGACCTCTTTGCCATGTAAACTTAGCTTTATAAACAGTGTATGATCACGTTGGCTTTGTTTATAGCCAAGAGTTACCATAGCATTAGTGAATCTCCCAAACCAGGCTCTAAGAGACTGTTTAAGGCCATAAAAGGGCCTTCTTTAATCTGCACACTTTTCCTTTTTCTTCTTGGAAATCAGGAGGTATATCCATAAATGTGGTTTCCTCTAGGTCTCATTGAAGAAAAGCATTCTTCACATCAACCTGGTTTAACTTCCAGTCAAAGTTAGCAGCTAAAGAGAGGAGTATTTTGACAGTGTTCATCTTTGCCACAGGGGCAAAGGTGTCAAAATAATCTATTCCATGGGTTTGGGTATACCCCTTGGCAACTAACCTTGCCTTATGTCTTTCAATTGTTCCATCGGACTTGTATTTGATGGTAAAAATCCATCTACAGCCAACAGTTTTAGCCCCTTTGGGAAGCTCAACCAACTCCCAAGTTTTGTTCTTTTCAAGAGCATTCATCTCTTCTTTCATAGCTTTCACCCAATTTTGATCCCCTAAAGCATCTAAGAATCTGTTAGGCACAGAACTATTTAGGAGGTTTTTCATAAACCTCTTTTGTTTGTTAGAGATTCTGTCATAAGATAGGAAATTTTTCATAGGATGCAGAGTACAAGCCCTGGTAGGCTTTCTTAAAGCAATAGGAAGCTCAATAGAAGAAGAGCCACTATTTTTTCCTTGATCATGTATAGGAAAAGTTGTGTCATCCTCATCAGAAGTCTGAGGATCCTCAGAAGCATAAGAGGCTTCATGCTCACTTGTGTCGGCAGTGTTTTCCTTACTTGGAACCACATCCTGTACTCTAATCCAGTTCTTTCTGGTGTAGATTATAGGAGTTTTTTCTTTGTTCTCATTCACAATGGGAGCATCAGCTTGTTGCTCAGTAAGAGGAACATTAAGTTCCTTTTCAATGAAAGGTTCCTCACTGTTTTTATCAATAATAGGAAACTGTTCTTTCTCATCAACTTTTGATGAGTCAGAACTAATGTCAAGGAGAAACATATCTCTTTCAGAATCAGATTTAAAGTTCTCCCCCTGAATTAGAGCTTTCCCTGTAAAGTAGGGGTGCATCTCATAGAATGTAACATCCTTGGATACAAAGGTCTTCTTTGTAGTAGGATGGTAGCATTTATAACCTTTCTGTGTATTGGAGTATCCAATGAACACACACTGAACAGATCTGGGATCCAGTTTTCCCCTGTTAGGTTGGTGTATGTGAACAAAGGCCTCACATCCATACACTTTAGGATGGACTCCCTCAGATTTAACAAAATCTGGAAATAGTTTAGTAAGAGTATCAAAGGGACTCCTTTTTCCAAGTACTTTTGTAGGCATCCTGTTTATAAGATGAGCAGCAGTTAGGACTGCCTCTCCTCAATAGTGTTTTGGTATATTCATTTGGAAAAGAAGGGCCCTAGCTGTAACCATAAGGTGCCTATTTTTTCTTTCAGCCACCCCATTCTCTTGGGGTGTGTACACACAAGAAGATTCATGTATAATCCCTTTTTCTTCTAAAAAAGGACTTAGGAACTTATTGAAGTAGTCCCTAGCATTATCAATTCTGATTTTCTTGATTTTGACATCAAATTGAGTCATAATCATATTGTAGAACACAGGGAAGATCTGAAGGTACAACCAAGTTGTTCTGGTACAGTCATCAATAAAGGTGACAAACCAGTGAGCACCATTGATAATGGGATTGGTGGAGGGACCCCAAATATCACTATGTATAAGATTAAAAGGCTTAGCAGATAGATTAGAAGACATAGGATAAGATACCCTTTTATGTTTAGCAAATTCACATTCATTACATTTGAAGCCATCAGAATTCAAACCTTTACATAGATTAGGAAACAAATGCATAAGAATCTGAAATGAAGGGTGACCAAGTCTCCTATGATACAACATAATTTTATCATAATCCAATCTAGACAAAAGAGATAACTTCTGACAACTAATCTTGTCACTATCTGCATTCTTCAAAACATTAAGACCTTCTTTAGCCCTAGCACATCAATCCTCTTCATTGTTTCTAGATCCTGTATCACACAGAAATTAGTAGAGAATATAGCATAGCATTTAGAATCCCTAGTTAACTTTCTGATAGATATAAGTCTAGCAGAGAGATTAGGAACATGTAGGACCTTTTTCAAGGTCTAATTATCATTTATGACCACACTACCAATGCCTGCAACACTGATTGAGGAGCCATTAGCTACAGTAATGCTCTTTTCAGTGGTACAAGGTAGGTAGGTGGAAAAACAAGCAAGATCAGGGGTCATATGGTCAGTTGCTCCAGAATCAACCACCCAATCTCTAGTGACAGTCTGATTTAAGAGATTTAGGGAAGCCATACCTGAAAACACCATAGATGATGAGGGGTTTTCCAAGGTATCTAGGAACTTCCTTAATTTCTCTATCTTAGATTGTCCAAGAGTAGGGTTCTGATTCATACAGAGCTGATCCATCCCTTGCCCATTATTATCAGTCTTGCCAGAATTTGCAGTGTGAGCCAAGGATTCTTTGTTTTTCCCTGGTCTCCCATGCAATTTCCAACAAAACTCCTTGGTATGCCTGTTTTTTTTGCAGTGTGAGCAAAACAAGGCTGTCCCTGTCAAGTTTCATATTTTCCTTTTGGGAAGGAACTTTCTTTTCTGGGTATCCCTTTGACTCATTGGTCTTGGGGTACCCTGGATTTCTCTGACCAGCGACTAAAGCAGAGCCATCAATAGAGGGAGTATCAAACATGACACCCCTTCTACTTTCCTCTGCTCTAACAATAGCAATAGTCTCATTCAGGTTAGGCAGATCATCTTTTCCAAGGACTTGAACCCTTACAGGATCAAAGTCCTGGTTAAGACCAGTGAGAAAGGAAAAAATCCTCTCTTTTTCCATCATCCTTCTTAAGGTGGCAGCATCATCTTTATCTTTCATTTGAATACACTAATAGTGATCTAGTTCTTGCCACATACCTTGAAGAAGATTGGAATACTCAGTGATGGATTTGTTACCTTGCTTGGTGTTTTGAATCTTTGGTCTTATCTCATAGATTTGAGCAGCATCATTCACCTTGGAGTAGGACTGGTTGGCTGTGTCCCAGATTTCCTTAGTTGTTTCAAGGAACATGTAGGGGTCACTGATTTCTGGAGTCATAGAATTCCAGAGCCATGACATCACCATTGAGTCCTTTTCATCCCAGCTATCAAAACTGGGATCATCCCTTGCTGGACCAGTCCCTAAAAGATGGCTCAATTTACCTCTACCTTTCAAGAAGGTTCTGACAAACTGTGACCATTTCAGATAATTTTTCCCATTCAGCTTGTAAGCAGCATGAATGTTTTGAAGCTCACCAGAGTTTATAAGATTTTCAGTGATAGAAGAATCAGTGGTTGCACTAGTTGTAGTGGAACCAACCATTGATCAGAAGGAAATTTGAATTTTGATGAATAAATTCCCAGAAAAATCTAAAGCTCCGATACCGTGTAAGATAATGAGAAAAGTATTCTTATTATTTAGAATAGAAAAGCTCATTACAACTTAAAGACTATCACACTTCTATTTATAGAGTGGATGCCAACGGTATAAAGGAAAAGCAGGAAACACTGTTCCAACGGTTAGTTGGACAGTGTTCCTGTCTCTAAAAGGCAGCAGAAAAGAAAGGTAATTTAGCCACTAATTTATATAGTTATTAGGGCTAAATTAAGACAATAAAAGACTAATAAAATAATAATAAAAGACTTCCTAAGATCCTGGAATTTAACAGATATAAATAAATAGACTTTATAAAATGAAATCATATTAAATATAGGTGGGTTCTATTTGGACCCCCCTTTTTACTACTTGCACCACATTAATGAATATTTTTTCGGGTGAAAAAAACGTCACTCACACTGGTGTTCCTAGTGGCATACCAACGTCAGTGTGAAAAGTCATGGGTGACGTTCTAAGATTTAACACTTTTTTATATAGGAACGTCGGCCACATTTGGTGTTCTTGTGGAACACCAACGCCTTTCGGATCGACGTTGGTGTTCCACAAGGAACACCATGTATTGGATCGACTTCCTATATAAAAATCATGTGGTGCCCAAGTAATTTTTGTGGTACAAGTAGTAAATGGGTGCAAGTAGTAAATATGGGGTTCAAATATTTAAATATATTCATATTTTATATTAGATTTATTTCCTACATTTTGTGACTGCTCAAAAATGTTAGGGTTGGAACCTATTGAGAAACGGCCATCCGACACGTTAAAGGTTAATGATGCTACTTGTACGGTTGTTTTGAGCACTTATTCTATTATGATGGGTAGAACCAACCGTGAATATGATGTTGCACGCAAATACCTTACCAATGTGTTCCGTAGAAATATAATTGGTAGACACAATGAGGTGCTACAAGGACATTGGGAGTGTCTCTTCTATCTAACTCGTGGACAAGTTATTCAATGGGAGGTCGGAATGATGAGAGTAACTCCAATACAGAATGGAAGTTCATCATGGTACACTTTGTGCAAAAATGGGAAACTTAAGGAGGCTTTAAAATTGTTTCATAATACGGTGAACGGGCTTGTCCACTAAAGGATTTTAATCGTGAGCTCGTGAAGTTTCAATATGCTGGAATTGCCATCATCAATTGCTCGGGGACCAGCTTTTTGAGCATGGGGATGGACTGATGTCGGTCATCTAATTAGCTAATAGTCTTTTATTCTTGTTCTAAATTTGTGTATAGACATGTGGACTTTTTAAGTGTATGTTTTACCTAAATGAGCTTTTTAGTGTGTAAATAGTTTAAGTTCCTTAGGGTATTATTTAATCAGTATGTTATTTATGAATGAAAATTCTAAGAGCTTCGATTAACTCTTGTCTATCCTTTTTGCTTCATAGACCTTCTACATCAAGATATTTATATATGTAGCAGCGATCTTTGCTCTTTGGTTGAGATGAATGTTGCAGTTCTGTGGTTACCTGTATTAGGTGGAATTTACAACGAGATTTTTTGCCGTTATCTTCATTAGATTCTCTGCAATGTCCTCTTGCTTTTTCATTGGATTTTATTTTTAATACATTATTATAGCAAGCTTGACTTCCTGAAATTTGATTAGGGATGAAATCAAGAGGCTTCAGGCCACTAAAACTGATTTGCAAAATCGAATAGCACATGAGGTATGTTTTATTCATGAATATTATAAAGCCCTTTGTCTGCTATCCATGTTCTGTGGATTGACTTATGTTTTCTCTAAATAGTCTAAAGAGAATACTCGTTTACAAGATTGCTTAGAGACGAGGAAGAATACGTTGCAGGAGAGGCGCCTAGCTCTTCAGAACGAAGTAAGTATGAAGATGAATATATCTATTTTTCATTCCATAACCCTCATTATCAGTACATGTTCTTATGCTTTTAGCGTATCGTTTTTTAGTAAGCATTTATCTCAAAACATTTCTTCTTGAGTTTGTTGAATATGCTCCTAGTGCTGTTTGTATCCCTAATTGCATATGATTATTATTTGAAGAGATTGAGAGAAATAAATAAAGGAGAAAAATGCTCTTCTATCTTATTATGAAGTAGAAAAGGAGTTTAAATAGGATTACAAGGGAGTCCAAAGGGTTGGACAAGAGTGATTAAGATAGTGGCAGACAAGCAATAAATGCAGTGTCGGCAGTGTTTATCTTAACAAGGCAGCCACCTAAATAGTTGGTTAATGCAACGGTAATAATGGTAACTAATACCCCAACCATAATACATTAAGTAAAAGATTACTTTATGTATTATGGTAATAAACTAATAATAATACTTTCTACATTATTTGATATGTAGAAGAATCTGTAATTATTTTTATTTATTTTTTATTTTGGTTCTAGAAGATTTCTCCAAATTAGAGAAGATTTGTTACCTTCAGGAGAGTTTTATTTAGGATATTTAGGAGATTAGCCTATTCAGTGCTGAATATTTCAAGATCCTGATTGATCCTTTTACTTGAATATATTTGCTTACTCCGGAATAAGAAACACAAGCAATTCTATTCCAAACAGCTTCTTATTATTCTTCATGGTATCAGAGCATTAAACAATCCCGATCGATTTCCGTGTTTGTTTTTCTTTCTTTCCTCTGGCCTTCATTGGCACAAAAATCCATCTTGTGCAGCCTTCATTGCTGATTAATAATCTCACCATCAAATGGCTCACACTACTGGATCATCTGCGACCCTTGACCCATCTCTTTCACCAATAATTGAAGGAGAATATCAGATCAAAAGCCATGGTGACTTTCAACTTATCCAAGCAGCCTACAGGCTAAACGGATTTTTTTCTTTTCTCTAATGGTCACAGTTGGTTCGAACCTTTCTAAAAGGGAAAGGCAAACTTTGCCATCTCATAGGAAAAGGTACAAAGCCAGGAGAAAATGGCTTTGAGACATTGGAGGAGGCTGACTCCATGATATTGTCATGGTTATGGAATTCCATGGATCCTGCAATTAGTGACATTTGTATGCTCTTGAGCACAACAAAGGACATTTGGGATATGTTATATCAAACATATTCCAAAGTGAATGATGCAGCCCTTATCTATGAAATCAAGATAAGGACTGCAACAACCAAACTAGGAAGCCGCTCTGTTACTGAATATGCAAATTTCATGCAGACCAAGTGGCAAGTTGGACTATTATAGGACACTCAACATGAAGAGTTAAAGTGAATTTTTGTTTGGAACGTGACATAATTTATGACTTCCTTGTGGGTCTCAATTCTATTCCAAACCTCTTCCTTAGCTGCCACTACTTAGAGAAATATTATTACATCACACTTTTTAACAACAACAAAATGGAGTTACAGTAAGAAAAAACATACATATTCTTAAAGTGGTTAGGGCTTTAATGATCAACTCTAGATGCCCTGGCTATTAGTGGGGGGATGTTGTTTTAACTGCCATCTATTTCATAATTAGGATGTCATCTAATTTGGGATTTCAATCTTCCCTGAATCAGTTGTTAAGGTTCTATCCGCAATCAAGAATCGTTGGCAATTTACCTTAAAAACATTGGGTGCACTGTTTTTGTCTACATGCATGATAGCGGAAATTAAAACCTAGAGCAAAGAAGTGTGATTTCGTAGGATATTCTCCTACTAGTAAAGGGTATAAGTGCTTCGATGTACAGTCCAAGAACTTTGTTTCAACAATAGACTTAACTTATGCTGAGACTTTTTCCCCATTGGCATAAATGAACACAACCAGAGTGATCTTAACTATGGCTGTAAATTTTGATTGGCAATTTATTCAGCTAGATGTGAAAAGCGCATTTCTCCATGGGGACTTAAAAGAGGAGATTTATATGGTAGCACCTCCTGGGTTTGAAGACCGGTTTGGGGGGAAGGTTTGCATGCTGAAAAAAGTCCTTATATGGACTTAAGCAAAGCACAACGGCTTGGTTCGAAATTTTTATGAAGCTCATGAAAAGATTGGGTTTTACACTAAAGCAGTCGCATCGTACATTATTTATATGAAGTTTCAATTCTAGTAAATTAATTGTTCTTATTGTGTATGTTGACGTTAATTGTAATTCTTCAGAAGATGTACTTGGTACAGTAGAAGTAAAAAGGGAGTTGGCCAAAGAATTTGAGTTTTAGGATCTGGGATCCCTCAAGTTCTTTCCAGAAATTTAGGTGGCCAAAACCAAGCCAAAACCAAACAGGGAATTGCCATGTCAAAGGAAGTATAAATTAGAACTATTAGCCAAAACTGGTATGAGTTATGCTAAACCTGCTGAAACACCTATGGAGCAGAATTTGAAGTTGGGAGAGATCAAGTGAAGATCCAGTTAGCTTGGAAAGATACCAACAGTTGGTGGGAAGACTAATCTATCAATAACATACCAGACCGAACATCGCATTTGAAGTCATGCACTCACCCTCTCGAAGGCATATGGATGCAGTGTATGGAATATTGAAGTACCTCAAGGCTACCCCAAGTAATGGGCTTTACTTAAAAAGGACAGAAAAGGGGTATAGAGTTGTTTACTGATGTTGATTGGGGAGTTGGTCTTAAAGATAGAAGGTCAATGTTAGGTTATTGTACTTTTGTTTGGGGAAACCTGGTAGCTTGGCTTAGTAAGTCACAATCAATTGTTGCTCGTAGAGTGCAGAAGCAGAATTCAGAGTTTTGGCCCTTGGAGTGTGTGTGAAGGGTTGTGGTTGAAACAGATATTGGAGGATCTGAAGATTGTGGTTCAGCAACCATTGAAGTTGTTTTGTGATATAGATATAGCCAATGATCCTATATATCATGACAAGACCAACCTTGTGGAGATTGATCTGACACTTTAATAAAGAGAAGATAGAAAATGGTCAGATTTGCATAGAATTCGTACTTTCGGCTAAACAAGTAGCAGATGGTCTGCATAAGGCTCTTGGGAGGGCAGACTTCGAGAATCTTCAAGCAAGTTGGGCATGATTAACATCAATGCACCAACTTGCGGGGGAGTGTTGAATTTCTAATGTCATCGATGTATGTAGCGTGGTGTTTTATTTTTTGTCAAGGTGTTTCGGTGTTTATTTTATTTGTTTTTGTTCGATAGGGTTTCTGTTTTTTGCTAAAATAAGTGGCGGCTGTGGTCCAGCCTAGTTGTGTTTCCTAAATTATTGGAAGATTATGGCTTCATATGTATTATAAAAAAGAGGCACTACCTCCGGTGCAAATATATGAGAAAAAGTTCTGTCTTCGTTATGTTTCCCTTACCAAATTCTACACTTAGTTTGCAACATAGAGCTAACGGACGATTTTTGTGCCATTGTAGATTGTCAAATAATGGTTTCAGTCTGTATTTTTTAGCTTTAAGAAACCTATTATGTTATGCCTATACAATGGGATATTAAGAAAAAAGTGTGTTTCTTCCAGGTAACAAGACTACAGGAGCAGTTGGAGAAGGAGAGGGAGCTAAGGGCCGCACTTGAGGCTGGACTTAGAACCCCCCACGGAAAGTTAGTAGTTTCATCTGCCATGGATAAGAAGGTCTCTATATTTCTTCAACTTATAGAAGAGTTATTACAGTATGCATGGAAATTAACGACTTGTGGTTGTGCTGCAGACAAAGACCAATCTCGAGGAAATTGCTCAAGCAGAGTCTGATATTGCCGGTTTGAAGCAGAAAGCTGATGACCTCGAAATGCAGCTTAATCAACAGCGTGAACAGAACTCTAGGTTTCAGAAGGAACATAATCTCCCCAGCCCAAAAGATAAATCTAAAGTGTAAATAGCTCCAGCTGCTAGACATACGATTTGTCACTTGTTGATTACCTTAAAGCTCCAGTGGTCCTTTGAAATTGATTAAGATAACTTTATTGTACTGTGCTAACTTTTTTTTTTTTGGGACTTCTCTCATGCATAGGAATGTTGATGCTGCGGATAGTCGTGAGAAGTTGGTGGGGAGTAAGGTGACCATTACAATTGTTCTTTTGACTTCATTGCATCATGTTTTCCTAAAAAAATATATTCAATAGAATCAGAAATATTCTGATACTGTTATTTGGGCTTAGTTGTCGAAGTATATTCGTAATTTTTCTCCACGTACTACTGACTTTATTGATGTCTGTTGCAAAAGCTCAGTATTGTTTTCATTGTTCTGCCTTGGAATTAAAATAAATCCTGTTTACCGAAGTTTTTGACTAATCTCCTTCTTTGGGAAGAAGGGAAAAAGAAATAACATTCAGCTTGATCAGATCTTCTGGAGTGATCTGTGCTTCTGCAGCTTTGAACGAATGATGATGTACTAAAGCATGTGTGGTTGTCCTATGCAGAATGATAATCTTCTGGATAATGATAAGAAGCAAGAAGCTGTTCTTTTGACCAGTGAAATTTCACATCAAAATCAGCAAACGGGTCAGTCAAAAAGTGATAAATCATTACTGGAGGACGGGCCTGGAAGGCCTTCTTCAAACTGCACCAAGAGATCTGCTTCAAGGGGTGAGGTTAGTTTCTCATTTCTTGTAGTAATCATTTTGCATATGTCCTGCTTCATTTTAAAAACTCTTCCAATGTATGCGGTGGGGTAACTTGAATTGAAGGGGGGTTTTTTTTTGTCAAACAGAGTGGATGTAACTTTTAACAAGTATTTCACATTAAATCATACCGGTTTAAATAACTTGGTCCAAGGAGATCGCAATCCTTTGTTGCGCTCATAACAGTTTTTCGGACTTGTGGTTTACTGGTTTCTTGTTTGATGCTAAACAAATACAAACCGTATTTACTTCCATTTATAGTTTATGTATCATAAACAGTCTCTTATATTTCCTTAAGGTAAGCGCCCCTTCTTTCAAAGAGAGGAGGACGGGTTATGTACTAAATTAATTTTTTTGTACAGTTTGAAGAATGCATACATTGTCCTAACTAGCATTATCCGATCCTCTATAGGCGAGATGCTTTCATGCACTTGTCTGGTCTGATGTAAAAAGAAAGGTGGCTCAGATGTATAAAGGAAAAAAGTAAACGAAGTCCACAAATTTAACTCATTAGCTTTTATCATTCATTCTGTTTCCGTTCTTGACTTCCTCTTTGAAAAAAACACTTCACGGTTCCCTCTCCTTCAGCGAGTTCGAGCAGACAAAACCACCTTTTAAATTTCTTTCTTCTTATCCTAATCAGCAGCAACCCACATGTATAATATTGCTTAACTTTTTTTTTTTTTTTTTTTTTTTATAATTCTCAGCAACATATCATTAACGATTTTAGGGTTTTAGATTTTGCAATTGGAAAAAGTGTTTGACTTCTGAAATAAGAATTTTTATGTGATGCAAATTTATGAGTTGATTCATAAATTTTGAATATAATTTCTCTTAAACCCCTATGTTTGCTGAAAAGTGGGGGGGTTCGGCTTGAAAGTTGATGTTTTGTTGTATGATTGTACATCATGTTATGTTGGTGTGGTATGAAGTCAATTTTGTCTTATTTTATGTGGATTATTGAAAATTATGTATTGACTCAATTAAATTCCAAAAATATTACGACACATTGTATCTTTTAATAAAACTATATTTAAGTGTTTATGTTTTGGTTTTTTTTTTAAACCTTATGATCTGCAATCAATGGGTAATGAATATAGATTCTTCACAAAAAAATTCTTCACAATTAATTAGTAAGAAAGATTTCCCGCAATTTGATCCTGCGTCCGCCCCTGGGTCTGGTTGTTGTTTTTTCTTTTTTCAAAGTGGTTAGAGAGGGGCAAACTTACTCAGGGAATTGCTTTCATGGCAGGGAACTAATTTAACCTCTTCAGCACTATCAAAGTTGTCAAACCGACTGAACTTTTTAAAAGAACGACGGGCACAGATGACAAATGAACTGCAAGGTATGGAGGACAAAAGCAGGAGCTCAGATCAGCAACCCACTCAAAATCCTCCTGCAGGTGAAACGCTAGAAGCTCGACAGTTGCAGCATAATGTGGATAAATGTCAATCGAAACCGTCAGAAAGCAACAAGGGATCCGGCAGCCAAAGACAACAGACAAATGTAAGCGTTGACAACAATACAACAGACAAGGCTAGAAAACCAGATGGTAATCCAAACCTGGATAGAGAAAAGGCTAAGAGTATCCCATCAGCAGAAAAAGGCCAAGCAACAACCAAAAGAACAAATTCCAGATGATGAAATATGTTTTGTTTCGGTTTTGCCAATGTCAAGTTCTATCAATGTCGAATCTTGTCTGAGATTTGGACATTCATTTTCCTCCGTGATTTTGCTTTTGCCCTCATAAGCTGCAGCAGGAGGAAGCATAGGAGGAAGCTGCTTAAAATAACATATACAGTTTTGCCTTCTTCAAGTGTTTGTTTTCTCACAATAAGCCAATGCATTTCTGGCTCTGGTTTTTTCAATTGTTAAAAAGTTCATTGTCCCTTTTAAGTCAAACTCTCCAGCCTGCTGAACAAAAGAAAGCATTGGTTTTTATAGTCAATTCTTGATTTCTTTGTTGTAAATGTGCTAAATACATTACTTACTTTAAGGAATCACAGGAAGCAAATTTTGGCTTGCTGAATGCAAGGTCAATTCTTGATATCTTTGTTGTAAATGTGCTAGAAATATGTTGCTCTGATCATAGGGTTTTACTGGACTCGAGATATTCGTGAGTAGCTCGAGATTAGTCGGACCTAGAACTCAATTCAATTTGGTTTCAATCAGCTTGAACACAAATTTGACTTGGCTCGAATATTAAATAAGTTACACGCATGCAATGCAATACTCGACTACGCAGGAGCAAACTATATATATATATATATATATATATATATATATATATATATATATATATATATATATTAAGAAAAAATACATGCGTTGCGCGCGTGTTTAAATTAAACAAATAATTTATACTTAAGAAAATTTGAAATGTAGTATAATATTACATCCATTGTTAGGTATATGTTTGATTTATAAAGTAATTGTATATTGAATATGAACATTTAAGGGAATATCTTTTCACACAAATTTTTATCTTACACACACATATTTTTTTCCCAATTTCGCCCTTATTTTTTATTTTACGCTAAGGCTCATTCTCGACCAAAGTTTGGTCGAAATATGACACATTATCCATCTTGAAATATGGTCTTAATATACGTGTTGAGAAAAGTCCACACTGGTTGATTTCGACCATATTTTAGGTAGAATGTTTGAAGTTTTCCAAACTCATACATAGTGAGCATCATCACGACCAATATTGAGTCGGATTACTACACATTCGCATAGGGAATTGGGTCAGGATAACAACAACAATATAAGAGCACCACTATTGATTCTCGATCGAATTTGATGATGAATATTAAAAGTTTTTTGTACTCAATTTTAGTCGAATGTCTTTCCGACCGGTATTGAGTATTAAAAACATTCAAAATCGACTGTAATAAAATCGAAGATAATGATCGTATTCGACTCAAATTGGGTTAGAATGGTTGCTGTGAATTGAATGAATCCGTAAATTGGCGAGAATAGTATATATTTTCCGATTTCATTTACGGTCAGAATGGCAGGCGTGTGGAAAATCCAAACGAAGCCCACTCTCGGCTCTTGGTAAGTGTAAAACAACATTTGTGTGAAAAGATAGTCCCAAATTTAAATAAAATGAATTCATGCTTGATGTAATTATTTTATATCTCTTTTTCAGGCACATTGAATAAATATTTACATATTGCATTTATCTTTCCTTTTAACGTGATTAGAATTATTGGTTACGAAATCGTATATTTGACTTGAGCAAATAAGGGGTTTGCCTTAAATCTTTGGTACATGTTTTTTTGTGTGTGGATATTTTATAAGTTTCTCAGAGCTTAAATAATATCATCAAAATCATAGGCATTCAAACAGTCATGTATGCAATTTTAAATAAATATATTTTACTACCTCCGTCCCAAAATGTAAATCAATTTAGCTTTCATGTTTTGTCCCATAATATAAGTTCATTTAGATATTTATTATATTTTTCTCTTTTTACCCCTCATTTTATTATATATCCATCCGTATTTCACCACTTTGCATTAATAACATTCAAATATCATTTTAGTCATTTTCATCAAAATTAATTACACATAACCAATTCAACCAATTTTCTTAATTTGTATGAAAAAACCAAAACGGACTTACATTTTGGGACGTAGGTAGTAATATTTTAATTTTATTTTAGCTGCAAATAATATTTGTTATGAAATTATTGTCAATCATGTTTCTTAACCATGTAGATGGAGGATAATGATTGATGTTACATGAATAATACAAAGTTCTATTTCTTGTTTAACGATCGATCATTTAAAAGGAGCATGTCATAATATTATCTTAAGCTTGATAAGAATTGATAAATAAATAAAAAATGACTATATTTGATATAAAATAAATACGTTAATTAGAAACATGTTATGATAGAAACCAACTAGCAATATCAGTCATATGTTACATCAGGAATTAGACAATTATATTTTTATCATTATCGATTATATTAGATAACTATGACATTAATCAATTTTTAGTTAAATAATATTCAAATATATGTGGTTAAAAACTTATTTATGATTTTAATATTTAATTTCATTAACATAATAAAACAACACACAAAGATACACCAAACAATACTTCAACTTAATTGTATGAAATAAATAAATATTCTATTATGATACAATATTTTTTTTTAAACAGATACAATAAATATTTATGCTAGCTATATCAGTATACAAGAATTTTATTTGTTCATGCATAATTATATACTTATGTTATATGATGATAATAATATTTGCATTTAAAGTTATATAAGGATGAATAATACTTATATAATCATTTTTTTTGTATTTATTCTGTGGAAATTGTTAAGTAGTGGGAGCAAATCCCACGTAAATCACATGTCTTCAATTTAGCTTTCAGAGCCAACGATGGTTTATTTAAGATATACCGATTACGATAAACTCTCAATTGCCTTAGCAAGCATATTTTGACTTTTGTCTTTAAGCTTCAGGAAGATTGTGTCTTTTGTATTTATCCACTATAGATATATTCTCTCTTTATAGGTCATATTGCCCAACCACGTAACTATGATGTTTTGTCTTTTTCCTTCCGTCGGTTATTTTGTGTTGCCGTCGTTAAGGGCTATCGCTCGGGTTTGTTTTACTTAACAAATTAGTATCAGAGCCGAGGTTTTCCAAGCTTTTGAAATAGCCATTATGACAGTAACTAAGCATTATTTTGAGAAGTTCGAAAGAAACGTCAACTTTGAGATGTGGCAGTTGAAGTTTGGAGCCTTGGAAGTCATGCTGATTCATGATGGCTTGCATGTTGCGCTACTTAGGAATGAGGAAAATCCAGAGAATATGTGAGATGAGAGTTTGGTGGTCGCGACAAAAAAGCTAAGTTAGGTATCATCTTATGTTTTTTTGATGAGGTTTTAAGAGAGCTAGCCACTAAGGTTACTACTAAGGATTTGTGTGGAAAATTAAAATCCTTGTATATGAAAGAAAACTTGTGGAGAATATGCTTTATTTAAAGCATAATTTATCTATGTTTCGTATGTATGAAGGGTCATCTATATTATCGCATCTAGATAAATTTGATTCCCTGCATACGGATTTGAGTAATATAGATGTTAAGATTGATGATGAGGATCAGGCCATGTTGTTATCGTGTAAACTTCCCCAATCGTTTAAGCATATTATAGAAAAATGCTTTATGGTAAGAATACTATTTCTTACAAGGAAAGTAAGTCGATTTTGAAATCGAAAGATCAAATCAAATTAATAAAGATGTAACTAAAGGAATTAGTAGTCATGCAGACATGTTTCTAGTTCGGGATAGATCAATTAAGAAGGATGCAGATAGTGAAACTTTTGATTTGAATCCCAGACGTAAAAATTTGATATGCGATTATTGTAAAATATTGAGCATATCAAATCTGATTGCTTTCGACTTAAGAACAAAGAAAAACGTAAAAGAAAAGATTGAGCATTGGAAAAGAGTGGCCTCAGGCCAATATCGTAAAAGATGAAAGTGATGGAGAGATTTTCTTTGATGATGATAAATTAAGGTCTGTTAATGAATGGATCTTGATTCTGGTTGCACGTATCATATGTGCCCCAATAGGGACTGGTTTTTCACGTATGAGTCAGTTCAAGGTGGATTTGTTTTGATGGGACAATTCGCAAGGTTGCCGGTACTAATACGGTTAGAATCAACATCCATGATGGTGTTGTCAGAATATTTATACAAGTCACACATGTTCCAAATTTGAAGAAAAATCTCATATCTTTGGGCGCATTAGAGACTATTGGAGATAGGTACACCGCTAAATGTGGAGTTTTGAAAGTAATTAAATGCGCTCTGGTTGTCTATGGTGATTTGTGTATTTTGTAGGGATCCACAGTCATTGGCACTTCTGCAATGTTTATATCATCATGTTCAAAGTTAGATATTACGAAGCGCCATCTGCTTGTTAAGTTCAACCAGTGCTTGGACTTGTTTGACATTGTTTGAAGACTTTGGAATTTGTGGACTATTCTGGATGCGGGAATTTGTCCCACGGTTTCCACATTGTCAATTTAGATTTAAGAGCCGACAATGGCTTAGTATATAATAGGTTTTAGCCTATTATTTTATTATTTACCAATTAAGATAAACTATTCATTGCCTTAGCCTATTTTGGTTTTCGCCTTTTGGTTTTTGCCAGATATAGCAACAAAAATTCAAAGACCAATACAGTTCAGATGACACTAATCAATTTTCTACTGGCGTGTTTAATAGGATAACATAGACATATTAAGAATATTGGGACAACGGCACTTTTGTTCCTTTTCGTTTATTTTTGTTTCATGATTATTGTACTTATGTTCTCAACATTTCATCTTGGCACTCTTATTTCACACTCATACATATTTTTTTACATGTTCTTTTCAAAGTGTCACGTGTCTAACACCCTGCATTACAACCAAAACGAACTTGACACGTGACAAAAAATGGACTGAAAAGGTCAAAAAGTGCATACATTAGAGGTAAAATTGCACATATGAAACATCAAGGATAGAAGTACATGCACAAAAATCGTGAAACAATTGGAGCAAAGTGTCTTGATCCTTTAGAATAGAATATTCGATCTGCTCTAGGCGATTATCTTACTTCGAATTGATCATAAGGGACAGCGGACAAGCTGCGTAATGTTGATATATTTTGGATGACCAACGCTTCATAAAGTCTACTCTGTTGAAACCAATGTCTATTCAAGACCCAATATCGAGCTGAGACCATTAGGCCCATTTTATTTAGAATGTCCAAACTGAATCTTTGAGTGTCACGTGTATGAAGCCGAGTCATACTCATGTCAGTCAGGAAGAAGTATTGAAAATGAAAACAAATTGAATGATTGATCAACTAAATTTATTAAACTAAACATATGAGGAAGCACCTCATAAAATCAATGTTTTATAAATATAATATTTTATTGTTATTTTGTTGGTTGTAATGTAATATTTTATTTTGTTGGTCGTACGTATAATATATTTTTGGCTATATGTAACATTATTATTATTATTATTATTATTATTATTATTATTATTATTATTATTATTATTATTATTATTATTTTGTTGGCTTTAATGTTTTATTTTGTTGGCTTGTTATAATAATTATAAATCTTGATGCATAATATATTTGAACAATACTGGATAATGATAGAAATAAAATTATAAAATAAAGCTCATGAATATACATGCTACAGTTCGTTGGGCTTGAGGCAGGTTGGGTTGAATTAGAGCAGGTTGGATTTACACATAGTATAAGTCGGGTTGGTTTAATAAAAACTAACTCAAACCAAACCAATTGACTATAAAACCCAATGGGTTGGTTTTAGGGTTAGTTTGGGTTGGGTTTGGGTTTCCATCAATAAAACATGCATCTATAATAGAAACTTTTATGATATAAAATCACACGCGTGTATATATCAAAATTGAGTTTCTTACCATATGTTCATATCAATAATCATTAAAGAAAACACTTTTTAGGAAAGAATACGTTTAAATTTGATAATTAAGAATCCAACAACATATAACAAACCAACAACATATACAGATAATAATCATATTTGAAATAGTCATACTTAAAAAAACATACACGGATTTTTTTTTCCAAACAAAGGTCAAAGAATCGTAGATTTTAAAGCGAAAATGAAGTGATAGTAAGAATATGATAACACCATTTTACTATGGATGGAATACAATCATACATACATACATACATACATACATACATACATACATATATATATATATATATATATATATGGTTGGGTTGGGTCAACCCGGAAAAAAAACAAAAAAAAAAAACCAAACCAACCCAAAATGTTTTTGGTTCGGGTCAAAACTCAACCCAAAAAATTTGGGCTTCAATTGGTTTGGGTTTTCGGGTTGGTTCGGATTAGGTTTTGGGTTGGATTGAGTTTATTGGGTTTTTTGCTCAGCCCTACGGTTCGTAATTATTATAATTTTGTTGGCTTTAATGTTTTATATTGTTTGTTTTCCAAAACAAAGTTTTATTTTGTTGGCTTGTTATAATAATTATGAATCTTGTTAATAAAATATATAAAATAAAGCCCGGGATCACCCATTTTATTTGTAATATTCTACATAATATCCTACATGCTGCTAGTTCTTTGATGTAAGCACGGGGAAGCATTAGCAATATACCATGCTATGGTATACGCTTTAACTTGGGTGTTCTTTCAGGTGATATTTGAAGGAGATTCCGTAACGGTGATAAAAAAAACTCAAATCAATATATGAAGACTTCTCCCCTACTGGAGGCATTATTGACGATTGTCACCTTTTGATCCCAGCTTTCATTTCCATTGATTTTTCTTTTGTTAAGAGAGAGGATAATGCTGCCCCTGCTCATTTTTTAGCAAAAGAATGTAAAAAATTGGTAGGATGTGTATAGATTGGGTAACCTCCCCTCCAGCTCATGTCTCTACTCTTTTGCTTTGCAGATGTTGAATAAAAGTGTCTTTAACTTAAAATATATATATATATATATATATATATATATATATAAACACACTCTGTGCATAATAATATATATATAATAATAAATAAAAAAAACAAAGCGTATGAACTATGTGGATGATGATATAAATAAAATTTAAAAAAAAAAAAACAAGCACATGAATATGCATGCTTTATTTCCAAAAAAAAAATAAAAATACATGCATGCTAAAGTTCGTTAAAAAAAAAAAAAAGATATGCACGCTAAATCAACGTATGTATAACATATAATATAATATGGATAAACACAATAGGTTCGACAAATTAAAAAACATACGTAACTAAAAACTAAAATTTTAAAAAAAAAAAGGAGAAAAAAATATGAGAGAAACACCGAGGGTAGAAAACATTTTTTGGGGAAACACCCCATCGTACTTTTATTATGAGAGTATATATATATATATATATTTATATATATGTATATATATATATGTGTGTGTGTGTGTGTGTGTGTTAAACTTCAAGACCAATTATACTCGATAAGTATGATAAGTGTGATGTAAAACTCGAGTTTCAAAACTTACTTGAATCGTAGATCATGTTTGAGTTTGAAAAATTGAGATTCAAACCCAAATTCGAGAAAATATGAATTATTTGACTCGTTTACGGTATTACTTGATTCGACTTAACATGTTATACATCCGTTCTACACCTACTCTATTTCTGGTTTTGTTACTGCTTATTTCTACTCTCGGGGTAAATGCATTTTTCATGATGTATTGATGGTTTAATCAAAGTAGTAGGCTTATATTCCTCTGGTAGGGTCTTGGTGAGGACGCCACTTGTTAGAGCTGACGACCAGATGGAGGTAAGTGCCACACCATTAGAATGCTAGGGGCACTCCTAAATTCATGCGCTAGGATCTTGGAGAGGACATCAGTTTCTTAAAAGAGAGAGAATGTAATGTCTCATATTACAAATATGGGAGAAAAAAGTACTAGATATAAGACTACGACATAATAGACTTGATATCTTGGGTTAACTATTTTAGGTCAAATGATGACGACAATGCATTTTATGTACTCACCCTTTATTATTGTTCCCACCCCGAGAAGCTGGTTTGTTGTATGTTGGGTTCGAGTCTTCGAGATTGTTCAAGGGTGATTCCCGAAGCTGTTGATGTTGAAGTTATCTTCCTTTTTCTCTCTTGTATTAATGGTATAGAAGTTTCCCTTCCTTTTTGTAATTAAATGAGATAGTGGTACACTCTAGTTGTGATATAGGAGTTGTAACAGTTGAATGATACTTCGAGCGTTGTGCATTAATTTTGGGATGTTGTTTTAGTTGCAACTTGTGTTCCTTCTCGATCGTCGTAATAGTCTTTCGGTTCTTGAGTCTATCTTTACTCTTACCGTTTACTCTAATGTTAATGATGTCGATTTACATATATGATAGATTGATTTTAGTTATATACGTGTTGGACACTCTTGTCAAGATAGAAACTCGGTATTCGGGACATTTGCGTGACATATGCGTTTAATTTTTTAACAAAATCAATTTCGAGATCAAGTTGATTTATACCGAGTCAAAATCTAGCTCGAACCGATCTAGTGCTACTCATGAGAGGACTTGTTATCTCACAGTTGGCCCGACTAATTCGGAATTCAGTCCGGGTCATACCTGCAGAGTATAATGTCTCTTTATATGTTGATCACATCATTCATCTCTATCTTTGAATATAATTCGTACAGTCATCGGGTAAAAAATTCATCAAATTTATGCAACACTTATTGCTCCTACAATGTTTAACAAGTCTGCTCCAGAAATTGTTTGATGGATATATCATATGCATCATATATTTTGGTCAAACTTTGCACTGAAATCAGGCACAACTACAGCCATTCATCAGAGACGTACATATATATCATATCAAGTCTAAGCCGGAGGGTAGGGAAATTTCATACTACACGGTGGAAGCGATACGTACCCT
This sequence comes from Gentiana macrophylla, assembly GCA_026214975.1. Taxonomy (NCBI): domain Eukaryota; kingdom Viridiplantae; phylum Streptophyta; class Magnoliopsida; order Gentianales; family Gentianaceae; genus Gentiana; species Gentiana macrophylla. The sequence continues at coordinate 887,886 of JAOBSW010000444.1, forward strand.
CCAACTTCACTTGGAATGATAATTCGACGTCCATTACAGCCAGCTCACAGACACTCTCAATCCCGTGTGGTGTTCTTGATCCACTCTAGATACTCAAGGTTCCCACCAATTATAGGCATGGCTATCACTTCAGGCACCCTTCAAAAGATAAGAAAAGTAACAATGAGGATGTTAATCAATTGCAATGCTTGTTTGTTTGTTTGTTTTTTCGGGAGAGGCAATGCTTGTTATAATAAGGACACGTGAAAACACCAAACCCCGCTTTCTTAAAATCCACGAACCCTTTCTCGTTTTCCTTACCTTACTTTAAAAGGAGGGAAGAGTGGAAAAATGTCTGAAAAATCTCACTTACTCGTATTCATGATTTGCCTTCACGTGATCAGTAAGAGCTTGTAGCAGGGACTCCCTAGTCTTGATAATGAGTAACTCCTCCGAATCTGTTTGTATCTGCAAATTAACGATATATAATTACTTCTTTAGAACAACAACAACATACATGATGGGATCTTTTATAGACACCGACTGGCCATCATATCCGACTTTTAGTATAGTTACATTATCACATAATATTAGGACATTGTACATTTGTACACCATTGATCATGATGGAACGATTGAAAAATTGAAGAGTGAAAGATAAAAGGGCGTTGTTAATGGCACCAGGGGGAAATTCAACCTCTCCATAGTTGAATTTATGCACAAAACTCGACTCTAGCAAAGTCAAAACAAAATCGGGTTGAAAATTTTCACGTGAAAAACATACCTCTCCTTTGACTAACCAACACATAATAAAACACAGCAAACTAATTACAATTATTTCTCGAAAATTCTAATTCCTCTACATAAATATAAGTCCTACTCATTAATCAATGATCTATAAATGTGTAATGACATAATGTAATAGCCATATCATTTTCCATGAGAAAAACATACCTCTCCTTTCCACTCATAAATAGATTCCACCCCTGCAAGCCACAAATGAAGTAGTTGTCATGCACTGGGTAAGTCTCTCTCTTTCCTCAACAATGCATCATGTCTTTTTTTTGTAACTTGACATCAATCAGATAGTAAGCTACACGTGAGTTGTCATTAGCTTCTTTTTTTATTACAAAAAATTAATACAAGTCACGAAAACCAGTTCCATGAACTGAACAAATCCTGCTTTGGATTGCTTGCTATTTGAATTCTCAATAATTGACCCAACTCCGAATGGTGTAGCAACCGAAAATTTGGTGCAGTTAAAGCCTTACTTTGAAGAACACACTACTTGTTAACATGCACTTTAAAAGACTATAAGAACTACATGACAATAACACACAGATGCAATCAAGAAACTGACATCTTCAAGGATGTATCAAAGTGATATTTAAAGCCTCAAACATATACACAACTAGTAACAAATGCAACTGGTCACAGTGCTCTGTTTTTTTCACCTGCACATTCGTTTTCACACCCGCCAAAATCCTCCAAAAACATATTTTGATATGTTCTGAACTGGTATTCAACCAATTGTTTACTATATCAAAGAAGGACATTGTAAACAAGACACTTTCTATTCCGCATCTGCAGAACAAATTGTAGACAACCACATATGGTACAGCTTGGTTTTCAATCTCCTTCATTCTTCAAAAGATTTGATTTTACAACAACACGAGCTTTTTTTAATACTCACCAAAAATTATGCAATATTTTTTGACATCACTGTGTCATTACTAATGAATTATAGTGGCCACTGACTAAACAGGCAATTAAACTTATCCATTACACCTAATCAAGTTAACAATAGAAATAAAATGGCAATCTAGTGCATGGAAGCATCCAACACATGCAGATTCCAAGGAATGGCGGGTCCTTTTAAGCCTATCTTATATAGTATTACCTGAAAATTATAATAAGATGTTTTTGTGGCACATTCCACACACTCAGTGACAATATACCAGAAATAAAGATAAAGGGCATTGTCCAAGAGAATGAGGCACATACCTGGTACTCGGTTTACACACGCTGCAAGCTTCTCATTTATGATGCTCACTGCTAATTTCTTGCCTGCAAACCATCAAAGATATCTGATAACACTTCCGGAGGCACGAAATGCAAAATGAGAGTAAAAGTGTCATGATATCTACACACAGGAGCACATTTTCTGTATGCTTATGAGCACGAGGGAAGGCATTTATTGTTCAAGAGAAGGGAAAAGAAAGTTAAGCATCGTCACATTATAAGTTCGAAAATGACCAACTACCGAGGATCCTTTAGGTTGGTTAATTACCAAAGATGAAAAGACGTATCTGAATTAGAACCAACTACGTATCCGAATTGGCTATGCCTGTACTTATGACCATCCTGATGGATAACAACATACTAATGAGATTTGAACACTTGCCCATTAGCCAAAATAAAATTTATAACAAAATGAGAAATCAACACTAGTACATAACATTTTCCTCTTAAATTAGGGTTACGGGTTCTTAATTCAATTAGGGTTCTTCAATTTAGGGTTAGGATTTTTTTAGAGAAGCCTATTTACACGAATTTCCCATTGGAATAAGGGTTGAAGCTTTGATTTTGTAAATACGTACCATCTGATAAAAATAAATAAAAATTAAAATCACCAACCAGCTTCCTTGTTAGGAACAGTAACATAGACAACAATGTTGGGAACAGTCTTCTTTTCAGCTTCCATTCTTACAACACCACTCTGACTCTGTTTCTGCTCTCCTGAGTATGGTCTGCAAACACACAAATTAAAATTAGAAAAACCTATCTACTTTACTAATTTCACCCAGCAGGCTGCAGTAGCTATGGGCGACATATATCTTCCGGGTGGGTACAAAGAAAATGATAATTGAGCCAAAACCCACAAAAACTTACCTCAAAATATTGTGAAAGAGGAGTGATCGAGAAGAATCCGGCTTGGAGGAGACGGAAAACAAAGGGTGGTAATGAGAAAGCCCCAAACTTAGCATGCAAAAGGCACCCACTATAGGCAATCGGCGACGAAGAAAGGTGGATGACGCAATGGCGGATACCTTTAATGCCATATACTATAAGAATTGTTCCTTATTGAAAATCAGACATTGCAATTTGTTGTATTCGGGTTAGGGTGTTTCTAAATAGCGTTTGGGTGGTGACACATCCGATACATAGTGGAGAATCACGACACATCTTTTATCTATTTATTTGAAATAATACATTTTAATCAATGGTTAAGATGTATGTAGTGATTATCCACTACACACCATATGTAGTCGATATATCATTTTTCTTAGCTTTGGTTAACTTTAAAATGATGTCCGTAATCTGAATATAATAAGTTACTCAAATTGAAACATCGGTAAGTATGTTTGAATCTGAAATCCAAATACAATTAGGAACCGTTTGTTAAATCTGAAGTCTAAAATCTGAAGTCTGAAAATATTAAGTAACTGAATGATTTAAGTACTTAGACCGATTGGTAACACTACAAATCTGAAAACATAGATAGCATTATTTTATTTGTTATATATATATAGGTGGGTTATCGACACGCTGATTTCTTAAGCACCCATTTGTTGAATTTTATTTTTTACTTTTAGGCTCAACATTATTACTTATGGCACCACGTAAAATAAGAAAATTGAAATATTTACACTTTGGTCCCTACACTAATTAAAACTATAACACAACTAATCATATATATATATATATATATATATATATATATATATATATATATATATATATATATATATATATATATATAAAACAATTATAACAACTAATCTTAAGAAAATTGACAAGTCAAAACTCCGATCCAACCGTCCATATTGAAGCCGAGGAGTGAAGAACATATATGGAAAGTTTCGTCACGATCCGCATTCGCTTGGTTTCACGATCATCGAAGAATTTGAGCATTTGCAGATTATGTTAGAAAGTAGTAAACCCTAAGTTAGGGTTTTGGTTATTTATTTTCTAATAGATTAGATACGAAGTGCTAAACGGTCCATCTCGGTGTTTATTTTTCCGCACTAGTATACATGTTTAGATTGTATGTGTAGAACCGGAAAATTGCCATAACATGCATCATATCATGAATTCCACTCCATATGCATACATGTAGAAATTAATTCGAGGAATTAGTTACGCATGTATAAAACACGCAATTAGTTTTAATTAATTGTTTGATATTAATTAGAAACTAATTAGGGTAAAAACCGAGGATCACGGGTTTTTTCAATCGTCGAGGTTGGGTGATGGATTCTCGGTGAATCCCACTCTGCGAAAGCATAGGGAGTAAAATCCCAAAACCTCGTGGTTAAGGTGTTGGATTCTCGGTGAATTCCACCTTACCTGCAGCGAGATTACGTTTTTGTTCCGTGAAGTGTCTCAGGTGAAAGTTTGATGTTTAAGGATTGGATAATCACGGGCAAACATGGTTGAAAGTGGTTTAACCACGGTTGGGTGGTCAACAATAGCTACGGCTCGATCGACTTCACCTCCACGCGTGTGGCGTGCACGGGGTCGGCAAAGCCGAGCCATCCGAAGAGCCACTACGGCTCAACGGAGCTCCCCTAGTCTTGACCCGTCCGACGGCCACATAAGTTCCAACGATTAGGTCGGGTGGGCTAGCCCACATAACCGACACCATTCGGGCCTGTGATTTATTGTTCCTTAATGTAACATCAAGTCCAAAAACGTGATCAGTAAACCCACCACTTTTTCAAATATTGAGTGGGAGCGGAAGAGGCGACAGCCTACCCCACGGCCTCTACTGTTGACTCAAGCACCGTGAGAGAATGGTGACGCCTCGTGCCGGCTTTGATTTTGGCCCCCTAAGCAAGGCCTTCACCGCTATCAAAATTCAAGGCTTGGTCTCCGAAAGGATAGGATTTTGGGTACTCGCTGGTCACCGACCGACCCTAAAGCGGCACACACTCGGGTCTACCTAAAAATCGAGACAATAGGTCACACTCATAAAGGATATTTTTGGTAGTACCTTGTTTGAAAAAGGAAAGGTGATTGACGATCACAAATGAGATGTTCGATTCTCAATCGATCTTCAATATTAATCGAAACCTCTTTGACCTACCCCAGGCGGCCTTGAGGCATTAGATTAAATCCTTGGAGCAGTAGGATAGACTATAAGTTTTTAGTTTATAGTTCCTAAAATTTATTAGTAGTGTATGATTTGGATTTATTTTCTGTCAATTTTATTTACAACTATTTATATATCTCTCTAGGGTGCTAGACTGCTAGTGTAAAATTGACTTGTAATGACTTCGTTGAAAAATGGTAAGTAACTAGAACGTTGTAATTATTAATCGTTCGTTAAATTTTCGGAAGAAATATTTTGAGCATTCAGAACTTATATGACATAAATAAGGATGTCACTGTTGTCAATCGTTTTGAACGAGAGGCATCGTAGTCGATTTGAAAGATGATTGGGACGATAAAATTCTTCTAGTGAATTTTAATTGTGTAGTGTCTACACGAGAAATTTTCTAATAGAAAAATTGGAGAATCATAAATTAAAGTGTCGCTAGTTAGGCGGTATTTGGAACCGATAAACTAGTGGGAGCTTTTGTCTTATGTTTTTCTAATTTATTAGAAAATTAGTCCCACCGGGTAACGCAGCTTTCATTAGACATCCCATAGTTCACGAGTAGTAGTGTCTACTCATACTGAATCGCTAGTTCAAGACTATTTCCTTTTAAGGAAAGTTAAGAATGGGAAAGAATGTATATAAGTGTTAATCATCTTAATCGAAGTTTTGAGGCTAAACCGAAACATTAAATAAAGAAAGTATAGGATAAGGAAAGTGATTTTGGATCACTAACCAATGAATCCTTAGCGACTTTCTTAACCGAGTAACTTGACTCGGTAGCTTAGTTCTTTGGAAGAACAAGGAAGTTTGTGCATTAACGATTAATGGAGTAACAACGGGCGTAATTTCGGCTAGAATAGTGGGAGTGATATAAGGAAATGAATTTGGATTCTATCCTTGAATATCACGAGAAAAATTTATTTTTCTATTTCTGATTCGTTGAAACAAATGGATTCACTTTCAACTCGATATATTGTTGCCTCATAGATAGTGAAGATGACATTTGTAGTACGAATCCGAGACTCGGACTTTTGTTTGATAAAGTCAGAACCACTAAGAAATCTTTGAAAAGGTATATGTAACACGTCTTAAACTATTATAGGCGAATGGTTTCGTATTAAGATAAACGATTCTTTAAAATCTATTAATTAGTGCATATATCCTAGAGATTAGACCTAATGACTGGCTAAGGGTGATTCCTATCTCCCAGTCTCGGAACACTGTCTTAAAGGAACAATGACTAAGCTTCCTTTCAATTGGGAAAGGGTAATAGATTTGAAGGGGTAACATAGCTTGTTCATCATAACCTTCGGGGTCTAGTGAGAGATACAAGCTAGTGGGAGATTTTGAGTGGTGACATTTTGTCTGATAACTACTTGAAACACGGTTTAGTTTATCGAAAGAATACGAGGAGGAGTCTCGATTTTAGCGAGAGAATAGAGTATTCCATGCTCGAGAAATAGGCTATCGCATAGTCTTGGGACTGATGCTCGGCCTGCCTCCTAGTGGAATGTTTCTCACTGAGGAAGAAACCATAGACTTGCCCTATATAGTTATTGATGTGCTACAATACACTGCTAAACTCGATTAAGATAATTGGTTGCAAAATAATGGTTAACATTATTATATAAACCGAGAAGTCTACCTAGAAGATGCTAGTGAACTTATGGATAAGGAGTGAATTTGGTTCACACCACTTCCGTAAATGTAGGCATTTAGCACTTAATGCTTGAAGGTAGGACTGGAGATTTTGCGCATACGTTCAGATTGTGAATGTTTGTAAAATGTCTTAATGTGACGAGTGAAGGTTGGTTATAAGATTCTTGAAATCAGAAAGTGACGATTGAAATGTCACAAGGCTTCTGATAGAATCTATAAGTAGCAGCCTTAAACCTTGGATTACGGTTACCTAAAGGTAGTTACTATCTGATTTAATCAGACCACGTCCAACATCGGTTGTTGGTGATTGCACTGATAAATACTACTAGATCAGAATGTCAATCCACCCAAGACGCAGTGGGAGTATGATTTAACCGTTGACCCATTGTGGTTTTGTGGACTTTCTGATCTCTTTGGGGTGATTGATAACCTATGTCTCTTGGTGGGTGTATAGGATTACGATCGTAGAAGTTCGTTTGAAAGCCTTAACCTGTAAATGGAGTTTTGATACTCAGGTTACTGTTTCGACCTCTTGTAGAACCACATTTGTCGCCTCAGGCCGAGTGGGAGCAATTGGATACACGTAAAAGAGTCGAATGAATAGGAAAGTTTAAACTTTGGCGCAAAAGTCGAGTGGTATATGGGTGATTCACGACAAGTAGAGAGTTAACGGACCTTGAACTCTCTCACCACTCGGTCTTGCAAGATTTCATTAAGCGGAAAATAGGGGTGATACCACGAGAATTTCTTGCCAAAAAGCGGATTTCGAATTCATTCGGATCGAAGGGTCTTAGTTAGAACAAAGCGGCAAGATATTTGCCGGGGCTTATATCCTTTGTGGATTTAAGAGAACCTCTCGGTCATTTAAAGTCACATGTTTTAAAATATGTGGACTTGACCAGAATATTGATAAGTCTTTAGTAGACTGGATATCAATATTGGTAAAGTAGTAGTATTAGTGTTCATGAATGATAACATTGAAACGGTTGGAAACAACATGTGTGTGCTATATGAAGTCGGAAACTGACAGGCCAAGATTCTCTGGATGAGAGAATTGGACTATATTCTAAGAATTTAATTCGGTCAAATTCACAGGAATGAGTCATTGGCTATCCCATCCATCTTATTGAATAAGATAATCATGCATATACGTATGCAACATTCATCGAGAGTAGTCCTACCCTACCTCCCAGGAATGATTCTCCAAATCTTCGGATAAAGAGAAAATGTGATAGAGTCTCTCTTGGATAACGGCAAGTCAGGTTATAACAAGTCAATAGTAGTCAAATCTCGGATTCGAGCATTGAATAGCGGTTTAGTACGTCCTCAAGTATCTTTAGAGAACGAGGAATCATATGCTTGTATATTCAGGTGCAAACTTGAATATGGTTGACTACACTGATTCTGACTTGTAGTCAGATTAAGAATGATCATTAAGTTGATCTCGGGCTCAGTGTTTACTCATAGTGCTTAGAATTTCCTTTTTGTTCTGGGTGTAATTCCAGGTCTGGTGAGCCGATATCACTTCATTGTGAAAACAGTGAAGAGATAGCTTAAAAGGATCTTCTCAGTCACTAGAGGTCAAAAGCATATTGAGAGAGAGTACCGTCTGATTAGATGGACCGGCGATGTTTCGATCCTAATGATCGTCTCGAGCCGACAACCTAACTGATCAGTGTACCAAGTCGAGTGCTTGAAGGGTACGGCGTTGAGGGATATATCTTATATGCTTTTAGAGCAAGTGGGAGAGTGTTGTGAATAAGATGAGAAATGGTGTGCTCTAAAAACAATCGTTGCTTGTCATTTCGTGCAAGTGGGAGATTGTTAGGTGTAGTGCCCGAAAGACAATTTGTGTAATTGTTTTTGATAATGGATGACAGAATTTATCTCACCTTATTACTTGCTTTGTGCTTGTAAGTAATACACTGCTGCAAACCCTAAGTATATCAAGTATGTAATCGCTTAACTCGGTGTATGGATTTACGTGAGGATTGAGTTAGTGGTGATATACTTAAAGCTGTTAGTCCGTGGTGAACTTAATCGAGTTTAGGGTCTCTTGATTAAAACACCAATAATGCTTGAGAACATCTTAGGGTGTGATAGTCTTATCCGGTTGTCGGTAGAGGTACTACGTGGGGCATTTATATATGATGGCATTCATATAGATTTGGACCGATTTAATCTGTATTTCTCGGTATAATTCCGTAATCGAGGAATCTTATTAAATCATTAGATGATCATATATGGATCAACCTTAATCTGAGGTGATCACGAGTCTTTGATTGTCTCGGGGTAGTGTTTGATGTGTTAATTACGGTTCACTTAAATATGTGTTCCAAGCCACTTCTCATTAGCACTATCTCACGATGAGTGAGTAGTTTCGATTTTCACGGACATGGAATCCATTCCTTCTGCGGGAAGTAGAGATGATCCCCTTATTTGTTAGCCCTAAGAAAGTGATCGATCCGGGAGTTCGCATTTGACTAATTAGCTACTAGTCGATATGCATACTAATTGATCATCGAGGGGTTAATGGTAAATAAGGATAAGATATTACGAGTCGGGTTCACGGAGACTTCCCACTCGAGAATGGGACGATCTATGGAGGGTTAATCCGTATGTAGTGATTATATCAATGGACGCTTATTCACTCTATGGGTTGAGTATAAGTATACATCTATAATCGGTAGAGTTCAATTTCGGGTTTATGGTGGCGTAATCCCGGAATTAATAATTAATGTACTTATTCTGTTCAATGAATAATTAATTATTGGAGCTACTGGTTATAGGTCAATGGTCCCCGATGTGGCTTCCATGATTCGGAATGATATTCTTGTTATTTGAGCCTCAGTGATAATTAATTGGCTGAGCTAATTAATTGATATGCATGGATATTATTTAGTTGGGCTAATTAATATACTACACCGAAAAGACATTTTCTGTGGGCCTGGTGGGCTTAGTGTGGCGCCAATATGTCTTGGATTTTCCAAGAAATTAGTTTTCTTGGATAATGACATATTGTGTAATTAGTTATTTATTTGTTAAATAATTAATTGAATAAATAAAAGAAAATAATTTATTTATTATTTATCTCATGACTATAAGGATAATTATATTTTCTTATTATAAGATTATAATTATCTCTTATTTTTTATTGATAATAATAATTAGAATTATCTCTTTTATTTTGTTAAACCGATTGGGTATAGGTTTTCTCTCTTGGATTTTACTTTATAAAAGAGAGTTCTAGAAGCGCAGAGTGAAGAGAAGGCCACGAAATTCATAGATAAAAAAGGCTAAGGAGTTCGATCCTTAGCTCCACCCGATTGGAGAAATTGATATGAAACGAGATGATCTAGATTGAAGTATTCTAAGAAAAACTACAAATGATGAACACGAGAGTTTGGAAGAAGAACAAGACTTACACGATTTACGGAAAATAATGATAAAGCGAGCCAAGCTTAGATCAACCCCGGAATCAAAGACCGGGTTTCTCCAAGTCGAGAACGCCGCACAAAAGTTGCTCAGACTTTTGATAAGTTCTCAAGTTAAAACATTCACCCAATCAGCAAGGTAAAATATTTAACTCACAAGTTTCAATCACTGAAACTCAAATTATATATAAAGTTTTCACTCAAAATATTGTCTATCCCTTACAAATGAAAATTACAATGCTTTATATAAGTAGGACTATAATTCATGCACTAAATATGAAAAGACTTCCTAGAAATTATAATCAATAATGGTGCCATTTGCTCTTCCAAGATCAGCCATAAATTCTCTTGGATGTATCTTCCAGATTCAATATATCTTGAATGCTCCAAATACAATGTATTTTGATCAGCAGCTTTCTCGGTCTGTATCTTGAGCTTCGTTTATCCAATGAATTCGAACCATATATGAAAATTATAGTTCTCGAAGAGATCTACAACTTTCATGAAGGACTTAATTTCATACGGATGAGTTATAAGGGTCAAAATTGCTAAATAAAGTAGCTGCGCTTTAGTTTCCAGAATTTGCTGAATAATTCTAAAATAGTAATGTGTCTTTAATGTTTGGGCTTTGATAGTTTGCCAATATGGTTCATATCATTCCCTCCCGGCTGAAAATGATTCGTCCTCGAATCAACAAGATGTCGTAGAAGTGCGCACCATCAATCTTGACACCAGTAACCTCCACAAGAAATCCCAAAGATATGCCAGGGTCAAAACTTACGCGAACAAAGAACTTGAACGCATGAGGATTTGGAGTATGCGCACCATGCTGCACCAAAAGAATACCAAAACAACCTCGTGACTGGATATATTTGGAAACGAACCCATGGTCGGAAACAAGAGAATCAGATAAATGCAAATCCGGAGATACGTCAACATGTACCAAATACGGATCAGCAAATCTGTGCTTCAATATGCCACTATCCTCAACAATATGAATATCAACTATAGGAAGAATAGGGGCTGCGTATGGAGTATCCATAACCACTAACTCATCCACTGTATCAGCAGCACTATCATCGGTAACATTGAAATCACTGACAACCTCAGCCTCAATGACTATCTCTTCAACTACATTCGGGTGTACTTCAGCCTCAATGACTATCTCTTCCTCGGTAATAACAACAACAACATCATCCACAACTGTATCAACTACGGTTTTAGCCTCAAACTGAACATTATCACCTTGCACCACAACATTAAGAGGATTTTGAACAATACAGTTAACATGAAAGAATTTTGGTGCCTTGCCCCGTGCAGCTTCGGCAATAGTTATACCATACTGCAGAAAGAAAAGCGCGTCTTCAGCCGTCGATTTTGCGCCAAATATCCTCCTTCGTCTTGCGTCAGTATGTTTGTAATGCTCTAGTTCCTTCTGTAATCGAGCAATATGTTCTTGCAGAAGTTGTCGTAAAGGTATTCCTTTTCGCTCCGCGAGGTAGTCATTTTGTTCCTTCACAAATTCAGCGTCGGCTTCCTTGACATCAGCCGGATAATATATTTTGGGATCATATTCCATATAGTACACAAAACCATCGTAGCGTATCGTACCACAACGACCCCACTTCATCTCAAACTCGGATAATTCCAAACAAGAACACGAAATGACAGCAATTTTCACGACCAAACGGTAAGGAATTTGAAAAGACACAAAGAACGAAACTTGCAGATCATGAAATTTTCTTCAAGACTGTTGAGTTTCTCGAAAATTGAAAATGGATAGCCTCCTCAAAATAAATTTGTAAACAGATGACTACACAAACATATTTTCCGACAGAAACAGACTAGCACGTTACGGTGACCATTGAGAAGAATTGATCGGTAATTTGGAAAAATGCAAAGAATTCAAGTTGTAGAACAGGCAATTTCCTATAAGCTCAGAAAAATCACGTAATTCCGACCGTTACAACTCCGGAAAATCGAATTCGTTACAAACTGTTCCAAAGAAATGCACAGGATATTGTGGGGGGGCAGTTTGACCACGATAAAGTCGAATTTGGAAAAGTCGTAAAGAGACAAAAGATAGATAAAAGAAAGATCTATCTACTGTAAAAATTGATAAATTTCCGATTTGTTTTGAATAGGAAACGAATTGAACAAAATACGGAAATCGGGTTGGACTGATTCAGAGAACGAAAATTTACCTTCACAACGCAAAAAGATGATGCTTTAATCGCCTATTCTCTGATACCACTTGATATGAAACGAGATGATCTAGATTGAAGTATTCTAAGAAAAACTACAAATGATGAACACGAGAGTTTGGAAGAAGAACAAGACTTACACGATTTCTGGAAAATAATGATAAAACGAGCCAAGCTTAGATCAACCCTCGGAATCAGCACTTCGGGTTTCTCCAAGTCGAGAACGCCGCACAAAAGTTGCTCAGACTTTTGATAAGTTCTCAAGTTAAAACATTCACCCAATCAGCAAGGTAAAATATTTAACTCACAAGTTTCAATCACTGAAACTCAAATTATATATAAAGTTATCACTCAAAATATTGTCTATCCCTTACAAATGAAAATTACAATGCTTTATATAGGTAATAAGTAGGACTATAATTCATGCACTAAATATGAAAAGACTTCCTAGAAATTATAATCAATAATGGTTCCATTTGCTCTTCCAAGATCAGCCATAAATTCTCTTGGATGTATCTTCCAGATTCAATATATCTTGAATGCTCCAAATACAATGTATTTTGATCAGCAGCTTTCTCGGTCTGTATCTTGAGCTTCGTTTATCCAATGAATTCGAACCATATATGAAAATTATAGTTCTCGAAGAGATCTACAACTTTCATGAAGGACTTAATTTCATACGGATGAGTTATAAGGGTCAAAATTGCTAAATAAAGTAGCTGCGCTTTAGTTTCCAGAATTTGCTGAATAATTATAAAATAGTAATGTGTCTTTAATGTTTGGGCTTTGATAGTTTGCCAATATGGTTCATATCAGAAAAACTTAGGGTTTTTCTCGGTTACATATCAAGGAGGTTCCAATTCCAAGAATCGGTGTCCACCAACCACCGTTTGGAGAACACATTGGAAGATCAAGGCTTCTCATCCTAAGATTAAAGATTTTCTTCCTACTATTGGTAAGATAAACTTAACCCCCTTGTAGTAGTTTAAGTCCTTTAACTATGTATTGTGATGTATAAGTCGTGATCTATCCGCTGCGCGTAGATCTAACCCGTTTAGATCTAAGATCCTACATCCTTTCATGTGGTATCGGAGCCAGGTTCCACGGTTTATATAGTCATAATCATAATTAAACGATTCAAATGAGTGGAATTGCATGTAGGTAAATTTTATTTATTGTTTTATGCTTTGATAATGATTAATTGCTATGGTTGAAGAGATGGATTGGGGGTTGACACTGTTTACCCGTTAGATCTATTGTAAAATCATATAAACGATGAAAATTCGTTCATATGAGTATAGGAAATTATGTAATTTATTTTTATTGCAATTTTAATTTAGGAAAATAGATCTGTTTAGTAGCTGTTTAGTTATTTCGTTTTTCCGTTGATCGAGCCGTTGAAACGACGATCCCTCCGGTCAGAATCAAGATTGGAAGATGATTAACAATTCCACAAAATTTGGCATCGATCGGAGTCTTGTTTGATATCCGTTCGTTGCTGCAAAGAAGCTGCTGGAACAGAAAAACGCGGGATTCACAGAAACCCTACCTGTGACTTCCTCGAATTTCTGGGAGAGTTTATACCGTTGAAACGAAAATCCAACCGGTCAGATCGATAAATAAGGAGTTTTTGACGTGGCATAAAAATTTCAGGTCGATCGGGATTCATCACGATTCCCGATCGGCCTCGGTAAGTCTCTGATGCGCTGCTGTAAGAGACAGTTTCAGCAGCAAGTTAGGCGGCTCACTGGAGAAAATTGACAAGTCAAAACTCCGATCCAACCGTCCATATTGAAGCCCAAGGAGTGAAGAACAGATCTGGAAATTTTCGTCATGATCTGAGTTCTCTTGGTTTCACGATCATCGAAGAATTTGAACAGCTGCAGATTATGTTAGAAAGTAGTAAACCCTAGTTAGGGTTTTGGTTATTTATTTTCTAATAGATTGAATGCGAAGTCTGCCAGCGGTCAAATCTAGGTGTTTATTTTTCCGCACTAGTATACATGTTTAGATTGTATGTGTAGAACCGGAAAATTGCCATGACATGCATCATATCATGAATTTCACTCCATATGCATACATGTAGAAATTAATTCGAGGAATTAGTTAGGCATGTATAAAACACGCAATTAGTTTTAATTAATTGTTTGATATTAATTAGAAACTAATTAGGGTAAAAACCGAGGATCACGGGTTTTTTCAATCGTCGAGGACCAATTAGTTTCAATCGTCGTGATCCTCGGTTTTTACCCTAATTAGTTTCTAATTAATATCAAACAATTAATTAAAACTAATTGCGTGTTTTATACATGCTTAACTAATTCTCGAATTAATTTCTACATGTATGCATATGGAGTGAAATTCATGATATGATGCATGTCATGGCAATTTTCCGGTTCTACACATACAATCTAAACATGTATACTAGTGCGAAAAATAAACACCGTAGTAGATGACTGGCGTTAGCACTCGTATCAATCTATTAGAAAATAAATAACCAAAACTCTAACTAGGGTTTACTACTTTCTAACATAATCTGCAGCTGTTCAAATTCTTCGATGATCGTGAAACCAAGAGAACTCAGATCGTGACGAAACTTTCCAAATCTGTTCTTCACTCCTCGGGCTTCAATATGGATGGTTGGATCGGAGTTTTGACATGTCAATTTTCTCCAGTGAGCCGCCTAACTTGCTGCTGAAACTGTCTCTTACAGCAGCGCATCAGAGACTTCCCGAGGCCGATCGGGAATCGTGATGAATCCCGATCGACCTGAAATTTTTATGCCACGTCAAAAACTCCTTATTTATCGATCTGACCGGTTGGATTTTCGTTTCAACGGTACAAACGCTCCCAGAAATTCGAGGAAGTCACAGGTAGGGTTTCTGTGAATCCCGCGTTTTTCTGTTCCAGCAGCTTCTTTGCAGCAACGAACGGATATCAAACAAGACTCCGATCGATGCCAAATTTTGTGGAATTGTTAATCATCTTCCAATCTTGATTCTGACCGGAGGGATCGTCGTTTCAACGGCTCGATCAACGGGAAAAACGAAATAACTAAACAGCTACTAAACAGATCTATTTTCTGGAAATTAAAATTGCAATAAAAATAAATTACATAATTTCCTATACTCATATGAACGAATTTTCATCGTTTATATGAGTTTACAATAGATCTAACGGGTAAACAGTGTCAACCCCCAATCCATCTCTTCAACCATAGCAATTAATCATTATCAAAGCATAAAACAATAAATAAAATTTACCTACATGCAATTCCACTCATTTGAATCGTTTAATTATGATTATGACTATATAAACCGTGGAACCTGGCTCCGATACCACATGAAAGGATGTAGGATCTTAGATCTAAACGGGTTAGATCTACGCGCAGCGGATAGATCACGACTTATACATCACAATACATAGTTAAAGGACTTAAACTACTACAAGGGTTAAGTTTATCTTACCAATAGTAGGAAGAAAAGCTTTAATCTTAGGATGAGAAGCCTCTGATCTTCCAATGTGTTCTCCAAACGTGGTTGGTGGACACCGATTCTTGGAATTGGAACCTCCTTGATATGTAATCGAGAAAAACTCTAAGTTTTTCTCCAACCGAGGTGGAGCTAAGGATCGAACTCCTTAGCCTTTTTTATCTATGAATTTCGTGGCCTTCTCTTCACCTAGGGAACAGGATAACTCTCTTTTATAAAAGAAAATCAAGAGAAACCTATACCTAATCGGTTTAACAAAATAAAAGAGATAATTCTAATTATTATTATCCAATAAAAATAAGAGATAATTATAATCTTATAATAAGAAAATATAATTATCCTTATAGTTAAGTGATAAATAATAAATAAATTATTTTCTTTTATTTATTCAATTAATTATTTAACAAATAAATAACTAATTACACAATATGTCATTATCCAAGAAAACTAATTTCTTGGAAAATCCAAGACATATTGGCGCCACACTAAGCCCACCTGCGCCCACAAAATATCTTTTCTGTGTATTATATTAATTAACCAACTAAATAATATCCATGCATATCAATTAATTAATTTCACCAATTAATTATCTTTGAGCCCAAATAACAAGAATATCATTCGAATTATAGAAGCACATCGGGGACCATTGACCTATATAACTTGAGTAGCTCCAATAATTAATTATTCATTGAAGCAGAATAAGTACATTAATTATTAATTCCGGGATTACGCCACCATAAACCCGGCCCGAACTCTACCGATTATAGATGTGTACTTATACTCAACCCATAGAGTGAATAAGCGTCCATTGATATAATCACTACATACGGATTAACCTCCATAGATCGTCCATTACGAGTGGGAAGTCTCCGTGAACCCGACTCAGAATATCTTATCCTTATTTACCATTAACCCCCTGATGATCAATTAGTATGCATATCTGACTAGTAGCTAATTAGTCAAATGCGAACTCCCGGGATCGATCACTTTCTTAGGGCTAACAAATAAGGGGATCGCCTCTACTTCCCGCAGGAAGGAATGGATTCCATGTCTGTGAAAATCAGAACTACTCACTCATCAGGAGATAGTGCCAATGAGAAGTGGCTTGGAACACATATTTAAGTGAACCGTAACTAACACATCAAACACTACCCCGAGACAAGCAGCACCCTGTGATCACCTCAGGATTAAGGTTGATCCATATATGATCATCTAATGATTTAATAAGATTCCTCGATTACGGAATTATATCGAGAAATACAGATTTAATCGGTCGATCTATATGAATGCCATCATATATAAATGCCCCAGCGTAGGTACCTCTACCAAGCAATCCGGATAAGACTATCACACCCTAAGATGTTAGGCGCATTATTGGTGTTTTAATCAAGAAACCCTAAACTCGATTAAGTTCACCACGGACTAACAGTTTAAGTATATCACCACTAACTCAATCCTCACGTGTAATCCATACACCGAGTTAAGCGGTTACAAACTGATATACTTAGGGTTTGCTGTGATGTATTACTTACAAGCACAAAGCAAGTAATAAGGTGAGATAAATTCTGTCATCCATTATCAAAAACAATTACACAAATTGTCTTTTGGGCACTACACCTAACAATCTCCCACTTGCACGAAATGATAAGCAACGATTGTTTTTAGAGCACACCATTTCTCATCTTATTCACAACAGGGAGTGCAGGTTCCTTTAGTGATCAACGAGACAAATACAAGTGTTAGTGTCGGGGCTATGCCGGAGCCAGTTGAGACAGAGTTAGGAGTGCAGGCTTCTTTAGTGATTCTTGAGACAGATACAAGTGTTAGTGTCGGGGCTATGCCGGAGCCAGTTGAGATAGGGTTGGGAGTGTAGGCTCCTTTAGTGATAGTTGAGACAGATACAAGTGTTACTGCCGGGGCTATGACGGAGCCAGTTGAGGCAGTGGGAGATTTGAGTGTCGGGATTACACCTGAGGCAGAGACAGTTGTTAGTTCAGTGCCATTAGTAGGAGCCAGTACAGGAGATGCATCCGGCACTGCCACTGCCAGGGCAACCACATCCGGTACTGCCACTCCGCAACCAAGTCTCCAATCCCGGTTTTTAGCCAATTTTTAAACACAAAATGCATTCCCTCGATTCTCGAGGTTGATGTGTTTCCTAGATGAAACACCGAGTTCGTCCATGCCGACACGAATGCCTCCTTGTGTGCGTTCAGCCATGTAGAAGAAACATAACTCATTGCATCTTCAGTAAAAGTCTTCTTACACTCTTCCAATCGCTCATTCAACTCCTCTTCTGAGTTTGCTTTAACAACCTCTGTCCATGCTCTCATTAAATCCTCCCAATGTTCGCTAATAGTCTTCGTCTTCAAATTAGACACAAGACCTTTCTCGATGTGCCACCGGCATGCTTGAGTTCCTTGCTTTTGGAAATACAACATGTACTGCGTTCATTAATGCTTCTTCCCTATCTGTCACAACACAACCTATTCGCTCGCTTTGGTCACCGATTGATTGGCGAAGCATAGTCAAAGCCCATGTGTAGTTGTCTTCCCTCTCCAAACATAGCAATATGCAAATCCAACCGAAAATGACATGTCCGTAGACGTCACGCCAATAATCTGCAAAAGGGGCATCTTGTACTTGTTTGTCTTGTATGTACAATCCATAAGCATGACAGAAGGAAAGCATCTTGCAAGGGACAAGCTTTCGTTAAAGGCCCAAAATACATCCTTTATTACGTTTCGTTCATCATACCTACACTCAATGAAGGATGTGTTCTTGTCCGCCAAATTGTAATCCTCTTGCATTACTGTATGACCCTCTCGTGTGTTCTTCCTTATCTTAGCACGAATGTTATAGATCGCCTTTTGTGACGTACAGTTTTTCCCATCATCCTTTCTCAACAACCGTAGTATATTTTTAGGCAAAATGCCGTTTCGAGTCATTGTTGCAACAACTTCAACTTGTTCTTTATCAAGCCGACCAAGGTATGAACGGCCCTCATCATACTTGAATGATTTGTGATTATGTATACCATTCAAGACTTTTACGGTCCACACTTCCCTAAACTTATCCTTTACGGCTTTCAATAGAAACGGACATCCGGATTTCCTTGTGGGCGATTCCCTTGGCTTATTCTTTCCGCATCGCCAACTTTTTCTCGTACTTTCCTCCTTTGCAATGATCCTTGAAATCCACCCTCTCACATTGGAATGTAATGTGATGTGTCCGCGTTCCGGTAATGTTCGATCTCATTTTCACAATGACAACACCATTCGCTCTTGCCAATGCCTTGAGGTGTTTGGTGACGTCTTCATGTGTTTGAAATACCTGTGAACATTATAAAAATGTGATGAATGAAATCAAGTTTAAAATGCACAAACAATGACATAGTACAACTTTTAAGTACATACTTGATCAGTTGTAAACACTGAAGTCATATCGGTTGATAACTCTTCAGGTATGTCATCCCTCAAGGCAAGCGTGGTATCTCGAAGATACTTAAGATGTTGTTGATCCTCATCGATCATTTCATCAGCCCAATGCTACAAAAATACGCACATTTGTATTAGCTACAATCATAGAAAATTGGGATAAGCATAAGAGAATAACGTATTCACTTAATGGTTTATTACCTTAAAATACTCTGCGTCGTTGTCTCCTACTGGCCCCTCATTATTGCTCTTGTCATTATTTGTCTCATCACATTGTTTCTATGTAAGAAATATTCAAAACAACAATTAAATGGTAGTCCAATACAGTTTAATGAACAAGTGTTGTGAACTACATAAAACGTCACCGTAACAGACGTTGTTAGTGCTCAAAAACGTCATATACACTGACGTTTACAATTCACTGGAGAACAGACACTCACTGCTTCAAACGTCAACATTGTCGGCGTTTCATTCTGCCATGCAACGTCGGTCTGCAGCGTCCAGAGCGTCCCGATCGGCGTTCCTCATCGCAAAAGAACGTCGACAACACTGACGTTCATACAATAGAATTCTATTAGGCATTACAACCAAAATGTCAGTGTGGGGGACGTTCGTACCCACTTACGGGCGTCCTCTAGGATGACGTTTCTAGCTTCTAACAGGATCGCTCATAAACATAATGCAACGCCGGGATATGCCCTAGTATGTTCGGAAACAGCAAAAAAACCAACATTTCTTCCACCAATCAATGTCTACCATGGTAATATGCATGTAGGAGGTTTACCCATTCACTTAACTAAAACATTGAACATCAAGAAATGATTTTTAGACTAAGAAATTACCACATTTGATGATTCCATCTTCTTCTCTACTTGACTAGAAAATGGAATGTCTTCAAGTGATATATCAACATCATCTTCATTGTAATGTGTGTGTTGATTGCTTTGAGTTGGATGAGGATGATGATCTTCATAGTTTGTATTTGTTGATGATGAAGCTTCCATGGTTGAAGATGAAGGTTAATGGTGGAGGTGATGAAGAGAGGAAGAAGATAAAGTGTGGAGGTGAAATAAAATGAGGTGGTTGTATAAGCAAATGGGGTAATATTGATTAAGTTAGAAGATTAAGGGTGGTGATGATATTTTTTAATGAAGATTAAGTTAGATCATTAGATTAATAGAAGGATAATATTGGATAATTAATTTTTTTGAAGGATTAGTTTAGATTTTATAAAAGTTGTGGTGTAACAAGTATTATTATTATTATTATTGTGGTGTGTGTAGTAAGAAAATAATAAAAATAAAACTGTGGTGCCGATAGTATATTTTTGGGGTGCCGGGAGCAAATGGGTGCGGAAGTAAATCGGCGTGTGCCGATAGAACCCACATATATATATATATATATATATATATATATATATATATATATATATATATATATATATATATATATATATATATATATATATATATCTTACCTTGTTCTTACTTATAAATCTGCATAATAGGGACGACCAAATTCCTTACCCCCCACCGCCTCGACGAAAGCCCACCGCCTTCTTCTCCAACGCCCGGCCTCCACGTCTAACCTTCCACTATCTTTTTTTCTCACCGCCCCGAGCTAAATAGAAGCCTCCGAGTCGGTGATGGACCATTTCTCGCTTCCATTTCCATTGTTGTTCGAAGCTAGAGCATTTCTCACTTCCTCCGGTGTTGTTGAATTCAGAGTCGGTGAGAGCCCGTATTCTTCGTGAATTTCCTCTTCCTCTCGATTTTAATTTACATGGTTTGAAATGTTGCTTCTTCTTATCTTAATCTTAATCTTAATTTTGAAATTTTTATTCTGCAGTTTGTTATTTGGTGGTTGTGTTCTTTGCTTGAGGCTATCCTTCGATTTTAAGGTACAATCTTGCATCTTTGTCTCTTTGTTTTTCTTGCTTATCCAACCTTGTTCCAAACAAGATCGTAGCTTTAGATTATTCGCTTTCGATTTGATGTTTTTTGGATTGCATAAGCAACCTCGTTCGACAAAATGGTAGCTTTAGATTACTCGCTCTCAATTTCATGTTTTTTTGGATTGCATGTTGTGTGGGGGCCCAATTTTGATTCGATTTGTAGGTCTTCTTGATACTGCTGTGCTTGGTAGCCGTTTATGCAAAACTTCAAGAACACCCGTTACACAGGCATAGCTTTGAACACAACAATAATGGGAGCTCCGGAGAATATGGTTCGTTTACATTCCTTTTTTAGCTTTTGAAAACCAACTGTGATCTATATACTGCCTACCTTGTGTAAACAAGGCTTGTGAGTGCGTGATTTTTTAACCGATTACGTTGTTTTTACTTTCTCTTTTTCCAGAAACTACAAACTTTTGTACTATGCTTGTGTTATTTAAGGTTTTTGTGGACGTGAATCTTACTTACCTTGGTCTCCTACAGGCTTATCATCTCTTGTTATGCCAGCTGCTGCACTGGGAGCCTTGGGTTATGGATACATGAAGTGGAAGGTACATAATCAGGGTTGTTTGAGATTTTTTCTATTCAAAATTTTATATTCTTTAGATTTATTGCCATTATAATCCTGACTCTGTGGAGTGTGTTTTCACCATTCTGATTTTTTTTTGGTCGTTCAATCTTAGGGTATTACATTCTCAGATCTTATGTATGTTACTGACGAGAATATGACCTGCGGTTGCAAACTTGACAAAACATCTAGAGAATGTCTTAGAAGTTATTCTTTGTAAGTGTAGATTTTTGTCATAGTTGTCTCATTAGGTACTGTCCACAATCGAATTTTCCACCAAATTCAGTTACTGAAAGACTTACTCTGTTTAGGAGCTTATTTGTGGTCAATTTGATGCTACATATCGTGTTTTGATGGCATCTTGCCATAGCTTCTTGTTGACAAGTCTCCGTAGTAGAATTTAGCACTCGGAATTCTTTCGATTCCTAATGATTCTGATCGTTTACCTAAGGCTCACGATCTCAGTACCATCATTTCATAACTCTGTAGACCGGCACGTGTTGAATTGAATGTAGGGAGTTTTGATTGATTTCTCGTGTTTGCGATCTGATTTTCTTGTTGTTTTGGTCGTTTAGGGTAGAGGAGATGACGATTCGGAGGAGATCGGTGGGTTGAAGTCATCTCTTGGGAACCAAGAGTCATCATCTACCATAACTTTACGGTATGTGTTGATTTTGGTGGTTGGAATTGACAAATGTGTTTCATAGACATGATTTACTGAATTTGGGGAAAATTGTAAAAAGTGAGTGAATAGTTTTCTTGTATAATAGTAAATCCTTTTCAAGATTCAAGCTATGCCTTAGCATTTCTTTTTCGCTTTAAATGTTCCACTTTAAAGGTTTTCTTAATAGGTGAGAAAATAGTTATGTTATGTATACTATACAAAGTGATTGTTGTTTGTCCACATTCTTGTACCTTTGCCGATAAGAGGAATAGCTCCATCAATCATGTTGTATCCTAGAGACTTTTTCAGACAAAATGAGATGGATTTTTTTGGCGCAGATTTGTCGTTTTTTTTTTAATTCTGTGTTAATTTGGGACGGAGGAACAAGAAGTAGCATTGAGTTATCCGTCTTTAGAAACCGAAATTTGAGCTTCCAAATGCCAATATGATAAAGAATTTCGAGAATCCGCTAGCCCGTATCTTGTGTTTAGTTTCTACTTTCTAGGCGTACGTGTGTTTCTTTTCTTTTCTGCGCGTTTCATGAGTGTACTTCAGAAGCACGTCAATTGAAGTGTTCTTGTTTAATTGGCCCGAGCCATGGCTATGCAAGCGGGATTAGGCGTGTCCAGAATCCTTGTAATTGTCGGAGCTGGTATTTTATTGATCTGTGGGTTTCTCATTGTATTTGATTCAAGTATTCCCTATTCATTTATGTTGCAGTTTTGATCTGAAACGCTGGTTATTGTTTGTATTTAGGGTATACGGGGACTATCTTTATTCTGAGAATGGTAAATTATCGACTTTTGGCGGAGCTTAGTCTTGTTTTTTCCTCTCGTGATTGATTGTACAATTGGCTCTCACTTCTTTTTTTCTCTCTCTTTCCATGGTGTATCCATTTAAAAGTTGTCACCAAAATTTCTCTGTAAAAGCTTTCACCGTGCTCGAATGGGTTTTGATTAATTATTAGTGCAACCTTGTAGATAGTTTGCTTTCTCAGGCGGGACCACATTGAATAGACGCCCTTATGATTCTGTTGCCTTTTTTTTTTGGGAACTTTTATCAAAAGGGACTTTTAATGCTATGGTGTTTTCATTTTGAATGTGTTCTTTGGCAGTCTTTACTCGAAGGAGATGGGAAGGAAAGGGAATCAGAAATTGATGCCGATCCTATTGTTTGCTCAGTGATTTTCTTGCGCCCAAGACTATTTTTAATCATCAAGAAATATACCATTTTGTCCCGAAGTAAAGAACACTCAAGTTTCAATTCTTCTATCTCATTGATGTAGATGCTATAGTTGAAGTTTCACGCAAATTTCACGACCATTTCTTTTTTGTTCTTTCCTCTCACATGTTTTTTTTTTTTTTTTTTTTTTTTTTTTTTTTTTTTTTTTTTGTTTTGCACTTATTATATACGGTTTCATATCCTAAGTTGTAGTGTTTTCATCTTTTCAAAGAACATAGTAGTTTTTTTTGTCTTTGTGCTCTCACTTTATGGCTTTTCACACGAAGACGACCAATTATTTTGTCACTAGGTAGCCATTTCAACTAACTTTATGTGCTATACATTCTGGAATTGACTAGCTGTATGTAAAGGTCTTAAGTGCTGCAAAGAAGTGGCAAATTTTGTGCTATTTCCCCCCTGAATAGGTCTCTTGCTTTTGTGACTTTTATTTTGCAGATCCGTCACTTGGCTATGGAAGTGAAGAAGTTGGCGTCAGGTCGTCCAATTACTGTCCTTAATGGGAGCTCCGGAGAATATGGCTGTTAAATTTACAGGATCTAGCCAAATAATTACTCAGTTCTATCAGTTCATTCTTTTAGGCTTCACGTGACAATTTATATCATTGCTAGAAATGAATGTGAACTATTCTATGATATACATAGGGGGTGATTATATTGTTATATCATCTGAGTTTGTTGATCAGGGAAACAAAGGTATCATGGAAAACTCTCAACAAAACACAACAGCACCACCACCACAGTGTCAAATGCCGGATCAGGCAAAGTCTACGGCTGAGCACAACGCATCAGAGACATTAACAACACAGAACAACCTCCCGAACAAAACACGAAAAACACAACCAAGTAGGGGCAACACCGTGCGTAGCACAGTACCGACACTAGTATATATATATATATATATATATATATATATATATATATATATATATATATATATTGCTACAAGGTATTTTAATTAATACTTTATAACTTTAAAACAAAAAAATATTACCCATTTTATAGTATTGTATTTTTCTTAGGAAGATTATAGTATTGTTTTACAAAAAATAAATTCATAAGAACTAATAAATATAAATACTTTAGTCAAAATAATTACTTTTGTATAAGTAGACACAAAATGCACAATCACAAAAGGGTTTTGATATGATATGTTGATAATAATAATAATAATAATAATAATAATAATAATACATAAAAAAGAAAACCAAACAGATAAAGCTACGCTGATGATGAGAAGGTGGTTAACATTGCCGCAAGTTATAAATTTCAGCGATAAGTAGTGATTTGAACGCTGATTTTTTTTTTTTTTTTGCCTTTTTTACATGTGGAATTAAGTGGCACTTAAATAATTAAGATGTGCTAAAAATGTTATCAAACATCTCTAATTCTAACTGTCTCTTAATGTTTTCAGAATAAGTACTTAATTTGCTTACCAAACAGGCCTTTAGATTCTTCGTTAACATCAAAATCAGAAATCTGAATATGCGTAATTTTATTATTTTACTCTCGAGACGTATTTTTATATTAGAAAAATCATATAATTTAGCAAATTTGCCCCACAAATTTATGAAAGTTTATACTTATTTATATGTATGTAATATACTTAATATTTAATATTTAATACTACCTCTATTCCCAAAAAAATTGTCTCAAAACAATTCGTCCCACAAAAAGTGTCTATTTAGAAAACTAATACATCATTTAATGTATTTTTTAAACATACCCACATCCTAACATTTAATTTTTTTAGTCTCGTTTCATATTTCAAAATAAGCATTTATTATAAGATAGGGTATGTATGTCAATTAGTATTTAAAATACAACACATTCCTTGCTTTATTAATCTGTGAGAAAACAAAATATGGATATTTTTTTGTGGGAGGGAGGTAGTAACATGTAAACATCATAAAACAAATATACATATATATAACCTATTAATATTCATACTAAGAGTAAAATCTCTCACCTCCTAGTAAGGGTATTTTAACCCATTCAAAAATTAATTTTCTTTTTTCCTTTTATTTTTTAGTTTTCTTTTCCCTTAAGTTGTTAGAAAACCGAGATATGTTGAGAAAAGGCTATAAAAGGCCTCTAGATAGCTCTACATTTCCAAGAATTCGCATTTTCGAAGCTAAGTAAATATCGCCATCCGCTGTCCCGGCCGACCACCCGGGAAAGCGCCACATGACTTAGTTTCTGGAGCTGTCTGGTTGATTTCAGGGCTGTTTCATGTTCTAGAGCAATTTTGAGTTGGCTTTCTTCTCGTGAAGGTAATCATCGTAGTTCCTTGTTTATTTTATAATTTTAATCTTGTTTAAGTCGGGATTCATAGTATATATGTTAGGGTTTTCGGTTATTCGTAGGTTCACAAGGTTTCGAAGAATTATCGTAGTTCGTTCGTTGTTTGGCTTTTGGTTTTGGATTGTCTACAAGATAAAAAGTTCTTATTATCAAAAGGTTTTGTATTTATTTCAAATTTGTGTTTTAAGTTGCTTTGAGTACCGTTTTCATGTTATACCGCACGAAATCGGACACAATGTCTTAAAATAGTTGTCGGGTACCTCTAAAGACAAAAATTGGCTTTGCAGACCAAGTCTAAGCCGCTTTCTCGGCCCCTCACCTAGCAAAGCGCACGGGTTGAGCTCCAATGTTAGTTTCTGGTCTGTTGTGTGATGTAAACGGGGTTTTCAGAATGTTATTTGGCTTTCTAGGTAATTTTCTGGGTTCTATTTTGTACGAATAGTGGAGATAGCTAGGATGGTTTTTCGGAATTGTTATGGTCTTTTTGTATGCTCATGCAGGTTAGATATGGCTTTAACATAATCTTACGTTATGTTCTCCCATGTGCTTTACTTGTTTCCGGATAGTCGTGGTGAGGTGCAGTTACTTACCCGCAATGTGTTACAAGAGCACTACGGCCGACTCAGGGTCGTGTTTGGATATATGGCTAGTTATTACCCTTTTTGAAATTCAATATATACCCTAAAAAAAATCAATATATTACAAGAATACTGTGGTATACGTGTCACATGAGATGTGCTTGTCATATTATCCAAAGTTGCATCATGGCCTTTTTGGTGGGTTTTCATCTTGGCATTGTACCCTGAAATATATGGCTTTTATGTGTTAAGCTAGAAACATGAATAAGTCAAGAACATGACAAGAAACATGAACATGATAGACAAGACATAAACATATTATGATTAGTTGACAAGTATGAGTTAGTAGTAGCTTACGTGAGTTTGATCAGTAGGCTAAGCATTGCAAGTAAATAATTAATAAAACGAACAAATATGTGCAAGATGAACGAAATGTAGTTAAGTTTTTATATGCATTGTTCAACCTGGATTTAAAGTGGCTTTCTTTTATGTTTAAGTTGTGATTTTAAAGATGTTTTATGTATTCATCAACTTATGCTTTCAACTGTTCTGTGAACTGGATAAAATAGATTCATGTCATGTCTTCCGAATTCGACAAACATGAATTTCCTTTTTGATCTTCTCTCTTTTTACTAAACTTCATTCATGAGCTTGCTTCTTTATTTGGAATAAGAAGGTATGCAAGTACATGAAGAAATTGATGACGAGCTTGGAAAAAAATGGTAAACCCTACCATTAAGGGTCCCTCACCCCCGATCCCACAGGAAAGTGAGGAGAGGTTAATCAGGTAACCTAGTAGCTCCAACATGGGTTGCCTTTTCGACCACTGCACAGAAGGGTGTTATCAATCGGAAATCAACCCCATTACGGGAATCGAACCGCTGACCTCCAGCTTATAGTCCAGGCTGCACTACACACCCATGCCGCCACCACTAGGCCATATCCAGGGGATAATTGATGACGAGCTTGGAGTTGTAGCTTAGGATGGAGCACGAGGTCTTTTATGCTTTAGTTTCTTTTTATAGTTGTTCTTGCTGAATAAGGCATTGTTGTCACTAGTGTAGTTGTTTCGTCTTGTTCAAACATGTTTGTCGTTTGGGATTTTAGTAATTATTCGATTATTTATGATTTAGATTGTGTGATTGTATTCGATGCTTGAGTTGGTTGTTGGAAGACAATGAGGGTCTAACATTCCCAAGTCTTATGAATGTTTTTCTTCCATGCGAATACTTTATTACTCTGATACAACATAGGTTTACGTGAGATTTAGGGTTTTGTCTAAAGAGCATGTACCGAACGTCTTGTGTCCGGATAAGAATTCTGTATCCGGGATAAGTGCGTCATATGAACTAACTATGGCGAGTTTAGAATTCTAGCGCTGAAATTTTAGAAGTGAAATTCGGAGTCACTTAGCATAGTAAGTGATGTTGTAAATTGTTATGAAACACTAATGAACGAAAAATATGAATTGCAGATGAGAAATTTCATGTCAAAGAGAACACAAGCAATAAGTCGATGCTTAACAAAGGGAGAATCTTCCCCTCAAAAAAACAAAAAAAAACAAAGGGAGATCTGAATCATTAAAAAATAAAAAACATAGCCTGATATCAATAAAATCAAGCAAAGGCTTGAACAATATAATAGCCTGATATCAATAAAGATATGAAAGATATGAAGGATAAGAAGCGAGAAAAAGACGAATTCTATTAGCGGGAAAGTCATTTGTATTCGACGGGATGCATTTGTTCCGACTTTTTTTTTTCCCGGATACGAATGATTCACACGCAAACACACTTGCCTCAAGCGGGGCTCGAATCCCGGTCTCTTGCCAGGGTATGACCTAGTGAAACCACTAGACCGATGCCTCATTGGCACGTTTGTTCAGACTTAATGGCTAACAGTTTCTAGGCTTATTGCCAGCTCCTCGGTTTGTCATATTTGTCATCAGCATGAAGAAACCCAACTTCATGCTTTACGTGTGTGCGTGGCCACAAAGCATTTGGAAGCAAGCTGTTGATCCGTCCCTTTGGGAGACCTTCTTTTCTTCTTTTGAACACTCAAGATTGGGTTTTGGATAATTTGACACATAAACCGCGACCCTCCTCGACAGCGAGGCATTGGCCGTATCTTTTCGAGAGAGATTGTGAGCGAGAATCCAGTTCTAGAGGAACAAAGTCACACATTCTCCGGACAATGTTAGCCCACCAACTCATGTTTTCCTTTCAACGCGATTAAGCGGTCTAGAGATTTACGATCAGCTTGGGCTATTGATGTAGAGTAGTTTGTGTTTTCTTTTTGGCTTGTAATTTGTTCCTCTCGTGAACTGCTTCCCTGCTTTTTGTGAAATAAAAGATCTCTTTTCCAAAAAAAATAAAAATAAAAATAAAAATTGTCTGAAAATTTTGTTAATAAATTCATAGTCTCTTAATTTTGTTAAAACAACCTTTATGTCTTGAAGTCTTCTAGTTGCCCTCCTAAGAAGATAAAGGCAAGTTTATGTTCTATTATTAGTACACTAAATAGTACATGTAGTACTTGGATTCGGCACTTCAGATTAGGCTGAGAAGATTGGACAAATTATGGGAACTCCATGACAATTTCTTGCAGTATACCAGAAAACCGTAAAGCTAAAATATGCAGAAAAAGGCAGTCATACAAAGAGAAAGTGCATCGGAATTAATATAGAATGCGTAAATCTAGCGCAATATTCTTCTAAATAAAAAAGAAGAGATGCATGAGTAGTACAACAGGCAAAACTCACAGCTACGAAACAATTGAACTTGAAGATTTATCCACTTCCCCCAGCTGGGATGGAGGATTCTAATTGAGCAGAATCACTATCAGATTCAATAGCTGCTTTAGTTCCTTGTCTCAAAAATCGTTTACTCCGTGCAACCCTAATTTGTCTTCCCATAAACTCCTACAGGATATAGGAAAAATCTTGTTTAATAAATGTACAGTAATTTTGTACGTCGATATCAGAACATGTAAAGAACAAAATAGCACAATATATACCTTTCCCTGGAAAGTTGAAAGAGCTGCCTCAGCATCCGCCTCAGTGTTAAAGGAGACGAATCCATATCCAGCAGGCCGTCTTGGATTCTCTAGAAATACAATCTCAGCAGATACGGCATTTCCATTATCAGCATTAAAGAAATCCTTCAGATCTTTTCCCCTTGCCTGGAATGGCAAGTTAGCCACAAACAAGTTATGAACCGGCAATTGCTTAGGTGATGGAGGACGAGTCACGGGTTTGATCGGTTTTGGTTTAGCCCAATTAAGCTTTAAAACTCTTCCTTCATATTCCTAAGAAACGCAATTACCACAGCTTTAGCTTTTATGTAATTCCAAGTTAGCATAACTACCTCAAAATGCAAAAGAGCTAAGAAGGCGCATCATTTTCTTACATATGATTCAAGATTGTTTATAGAAGCAAGAGCTTCCTCATGCGAACCCATTGTAACAAATGCCAAGCCCCTGTTTCTCGTCTTGTTATACATTGAGAGCTTCAACCACACCGCATAGAAGGAGGAAAAAAAAAAAAAACACATTTAAGAAAAACCACAAATTTCAGCAAATCAGAAAGGAATAAAATGAAAGGAGCCTAAGTAAGCAATCAAACATTCATCAGACCTAAAAGGAAAAAGAAATTGCCGGCGAATTCATTAGGGCGACATTATGTGCACCACAGCCACTTACCTATGCACCACACCAGAACTACCCAGAAAGTTGATTCTTGAGTCAAAAATCGACTTTGAAAAGGTCGATTCTCACACTCAACCTTCGGAAAGTAGATTCTTGACTCAAGAATCGACTACTAAAGGTCGTTTTGGTCTGGTACAAAGATAATGTGGTGTATCGGTAGAATCTCGGTGACACAAATAAAGGGCCCTATTCAAGTATGCCCAGTAGTATGTCATAGACATAAACTTTGACCTAGAATAAAGGAAAAGCCAAGCAGGTAAATGTTCTTAAGTAGGGGAATCAAGTTTTCTGCATCCCGCCTATCAATTGAGAGTGTCCAGTATAATTATTCCATAGGCAAGCATCACAAAAGGCGAAAATGAAAAAGAAATGGTTTTCTTTTTCTAAAATCAACGAACTTAATAGAGGGCGACCTCAAGAAAATGGGAAGATAACGTTAACAGGACTGACCTCAATTTCTAAAACAGTACCGTACTTCTCAAATAGAGGACGAAGATCATCGACAGTGGAATTCCATGGAACATTCTGAACAATTACCCTGGTTTTCGAGTATTCATCTTCTTTCTCTACTTCTTCAGGCGCAGTTTCGTCAAGCACTGAAGTTTGATCGGCGAGTTGGGCCTGGACTGAAAACACCCTCTGGCATTCACGAAGTCTGAGTCTTTCAGATTTTCTTGGAACTCTCAGAGAAACAGAGTGGACGAACTGAAAGGAGCTGTGCTGGGGAGGTTTATGAAAAGGCAGTGGTGAAGAGAGGATTTGGTGAGTATGAAGGTGGCGAAAAAGTGCCATTCTCTGCAATTGAAAGTAAAATTTCAACTCTTCATTCTTTGTGGAAAGGGAACAGCTTATAGGTGTTTCCGAGTTGGGTTTCTTCTGTTTTACAACAGAGCATGAAGAAGTGCGGAGGGAGTGGATAAGGGACTAAATTAGGAAAAATCTTCTCCCACGGCAAAATTGTCAATATAGAGTATCATTAACACACAGTCCTTTTAACATTGGGAAATATCAAACCGGTTGTAATATAACAAGTGACACAATACAATTTTTCATAATTGATTATAAGTTAGGCTATCATAATTAATGATATAAAAGTGTGTTATGTCATTATCGTTGTGACTGTAGCATCGTTATTTTATCATTACGGGACTCACGTTAATCAATAGGTCACACACCACGATCAATATTCTAAAAATGTGTAGTATATTTGTTGTGACCATTTTATCGAAAAATTGTCACTACTCATTATATTATCATTATTATATTATCTTCATGAGCAAACTATTCAATTAACCCGTAACAGTTTCAGTAAGCTGTTTGATCCGACATTATATGATATGATCGCTTCAATCTATGATCGTTTATATCAAACTATAAAGAATCTAGAGAAAAGTAAAATTGCAAACGTACTTGAATCCATAGTAGTGTGACGGGGGTCGGACCAACACACCGCCACGTGTCATCTCCACATCAACTTAGCAATAAATACCCGCAAAAGCCAAGGACCCAGCCTTAGCCTATAAGTAGGTGCGAGCTCCGACCCGAACCCCGGGTGGGGGGTCCACTCGGCAGGCCATTCCCGTCCACCACAGGTCGGCCAAGGGGGCCTTAGGCAGATTAGTCTACGTGCATATTAAAATAAGATAAACATAGAAAGAATCATCAACCATAAAAGCTCTGATCCAATATTTAAATCAGTGTGCTTATCTCTTATAATTAAGGAGATCAAATCGCAGTTGTCTCTTTCTTAGGGAACACGAAATTAAAATCCACCAAGGACACGGCCCATGCATGCACTGAGAGCACAAGCCCCTCTATATAAGCAATCCCAGGAGGCTACGAGAGACTTAATTCTTGATTAATACAGGATACGTATTCATCTTAAGATACAACATCTCGGGTTCAGTCTAAATCTCAGACAAACCACCCCCCATCTTTATCGTTTTTAGTGTTCTTGAAGCTTGGATAGATTGTCACTGGGTTAAACATGCCTCAAATTTAATACCCGACGATTTCCAGCATCGTCAATTGGCGCTAGAAGGAGGGCCGTCTTACTGACAATCCTGCTCAAGGTTTCCAAATCGCCATGGTGACAACTCGACAACAGATCGCAAACGGCAATAACGCCAACAATGCCTCGGCCTCCAATGCCAACAACTAGAATCAGGAACAAGAGGAGGTTGCCATCAACGCTACCCATCAAGCACTGGTAGATCAGTTGGTGGCTATGGATGACGCCACCAAACAAGAAATCCTCGACGCTGCCTTAGCAGAGGACGATGAAGATCTCGTAGAAGAAGATCCTCTCGAAGAAGAGTTGCAGGAACACGATCTGGATGAGGAAGATCAATATGAGGAGGAGGAAACACCTCATCCTCCTCCAAAGCCTAAATGAGCCAAGAGGGACGACCATTTGTCCTCCTCAAATCGGGAAAGCGGTGATAAACCCCCATGCAATAGAGCGTGGGCGAGCCGAAAGTGGATGTTATCTTAGGAAAAGATCTATGGATCTCTCCCTCGTATCACCTTTTACCGAGCAGGTGGACAACTATCCCCGACCTGAAATGTTCAAAGTACCCAAATTAGAGCCTTAAGATGGAACCAAGGATCCTCAGGATCACATTTTTCAATACTTAACCCACATGAATTTGGATTGCGCTCCAGACGAGATGAAGTGCAAGGCCTTTCCTGCGTTACTGACGGGTCGAGCTCGAGAGTGGTTTAGGAAGATCCCCACAAGGATGATCTTCAACTTTGAGATGCTTGGGAAAATGTTTCTCAACGTATTCATCACAGCTAAACCGTTCTAGAGGAACGCCACACACCTGCTCACTCTCAAACAGAAGAAAGATGAGATGGTGCTACAATTCCTAAAGCAGTTTAATGAAGAATACACACATGTAAAATATGCCGATGAACACTTTCTGATCGCCTCATTTGTAGCCAGGCTGTGGGAAAGTAGGCTCTACGCCAAGTTAAATAGCAAACTCCCTAGGATGATGGAAGAGTGTATGGAAGTAGCATATAAGCACTGCCAAGGGGAGGAAGCAAACCGGCTGAAAAGAGAGTCAGAGAATGGAGAGCACAAAAAGGAAAAGGCAGAAGAGCCATCTGATAAGAAAAGGAAGTCGACCTGGGACCGAGCAACCAAATCAGCTACAGATCGGTCAGAGAAAAGGAAATCCTTACAGTGTAGGGACTTCCCCCCACTGAACAGACCACGCGAGCAGGTTTTTGCAATCATGGAGAGAAAAGGCATGGCCTGAACTGCACCACCGATGTGAAGTCCCCCAGAAAGAAGAGATCAGAGCAAGTTCGGTGCATACCATAAAGATGTTGGACATGGTTTGGACAGTTGTAGAGATTTTAAGAGGGATATTGATGCAGCAATCGATGAAGGAAAATTGGACGAGGTCGTGGATCGGTCTCACTTAGCTGAGTCGTGGGGCCGGCAAGACTACCAGCGTAGAAATCTCAATCAGGATTGGGGTCGGCAGGGTGAGCCCCAGAGAAGAAAAGACTGATCCCAGACGGAGATCGACAGATAGATAATAGCCCTATCAATACTATTAATACCATTATGGGTGGCCCAGCAACACGTTCGAGGAAGTAAGCAACCAGAATGGTCGGTCTACCAACGCCTTAACAAGCAATAAAAATCAAAGGCCAGCTCAGGAAGTAACATGCGGTCTAGGGACCCGCTTCTATTGGTCACGAACAATGAAAGCATGGTCATAGAGGCTGTGGTAAACCAGAACTTAGTTAAGAGGATTTGTGTGGATACGGGAAGTGTTGTTAACGTCCTCTACTACTCGGCTTTCCAATTTATGAAGCTTAAAGATTCAGAGCTGATCCCGGTCTCAGCACCACTGTTCGGAGTCGCCGGACCCCAAGTCCATCCTATGGGGATGGTTTGGCTCGCAACAACCTTTGGGCAAGAATCAAATGGTAGAACCCTCATGGTCACTTATGTAGTAGTTAGATCATTATTAGCGTACAACATCATCTTGGGAAGTCCCGCGCTTATTGACCTCCGAGCTATGATCTCCTCGGCTCATATCAGCCTGAAGTTCCCTACCACAGAAAGCTCCGTAGAAATCAAAAGGGATCTAGAGGTGGCCACAATTAAAAGCAAAGGTGTGGTCCTGGCTTAACGAGTTCTGCAGGTTCTGGGAAATTATGACTCACTTTTTCTTGAACAATTTTTTCAATAAATGGTGCACATAAGCACCCGATTCACATTTCTTTTCAATATGATCTTATTAAATTATCGATTTTATCCTGCTAGTGTGAATGGTCTTGTTTAAGACTACAAGGCAGATTTTTTCGTAGAAACTAATGACATTAAGTAAATCTGAGCTCCGCCAAGTCGGACTCAACCAAAAACATGTGAGAAGTCAACAAGATCTGGCCCAACTCACCGCATACGTAATGCGAGAAGTCAGCAAGATCTGGCCCAGATCACCCCAAACTTAATATGAGAAGTCAGCAAGATTTGGTCTAGCTCGCCGCAAACTTAATGTGAGAAGTCAGCAAGATCTAGCCCAGCTCGCTGCAAACTTAATGCAAGAAGTCAGCAAGATCTGTCCTAGCTCGCCATAAACTTTATGCGAGAAGGCAGCAAGATCTCGGCCCACTCTCCATAAACACAATGCGAGAAGGCGCAAGATCGGCATAGCTCTTCGTAAACTTAATGTGAGAAGTCGACAAGATCTAGCCCACTCGTCATAAACTTAATGCTTTTGGCCCACCACCGCAAACTTAATGCATGAAGTCAAGAAACCTCGCCCGAGATCACCATAAACTTAATGCGAAGCCGCCAAGAGATCGCCCACTCGCCACAAGCCCGCAAACTTAATGCGAAGCCAACAATCCGCCCACTTCGCGAAAGTTAATTCAAAAGCCATAGAACTCTGGCCAGTTCGGCAATATTTGAACATCCGAACACCGCAAAAAGGTTAAGTCAGCATGTTGCTGACTCAGTTGACATACGTCCGCTAAAAAGGTTAAGTCAGCTTGTTGCTGACTCTTAGGAAAAGCACATGTCTAAGCCTCGAAAGTTGGGCTCGGAAAATATGTAATAAGAACATGAGTATGCCATCAAAAACCATAGGTTAATGAATGGCATACTAGGGGCAACTTACCCCATCAACAATAAAGTAAACATAAATTACTTAAAAGAAATGCATTAACAAAAATCGTTTCCATTATTAAACAAAAAATTACAGTCCATCTGAAATTACAAAACAAGAAGAAAAATCCCTAAACCCTATTGATCTAGGCATCTGGGGTCAGATTCTTCTGTTGCTCGGAAGGAGGAGCCGAACTGGAGGTAGAAACAGGCTTGCCGGAGTACTTGGACACAATGTCCACTCCTGCTTTGAATTCCTTCAGACGGTCGTCATAGACCTTGCTCATCCCAGGCATATAGAAAGACTTCTTGGGAAGATTGTCTATGACCAGGTCAGGAAACTGGCCCTTCCCCTCGTCCACGTACGCCTTGGGTATAACCATAGTTCAAGACCGGGATGAGCAATAGCTTCAAGGCCTTGGCAAAGTCTTCTGAAGCCTTGTACTACTGAACAACTTCTGTAGCTTGAGCTGGAATAGTAGACTCCAGCTCAACCAGTTTTGCTTGGAGTTCGGCCGTAGCCTACTCCCTCCCCTTCCTCTCCTCAGTGAGCACATCTGTCAGAGTCTTTAGCTCGGCCTCCCAAGTCTAAATCTTCTCATGGAGAGCCTTGATCTCTTTGTCTTTGGACTCCACGGAGTCCTTCAGCTTCGTTCGACCCTCCCGTGTAGTCGTCCATCTTCTTCTTCACGGTCGGCTATGTCCGTGAGCGTTTTTCGATCGACCAAAAAACTTCCTGGCCAACCAAAGTCCCCCCAACAAAGCAAACAAAAAATGTCAAAAATGATAGCTGAGCACAACCATAAAACGGAAATAGGAAGAAACTTACGAATTCCATGGACTTGAAACCGACCACGGACAGATCTTCGTCCGACATCTTGGAAAGATGCTCCTGATCAGAAACAACATCTTCCAGTCCTTCTCGCCCATGAACTCCCTCATGGAGCGAACCAGTTCGGCCCTTCTTGGTGGGCCTCTCCTGTGGGTTGTCAGCAACCTTAGATTTGCTCTTCTTCTGGAGATGTAGACCATCTCCCTCTTTCCCTCCCAGGTCAGATGCATACTGGGTAGTCATGTTAACTCCCTCCAAAATAGGCATCGTCGAGGCAGTGTCCTTATTTGTGTCCAAAGGCTGATTAGGATGATGCTATATGCTTTCTGTCCTCTCAGAAGATTGGATGACCTCAACCTCACCCTCAGCACCCGCAATTAGCTCAGAAAAATCGGCCTCTGCATACAAATCAGAGGAACTATTAGTCAATGAAACAAACAAGTACAAGTGTAAAATATAGAGGAAAAATAGGAAATCCCTACAGATAGCCCAATCCATTTTAGTAAGCTCTACATACGGCTCAGGGCATGCTTCCTCTAGTTGAGCAGCCGCGATTAGTTCGCTGCTCAACTCCTCCATCTTTATGGAATAGCCCGATTCATGAATCCCCTCTATTAGCTCGTCTTCTACCTTAGGACGGTCATCTCGGGGAAGCTCCCCCGGATTCCACAAACTCAGTCCCGGATGACCCTCATGCCGGATGAAGAAAAAAATATATTCTTCCATTGCTTGTGAGACATTTTTCCCTTGGGAATAATGAGAACATTACTCGAACGCCCGGTTTTACGGGAGAGGTAATACCGCCAGGGGTGGTCCGTCACACTCACATGGTGATAAAATTACCTAAATCGCCGCACCGAGAAATTGATGCCGAGCAGCCTACACCAAATGGTGAATCCTTAATACCATTAGTGTTAGGAAAATATCATCGCAACGGAAGCGATTTAAGGATCTAGATCTATAAAATACTCGTAATAAAACATTAAATCTACATCTACAAGGGGGGTTGTAGAACATACCTCTTGGATCTCAAAATCCAAGTTGAAGAACCGCAAAGGAAAGATTGCAAGAAGATGTGAAGAGCACCACGATCTTCCGCACGTGTGATCCAAGCAATTCCCGGTGGAAGGAATTCTCGACTCGAACCCCTCCGATATGCTACCGGAAAATCTCCAAGATTTTCCCCTAAAAACCCTTGGCGAAATTATCACTTCTTCTCTCAAAGAGGAGAAGTCTAAATTTATTGTGTGTTTAGACTTGGGAGAACTCTCTTTATATAGGAGAGTAATCTTGTCCTCCAAGGATTTTATAATTAATACAAAATCAATTATAATAATCCTATTAAATAAAAGATAATCTCAAAATATTCTAGAACAAATCAAGAATATTTTTATCTTTATTTCTTACCATAAATATTTATCCAATAAATATTTTTATGCACATGTCTTTTAACACACAAGAAAACTAATTCCTTGTTAAAAACAATCACATGGGGCGAAATTTGTATATATTGACCTAGTCAATATTAATTTTTGCCATTACACAATAATTCAAGCCAAGATTATGGAAAATGTCTTTTCCACATATTTAATTATTTAGCCCAACTAATTTAATAGTCCACTAAACAATTAATTCACATATCGTTTTAATAAAGTCCAACATGAACTAAATTAATATTATTAGGATTCGACGTCCGAGAATATCTATGCTATATTAGGAGGCACGTCGGGGACCATGGACAAATAATCGTGGCTCCGATAAATCAAATAAATAATTATCGATGAAGCAGAATAATTATATTCGATAAATCAATCACAGAATATGCCACCATAATCCCGTGATCGCACTCCTCCGATTATAAGATTATATTTATCTCCTCACGAAAGTAATAAGCGCCCACCGATATAATCATTTCATATGGATTAATCCTCCATGCATCGTTTCATTCTAGATCGGGAAGTTACCGTTAACCCTTTTCGAACATCTTGTCCTTACTTACCGTTAACCCCTAGTGATCAATAATTCAAATAACTCACCGGTAGCTAATCGGTGTAATATGAATCCCATGGATCGATCAATGTCTAGGATTAACTCATAAGGGAATCGTTTATCTACTTCCATAAATGGAAGGAATGGATTCCGTATCCGTGATAACACGGACTACTCACTCAATCCAAAGACAATGCCAAGATGGGGTAATTCGGATCACAGACTCGGTGTAATCCTTAACCGTCAAGTCAAACCTCATAATCGATTCAAGCAAATGATTGTGATCACCTCAGATTAAGATATATCCATAATATGATCATCTAATGATTCGATAAGACTTCTCAATTACGAATTATATTGAGAACTCAGATCAAATCGGTCAAATTTCTATATGATATATCTATCATATATAAATGCCCCATTAGGTTCCCTTAACCGAAAGTCCGGATAAGACGATCACACCTATCGTGTTATGGGCGCATTAATAATGCGTTAAAGGGAGACCCGATACTCTCGATTAACTTTACTACGGACTAATTGTATTTTAAGTACATCTTCACTAACTCAATCCTCCCGTGTATGTCTCATACACTGAGTTAAATGATTACATAAACGATATACTCGTGGTTTTTCGTAGTGTAAATACTATTGTCACATCGGTGATTATGAGAATAATAAATATGAATAATAATATCATTTCATTTATTAAATAAAACAATTACAAAAATTGTCTTTCGGGCATCACACCTAACAATCTCCCACTTGCACGAAAGCTTGTGATTAATTGTTTTAGAGCACACCCTATTATTTAAAACTACAAAGAAACTACATCTCCCACTTGCTCTAAAGCAATGGAGACTCATCCCGTATTTTAGTACCCACAAAACTTATCATAACCATTTCGATTCCAAAGTACACTCCGAGTATGCCGTCGTAGGATAGGTCGTTGACTCGGGAGCACCTATATCCGAATGTCATGGGTCTTAATGATCGATCGGGTTGTCGGCTCGAGGCGATCCGTAGAATCAAACGTCGCCGGTCCATCTAATCATGTGGTACTTTCCCAATATGCTCTTGAACTCAAATGATTTCGAAATCCTTATAAGCTACCCCTTCATCGTTTGCACAATGATGTGGTATCGGCTTTCCAAAACCGGAATCACTCCCTAATCGAAAAGGAAATCCCGAGGCTATATCGCTCTCTAGCTACTACAAAAGCCGCTAATCACCCAACTAGTTAAAGTCGAGTTGGCGTTGCTTTGGATTCCTCCAGGCAATAGCTTCAACACAAGAGTAAACATCGAGACCGAGATCGACTTAACGATCATCCTTAATCTGACACAAAGTCAGAACCAGTGTATTCTCACATATCCAAGTTCATACATGAATATGTCCGCATATTATTCCTCGTTCTCTCAAGATACTAAAGGACATACTAAACTTGCTTTGTTAATCGCCGAATCTAAGATTCGATCAAAATTGACGCTCAATAACTGACCATCTCTTGTCACAAAGAGAATCCATCCCATTTCTCTTTATCCGAAGATTTAGAGAGTCATTCCCGAGGCATAGGGTAGAACTTCCTCGTTGAATGTTGCATACACAGATGCATCATCTTAACCAATAAGATGGACGGGAAACCAATGATCGATTCTAATGAATTCGACCGAGTCAAACTCTTCAGAATGTTGTCCAAATCTCTATTGCAGAGAATTGTGGCATTGTCAGATTCTTGACTTCAGATAACACACCCATGTTGAGTCCAACTGGTGCAACGTTATCCTTCACAAACACTAATATATATGTATATATTCACTACTGTACTAAAATTGATATCCAGTCTACACAAGACTTATCAATATTCTGGTCAAATCCATATATTATAGAAATATATGACTTCCAATGACCAAGAGGTTTGCTTTTTATCCACAAAGGACATAAGCCTTGACAGTCATCCTGTCATAAGTTCATAAGGCAATACCCTTCTGTTCCGAATGAATCCAGATTCCGTTTGTTTGGCAAGAAAGTCTCAGGGAATCACCCCTATTTTCTGCTTTTGAACGAAATCATGAATTACCGAATTCATTCTACTCTTTTCCATGTAGATCCAATTACTCCCAATCGGGCTGAGACACTCGGTGGTTCTACAAGAGTATGAAACTCTCCGGAGTACCAAACTCCATTCACAGGGTTATGGCTTGTAAACCAACCTCTATTATCAGAATCCTATACAGCTCACAAAAGAGCCATAGGTCATCGGTCGATCCTGTAGACTATTAAGTCCGCAGAACCCATAATGGGTAATGGATAAACCATACTCCCACTATTTTCTTGGTGGATCGAAATTCTGATCTAGTTTAGCAGTATTTAGTGTTATCACCAACAACCAAAGTTGGATGTGGTTTGATCTAATCAGTAAGTAACTACCTTGAGTATCCGTACTCTAAGGTTCAAGGTTTGTTGTTCATAGACTCTATCAGAAAGGATGCAACAGCATAGCTGTCCCTTCCAGATGTCAAGAATCTGATAACGAACCTTTCTCTCAATTCTTCAAGATATATCACGATTTGGTCATCGATCGAAGCGTGTACGTGAAATTCTACCCTACCATCAAGCATCATGTGCTAAATGCTTATATTGACGGAATTTGGGTGAACCGAATCCACTCATTATCCGTTAATTCCAAAGCACATTCTAGGTAGACTTCTCGGTTCTACATTTCAATGTAAACCGTTATTTCACTTCCAATATCTTTATTGAGTTAAGCAGTGTATTGTAGCACATCTACAACTATGTAAGGCAATTCAATGGTTTCTTCCTTAGTGAAAAGCATTTCACTATGAGGCAGCCGAACATCGCCTCAGGACTATGTGATGGCCCATTTCGAGTATAGAATACTCCATCTCTAATGTAATCCGAGACACCATAAAATATTTTGGATAAACTTACCGGAGTGTTTGAATAGTTATCGGACAAGAAGTCACTACTGAAGCTCCTACTAGCTTGTATCTTTCATTAGACCCGAAGGTCGTCATGAACAAGCTATGTTACTTCTTTATAACCATTATCCTTTCCCGATTGAAAGGAAACTTAGTCATTGAACCTTTGAGACAATATAAGCAGATCGGGAGAAAGGAATCACCCCAGAGCCGTCTTGTGTCTTGTCTTTTAGGGACTATGCACTAACTATGGAATATGAAGAAGCGTTTATCTAAATATAGAAACCAATTGCTTTTAATAGTTCTTAAGATGGTACATATCGTATTTCAAGATTTCTTAGTGGTTTTGACTTTATCAAGCAAAAGTCCGAGTCTTAGATTCAGACTACAAATGGTATATTCACTTTCTATTAGAAAAACAAATTATCGAATAAAAGGTAAATCCATTCGCTCCAACGAATCTTAAGCGAGAAAAATAAATCTTCTGCGATATCCAAGGATTGAATCGAGATTCATTTCCTCATATCACTCCCACTATTTTGCTAAAATTATCGCCCGTTGTCTATTAATCGTTAATGCACAACTATCTCGTTCTTCCAAAGAACATAGCCTAAGAGAAAATCACCAAGGATTCATAGGTTGGTGATCCAAATCACTCTCGCTTGTTAATATTCGTTTTTAGCCTTAAAATCAACTCGTTTTAGATGACTAACACTTTTAGACATATTCTCCCATTCTTGACTTTCCGTGAATGGAAACAATCTTGAACCAATGTTCGTTTGAGTAGACACTACTCTTGAACCGTGGGATGTCTATTTTGATTGTTACTTGTTAGACTTCTCGGATTTTCTATTATAATGTAAAAACAACAAATCATAACATTAAAGCTCCCACTAGTTTATCGGTTCCAAATACCGCCTAACCAAAGAATGTTTCTATTTTATGATTTTCCAATTTTTCAATTTGAAAATCTCTCGTGTAAACACTTACACGATTCTAATGTTTCGAGAAAAACAACAAATCATAGAACTCCCACTAGTTCATCGATTCCAAATATCGCCCAACTAGCGACATTTCATGACTTTCCGGTTTTTCAATTAGAACGGTTACGTGTGTAGTCAATTATACTTTTCTAATGTTCTAGAAAAACAATAAATCATAAAGCTCCCACTAGTTCATCAATTCCAAATATCGTCCAACTAGTAACACTTCATGATTTTCCGATTTTTCAATTAGAAAATTTACTCGTGTAATTACTACACACTTAAAATTCACTAAGAATTTCAAAGTCCGAAATCATCTTTGATCAAACTAAGTTTGTCTCCGCTTAACACGAACGACACTAAGTGACATACCCATATGTCACTTTGGTTTTAAAAGGCTTAAGAGAAAATATCTCTTTCGAAAAATAATTGCATTATCGATTAACTAGTTCAACGTCCTAGTTACTTTCCACTTTTTAATGAAGTCAATACTAGTCAATTATAAATTTTAAGCAATTTAGTAAGGGATATAATGCTGTAAATAAAATGACATATATTAATTCAAGTTTAACACTACTATATTATTTTATTTTAGGAATTGTAAACTAAAAGTAAGTCTACTCTACCATTCCAAGGTTTTAACCTTGCATCTCAGTGCCGCCGTAGGGTAGGTCAAAGAGATCAACGGTTAAATCAATGAATAACTTGTGAGAATCAGACATCCCACGAGAATCGAACATCCCTTTATTCATTGACTACCTTCCTTTTTTAGCCTAGGTATTACCAAAAATACCCTTGATGAGTGTGACCTACTATATCAGATCTCTTAGGTACGCCCCGAGTGTGCCGTCGTAGGATAGGTCAGTGACCCGACGAGTACCCAGAAATCCTATCCTTTCGGAGACCAAGCCATGAATGTTGATAGGGGTGAACACCATCCGTAGGGGGACGAAATCAAAGCGCCGCGAGGCGTCACCCTTCTCTCACTTACTTGCATCTATAGTAGAGGCCGTGGGGTTGGCTGTCGCCTCCCCCGCTCCCACTCAATATTTTGGAAGTGGTGGTGGGTTAACTAACCACGTCTTTTTGATGTTAACATAAAAGCACATAAAATCAAGGATTCCGAATGGTGTCGGTGACGTAGGCAAGCCTACCCGTCCTATTCGTTGGAACATATGTGACGATCCGGACGAAATCGGGTCAAGAGAGCCCTATTGAGATTAGAAGGAATCACCCCTCCGCCTCGGTTTGGCTTAGTCTTGCCGGACCCCCGTGCATACATCACACTAGGAGGGTTAAGTCGTTTGAGCGAAGCTCAGTTGACCACCCAACCTAAAGGCGAACCGTTTTTATCCAAGATTTATTGTTCTTTTACCATCATTCAATCTCGTAGACACTACGAATTGAAAACGTGATCTCGTTTCAGCTTTAAGGCGGTTCACCGAGAACACACCCTAAAGGCTAACGATTTCATAACCCGTCCTCGGATCTTTAATTAGTTACTAAATTAATTAATTACCACGTATTAATTAAATTTCAACTAATTACGCGAGTTTAGATATACATGCCTATTTTAATTACCAAAATTAAAATTCTACATGTATGCATGGAGTGGATTTATGATATGATGCATGTCATGGCAATTCCGATTTTATGTCTATTTTATGATCAAACACATAAAAATAAAATTGCGGAAAATTTAAACACCGAGATGGATCGTTGGCACTTCGATATCTAATCTAATAGAAAATAAAACCAAAACCCTAACTAGGGTTTACTACTTTCTAACAAAATCTGCAGCTGTTCGAACTCTTCGATGATCGGAAACCAAACGAACTCGGATCGGGACGAAACTTTCCAGATATTTTCTTCACTTCTCGAACTCCAATATGGACGGTTGGATCGGAGCTTTGACTTGTCAATTTTCTCCAGTTAACCGCCCAACTTGCTGCTGAATCTAACTTTGACTGCACCGCATCAAAGACTTCCTGAGGCAGATCGGGAATCGAGATGAATCCCGATCGACCTGAAATTTTTATGGTACGTCCAAAACTCCAAGTTGATCAATCTGAACGGTCGGAGTTTTGTTTCAATGGTCCAAACTCTCCCAGAAAATCGAGGAAGTCACAGGTAGTGTATCTGTGAATTCTGCGTTTTTCTGTTACAGCAGCCTCTTCGCAGCATCAAACGGATATCGAAACGGACCCTGATCGACGCCAAAATTTGTGGAGTTGATCATCTTCTTCTAATCTTGATTCTGACCGGAGGGATCTTCGTTTCAACGGTTCGATCAACGGGAAAAGCAAAAAATACTAAACAGCTACAAACTAGATCTATTTGCTGGAAATTAAACTTGCAATAAAGATAAATTACATAATTTCCTATTCTCATATGAACGAATTTTCATCGTTTATACGAGTTTACAATAGATCTAACGGGTAAACAATACCAAC
Source organism: Gentiana macrophylla (assembly GCA_026214975.1). Taxonomy (NCBI): domain Eukaryota; kingdom Viridiplantae; phylum Streptophyta; class Magnoliopsida; order Gentianales; family Gentianaceae; genus Gentiana; species Gentiana macrophylla. The sequence goes on from JAOBSW010000444.1 coordinate 932,531, forward strand.
CCCAATCCATCTCTTCAACCACAACAATCGCAAGCATTCATCATAAAATTTTCAAAATAATAAAATTAAAAACAAAAATAATGCAATCTACACACGCATATTTAACTCACTTAGATCTAATATTTTATACGAATAAATATAGATCCCCTGGCGATCGATACCATCTGTTAGGAAAATATCATCGCAACGGAAGCGATTTAAGGATCTAGATCTATAAAATACTCGTAATAAAACATTAAATCTACATCTACAAGGGGGGTTGTAGAACATACCTCTTGGATCTCAAAATCCAAGTTGAAGAACCGCAAAGGAAAGATTGCAAGAAGATGTGAAGAGCACCACGATCTTCCGTGACGTGTGATCCAAGCAATTCGGTGGAAGGAATTCTCGACTTAAACCCCTCGAGATATGCTACCGGAAAATCTCCAAGATTTTCCCTTAAAACCCTTGGCCGAAATTATCACTTCTTCTCTCAAAGAGGAGAAGTTAAATTTATTGTGTGTGTTTAGACTTTATAAGAACTCTCTATATATGAGAGTAGAATCTTGTCCTCCAAGGATTTTATAATTAATACAAAATCAATTATAATAATCCTATTAAATAAAAGATAATCTCAAAATATTCTAGAACAAATCAAGAATATTTTTATCTTTATTTCTTACCATAAATATTTATCCAATAAATATTTTTTACGCATTACATGTCTTTTAACACACAAGAAAACTAATTCCTTGTTAAAAAAACAATCACATGGGGCGAAATTTGTATATATTGACCTAGTCAATATTAATTTTTGCCATTACACAATAATTGTAAGCCAAGATTATGGAAAATGCTTTTTCCACATATTTAATTATTTAGCCCAACTAATTTAATAATCCACTAAACAATTAATTCACATATCGTTTTAATAAAGTCCAACATGAACTAAATTAATATTATTAGGATTCGACGTCCGAGAATATCATATTTATATTAGGAGGCACGTCGGGACCATGGACAAATAATCACGCTCCGATAAATCAAATAAATAATTATCGATGAATGAATAATTATATTCGATAAATCAATCACAGAATATGCCACCATAATCCCGTGATCGCACTCCTCCGATTATAAGATTATATTTATCTCCTCACGAAAGTAATAAGCGCCCACCGATATAATCATTTCATATGGATTAATCCTCCATGATTGCTCATTCTAGATCGGGAAGTTACCGTTAACCCTTTTCGTAACATCTTGTCCTACTTTTACCGTTAACCCTAAGTGATCAATAATTCAAATAACTCACTAGTAGCTAATCGCTGTAATATGAATCCCATGGATCGATCAATGTCAGGATTAACTCATAAGAGAATCGTCTATCTACTTCCATAAATGGAAGGAATGGATTTCGATATCGTGATAACACGACTACTCACTCAATCCAAAGACAATGCCAAGATGGGGTAATTCGGATCACAGACTCGGTGTAATCCTTAACCGTCAAGTCAAACCTCATACCGATTCAAGCAAATGATCGTGATCACCTCGAGATTAAGATATATCCATAATATGATCATCTAATGATTCGATAAGACTTCTCAATTACGAATTATATTGAGAACTCAGATCAAATCGGTCCAAATTTCTATATGATATATCTATCATATATAAATGCCCCATTAGGTTCTTAACCGAAAGTCCGGATAAGACGATCACACCTATCGTGTTATGGGGCGCATTAATAGTACGTTAAAGGGAGACCCGATACTTTCGATTAACTTTACTACGGACTAATTGTATTTTAAGTACATCTTCACTAACTCAATCCTCCCGTGTATGTCTCATACACTGAGTTAAGTGATTACATAAACGATATACTCAGGGTTTTCTGTAGTGTAAATACTATTGTCACATCGGTGATTATGAGAATAATAAATATGAATAATAATATCATTTCATTTATTAAATAAAACAATTACAAAAATTGTCTTTCGGGCATCACACCTAACAATTAGGGGCTACCTGAGTAATCCATAGACAATAGTGTTGGAGCACCGCTACTAGGGCTGGGCAAAAAGGAAGCCTCAGTAAAACTTCAAAAAACTCCTTATGCACGGTGCAAAACCCCTCCGGTGACTCATGTGCAAAGTTGTGGGGGTCAGGAGGGAGCTGGGGCATATCTCACCCTATCTATCCCATAGGTTTCACAGATTTCATCTAACTTATCCTAAGAAAGGATAGACCGGATACCTCCACTACCTATGACTACTTCATCGGCCAACTGAGTTCTTAGGGTTCCGGTGAAAGTTTTTCAAATAAAAACCGCCTTCTGACTCAAATAGAACGGACTTAAAAAGAATAAGAATACGGGTATGATTCAAGAAAACGCTTACTTGTAAAAATCGGAGGATAGATGAATTAGAAGAACAGACGCCAATGACTTAGATCTTAATATTTAATAACAGTATAATGAAATGATAGATGTGACGGAGGATATAACCCCCAAACATGTCTCGGAAACCGTCCCAATTCGAATTAGTGGGCAGCGATGCCTCGAATCTCGAGACAATTATGACAACGTCATAATTAGGGCTGTAAATGAACCTAAGTATTCGATTCGATCTGGAGTATTCGGCTCGAAAAAGCTCGATTCGGGCTCGTTCCGTGGGTTCAAACTTCTAGCCGAACCTTACAAATTAGATATTCAGTGGTCGAGCCGAACATGTTCGGCTCGGATATCATAAATTCATATACAGTTCGAGCCGAACATGTTCTGATTTTTTTTTAAAACCCAGTTCGAGCCGAACATGTTCGAACGGTTCGACATGTTCGAGCCGAACCGAGCCGAGCTTTTTTCCCCAAATACCAGACCGAACCCGAGCCAAATAATGAAAATATAAGGCTCGGCCATTTTGAGCCGAGCCGAGCCTAAGGTTCGAACATACCGAGCCGAGCTGAACCCTGCCAGGGTTCGGTAGGGTTCGGCTCGTTTACAGGCATAATGGCCTCCCTGCCACCTGGAAAATTGACCAACCTCTGCGTTCAGGTGACCGCGCCGAGCCACTACCTTAGCAGATCTGAGCCAACCTCAGAAGATGGGCTAGATCTGGGGGGTTTATGACGGGGGTCGGACTAACACCTCGCCATGTGTCATCTCCACATCAACTTAGCAATAAATACCTACAGAGGTGAAGGACCCAGTCTTAGCCTATAAGTAGGCGCGAGCTCCGACCCGAACCCCAGGTGGGGGGTCAGCTTGGCAGGCCCTTCCCGTCCACCACAGGTCTGCCAAGAGGGCCTTAGGCAGATTTGTCTATGTGCCTATTAAAATAAGATAAACATGGAAACAATCCTCAGCCAAAGGCTCTGATCCTATATTTAAATCAACGTTATTATCTCTTATAATTAAGGAGATCAAATCGCAATTATCTTTTCCTTAGGGAACACGACATTGAAGTCCACCAAGGACACGACCCATGCAGGCCTAGGGCACAAGTCCCTCTATATAAGCAATCCCTAAGAAACTACGAGAGACTTGATTCCTGACTAATACACATGATACATAGGCAGCTTGAGATGCAACATCTTATGTCCAGTCTGAATCTCAGACAAACCACCCCCCCTCTTTATCGTTTTTAGTGTTCTTGAAGCTTGGATAGATTGTCACTATGATAAACAGGCCCCGGATGTAGCGACCCGTTCCCGAAAAAAAATATATTTTGAAAACAGACTATTTGGCCATGCTCTGAGATGAAATCTCAAAACACGAAGCCTTCCTAAAATAATTGATCTATTGCATCATTTTATTACTAACACCCAAAATAAAATAGTCATCAACAACCATATTCTAATCACCAGTACGTTACAACATATACATCAAAATAGTATCATCAAATACACGACCTCCAGAAATAACTACAATAAACTTATCGCTTTCAGTGATGCTTATCTAGACATCCAAGTTCATCATCATCTGCCATATGCTCTACTTCATCTAGAAAAAAAATATGAAACGGAAATGGTGAGCTCGAAAGCCCCGTAAAGAAATAGACTTTCACAATATTCTTGCAATATTCTAGTGGAAAGAAGAGAGAGTCTTTGAGGGAGTTTTTGTGGGAATAAAAAAAGGAAATAGACTATCAAAAGGGAACTAAAGATGTCACTGGGCAGACTATCTATAGTTCATGGTTTAATAATTCTAAAATAATTCTGAAAGTGAAATACTAGAAAATAAATAGTATAAATAAAATACTGAAATGAAAAGACAATATATTAACTAAACATCTAACATGCAGAAGTAATTTTGCTGAAATTATAATTATGACTTTCTCCAGAATAAGGAGCTTAAACTAATGCTACTAATGTTACGGTTCTGATGTCATAACTAAAATAATCGAACTAGATGCGCACCGGATATCCATTATTCTTGCCCATGGGCGAGGGACTAACCGGCCCGCAATAATCTCACGTCTACTACCCGGTGAGTAGAAGTGGTGCCGGTGACCTCGAGGATTCACTATGAACCGAAAATAAATAAATAGGGTGGCGTGAGCAGTATTTTTTTTACGATTGTCTACTATTTAGCATTCATATTTATCTATTTTTCTTTTAGTTCTGAAAAATCATTGACTAAATTCCATATAAATCCTACTAGTTAAAAAAATACTTTTTTTCTTTGATAAAGTTAAAAATACTCTTAAAACTCTAAAATACATATATTTCTATATTTATTCTTTAAACTAAAAATAATTTTTCTAAAGATACTTATATCATATTTTGTAAAATATGTCATTTATAAAGGATCCTTACAACTCTTTCTTCATTCAAACCTACGTTAAATCTACTAAAGAATTTTCTTCGAAATGCATACTTGTTAAAAATATGAACTTTATGAATCATATATTTTCCTTACACAAAAATCGTAACATTATAAAAATTTCATATATCAAACTTAAATCGTGATCATTCAAAACAATCTTTCCAAATAACTTATTAGTTTTATGAAAAATCTAATAATTATAATAATAGTTTTTTGCAGTTTTTTGTATGACTGAAATTATCATGAAATTACTGATAAAATCGTAATTTATAATCAATATACAAAATCATATATAATTTATATTTCTTATAAAATAACTATTTACCAAAACATATTTAAGGTTGGAAAAACACACACTTAGCCATTTTATGGACCACCCTGTTGGCAATGTACAATTTCTAACTTTATTCTTAACTTATATCCTAAAACCCAGTGTATATGAAATCATGAAATCTATATTCTAACAATAATATCAAAAAGCTTGCTAGAAAATAATATACTTACAAAACATAAAATTAAAATAACAATTGATAGCATTTCCTTACATTTTTTGATTTATGGGATCATCAGCATCTACACCAAGAACTCTAATGAATTATCCCTCCAAGCATGGCAAGAAACCCTTTGGGCTTGCTAAGAAATTTTCTTCAAAAGACCTTATAGCTTGCTAAAATAATCTATTGAGAGGGTGTTGGAAATGAATTGGCTAGAAAAATAAGATAAATGGAAAGAAAGGTTACACCATATCACCCATGAACGAGTGGCCAAGTATCTAACCGAGAATCGAACGGGATAATTGAAAAAACGATAGATGCTAACCGCAAAAATTGGTCGGTAAAGCTTGATGATGCCTTTTGGGCCCATCAAACGGCTTTTAAAACACCCAATGGTTGCTCCCCATATAAATTAGTCTTTGGGAAATCTGGTCATCTCCCGGTTGAGTTAGAGCATCGAGCTTTCTGGGCTATCAAGTTTCTTAACTTTGATCCCACGGCTGTTGGTGACCACAGATTGCTCCAACTCACGGAACTTGAGGAATTTCGCTTAGATGCATACGAAAACGCCCGCATCTACAAGGAACGCACGGAATCTTTTCATGATGCAAAAATATTTCGTCGTGAGTTCCATATGGATGACAAGGTGCTTTTGTACAATTCACGTTTGAAGTTGTTTCCAGGGAAATTGAAGTCTAGATGGACAGGGCCATTTAACGTGACAAAAGTTCATGCATCCGGAGCAGTGGAGCTCACTGATGGTGAGAAGTCATTCTTGGCAAATGGACAACGAGTGAAACTATTCGTTGAAGAAGAAGGAATCCCTCAACCCGAGGAGGTGATGTTCCTTACCGACCTCCCATCCGATTGATAGCATGGCATAGTCTAGCTATAGACTATAAATTTAGTAAACCACGGGTACTATTATTCTTATTATTACGTAAGCATTATCTTTCGGTTGGCTTTTGTGTTTTCAATTGCATGCTTATGTGGTAATAGTTAGTGGTGTCCCTATGATGATCTGTATAATTACCATCACTTCTACAGTATAATCTCGTCGAGCAACCGGCGTTAAACAAAAGCGCTACCGGGAGGCAACCCGTAAGTTTCTCTTTTGTGTCAAACATATTTTGTAAAGTTTGGTGAAATGACATTAGGCAGTGGTGGGAAATCATTTTTTTTTTCTTGCACCGTGACCGTGATTAAGGTGCCCAAAACCAGAGAGTTTCACGGCTTGCACCGTGGGTGTCACGGATTACACCGTGATTTAGGAATCAAAACCAGTAGCTCCCACGGTTTGCGCCGTGTGTAGTCACGGCTTGCCAGTATGCAATGATTTCAAAACCCAATAGCTTTTTCATCTCTCTCTCCTCTTAACCGCCCTAATTTCGTTTCCACTTCCTCCTCCTCCTTTATTTTCAAATTCCTCACCATCAAACTTCCTCTTCTCCCCCCATATCACTCTATAATTCCCCTTCATCTTAGCACACCTCTTTTCTTCTTCTTCTTCTCTTTTCATCTCCACATAGTCACTATCACCTTATGGAAGCAAGATTTTGGGCAAAAGAGGAGGAGGCCTCCATTCTTTCCGGAGACCGAGCATTAATTCCGGCAACAACTCCATAACAACACGGTAATCAATCTTTTCACACCTTCGTTTCTTTTCATCCTTTTGGCTATTTGTTTTCAATTTGTTTTGATGAAACCGGAGAATGGATTGAATTTTGTCTTGGATTGGTTGTTGTTGTCGCCACCACCACCATCGTAGATGTCTGAACAACCCTCTTGTAGCCGTAAGAATGACCCAAACAAAAAGTGAAAAGCCGTTTCCATACCCACGACTAAACCTCGAGCCTTAACCCCGGCCGAAAAAGCAATCCTTTTCGCTAAAACCACCCATGCTTCAGCCGTCGCGAATTTCGAAAACTATTTCCGCTATTGTTCCTTACTCTTAGAGCGTGGTATTCATTGTGGATATGTTAGCACCAAAATCACCAAAATAATCCGTTACCTCCATTGGGATAGGCTCGCTGCAGAGCGTACTGCACCCATTAATCACACTTTGGTAGCCTAGTTTTACGCCATGTTGTCCATTGCTAACCCTGGTGACGATGAGCAGGTTGCTTCTATCTCCATTCGTACGACACAAGTCCCTTTCTCACCTCGATCCATTAATGATTTCCTTGCCATCGCTAAAATTCCTGTCGATAAGGAATATAACACATTTTGGGAACTTGATTCCGACACCAACATGTGGGCTAAGGTCTATGAGTTTCAAAAAATGGTTGACCCTACCGCAGAAGCTGTTTGGGAGGAGGGTCGGTTCAATTTTGGAAAAACACATAAGGATGTTCAAGTGTTAAAGCACTTTTTTAGTCACAATGTTACAGCCTCTCGTCACGTAGGAATTTTCACCAGTGAGGACTCGTGTCTAGCATTTGCGGTTTTGCAAGGTATTCTTGTCAATGTGGGGCAAATTATCTTCTAAAAGGCTTTAGAGTTTGCCGGACAATTTCGTAAAGACGGTAATGCCCTTCCCTGGACTTATTTCTAGACTTTGTGCCCTCCATTAGGTTAAGTACCTCCCGAGTGACACGCTAGCATCACCTTCCATAGTTCTGATTGGACCTAGCATCCTAGAACTTCCACCTGCGCGGTCAGCACCTCCTTCTGTTACCCAGATCTCCCCTTCGAGTTTTGTTGGAAATAATATCTGTGTTTTGATGATGATTTGTCACGTAATTAGTAAGATCACTTACAACCCATGATGATGAAGTCATAACAACTGTTATAGTGCGAAATAAAAGAAGAAGCAAGAAATGGTCTAGAGAAAATGTATAAGTTCTATCTAGAGTCTGAACCTTGTATAGGTTGTTTCAGACAAGCATTGTAATAGATAGGAACTAGGCGAACAACTGAGTCACAGCAAGCAAACTGAATATACACATGGAAAATCGAGGATCGGACTCGCTATGAGAAAAGCAAGAAGAAGATGAGTTTGCTTTGAGGACACTGACTCGATTGGCTTATCTAGAAGATCAAGAACTCGAGGACACAAACTCGATTATCGAAGATCAAGAAGCGAGGTGGCAAACTCGGTTAGAAAGTCGATTAAGTCGTGACTATAAGTCAGGATTCGGGCAAGTCTGTGGTGACCTGAAACTGAACTATAGATCATGTAAAACTGAATAAGCTTAAGGACAAAGATTATCAGTTACCAGAAAAAGAAGAAACTGATTCGTGTACTCTGACTCAATCAATTAAAGTCAGATGTCAAATATATGAGGTACTCAGTTTTGAAGAAGAGTAGAAAACTGAGTTAAGGCCTTGTTAAATTTGAATTGACAATACGATAAAAGGTCGTACAGATGAACGTTGGCTAAACGACAAATGTAACGGCTACAAGAGCTAGTGACCGTTACATCACCCCTATAAATACACAAAGGAAAACACTAAAGAAAGGGGGATCTGAAAAAGGTTTTAATAACATATATCTAAAGATCCAGATCCAGAAAATCAGATTTCTTATCTAGAAAAGGAGAAGCCAACAGAATTGCCTTGAAGATTAAAAAGAAAGATCCAGTAACCCATTAAGGGGGAAAGAAGGCATTTTGGAGCTACAACGTCATATCCAGAAGAAGCAAACAGCTCACTGAATTAATCTCTTGATTAATTCTAAACCTAACCTTTGTGAAAAAGGGTTGGCTGTGCATAGTTTAAGGAGAGCAAATCCACCTTTCCTCATACGGTTGCAACTTGGTTGCCATAGCTGTTGGTGCAGTCTGCGGACTGTGTTTGTGTTAGTGGTGAGCTGGTGAAAGAGCCATTCCACCTCCGAAAGATCGTGCATGTGAGTGAAGGATCAATCTTACATTTCTTCATTATGTGTAGGCAGTGAAGTGAAACTAGGTGTCGTGAAGGACTTGTCATTAGGCTAGGATTTTGTAATGAGATATCTCAAGATTCTAGTGATACCTCCTACATCACAAGAGAAGGAGAGACGTACGGGATTACACCACCCGGAACTTCCATAAACAAACTCTGTGTTAATTTAACTTATGCATTTACGTTTGTGATATGATTGTTCTATTTATTGCATAATCATGACATTACTTACTCAGGAAACATTAGACACTGAGTCAGCACAAAACTGATACATAAGAGGTTTAGATCTTTGCTGACACATCTATTGCACAAAAGGCTTAATCTTATCCGCTGCAAGTTAATTCAGTTCTCGCATTAGCAAAACTGAATTATCTAACTCCTTACAAATTTAAAGGACAGGAACAAAACTGAGCTGAGCATCAGTTTGAGTTTGGGAAAAACTTAGTTCCTAGGGTGCTTCTAGTTTGGGAAAGTTTTTGGTGACAAGTTTATTCACCCCCCCCCCCCTCTAAACTTGTGTTAGCTTTTCTAAGGGACCAACAAGTTTTCCACCAGAGTTTGCCCCGATCCATGGCCGCTTTACCCCCACACTGGACCTTCTACCGTGACCATACCCTCAATGTCCAACAGGATTTTCAAGACTCTGAGATGGCCTTTATGCGTGGTAGCCTAGTGAATCTGAATGCGAATTTGGCTTTAGGGTTTGAGAGATCGTGTCAATGGGCCAATGACTTGCATAGTGGTTTATGAGGGCAACGTGTTTTCCTTACCTCTCTTAACCCCCTCGTTGCCCAGTACGTCAATCCCCTCAAGAACTGCTCGAGGACCCCTAAACTTTACTCCGCTGGTCGCTACCATTCCTATCTTCACACACCTCACCACCCACCCATCCTCCTCTTTCTCCACAACCGCTGGTGGCATGTCTGGTTCTTTTTCCGCAGGTGCAGGGACTTTTTCTTTAGATGGGATGAGCTTGCTTTTTTGTAAGGAAATCAATCGAGTGGCACAGCGGAATTTAAAATTTGATTTCCCGATCCAAGATCATCTTCGTTTAAACAATAAACATTTAAGAGAATAGACGGTAATACTACCTTGGTTGATCTAAAAGATCGACGCTTTGACCGTCCGGTAGGAGTAGATGTACGCGAGCCGTCCAAGCGTCCGGCCTCTACCAGTAATCCTCACGAGCACCTCATCGGAATCCCACCAAGGATTGCTACTAGAAAAACTCGGCTGCTAGGTCAACCTTTTCTCTCTCTATAATCTCTCTCTAAGAAGATCTCTTATTTTTCACAAGAACAATTAGCTTTTGGAATTATTGTGTACAAAAGCGCTAGCCAACCCCTTGCTTTTATAAGAGAAGTGACGCCTCTATTTATCTCCCCAACTGATTGGGATTAGCTTCTTGTAGATTGATGAGAGAGAAAACATTTTCCTAATAAAATAAGAAAAATCTCTTAGATTGATTTATCTTCTTTTATTTAACATGTTATATTAAATATTTCCAAGATATTTGTCAATATCTACTATTGACTATCTTTATCTTATTACCATAAATCTATTTTCCAAAATCAATTCATATCCAATATTAATATTATGGTAATCTTATTAATTAAATTGCACAATCCAAGTGTATCATATATACTAGTGAATGGCGCTACCTTTAGCCATAAATTGGCTTCCGGAATATTATTTAATTAATAATATAATACTATGATTAAATTGTAAAATTCATGTATATCATATATATATACATATTTCGAAATATATATGTATCAATATACATATTTATTTAATCAACATAATTAATATCTTGTATTATATTTATTCATAATAAATAAATACCACTATAATAATTTACCATTATAACCTTTATAGCATGAGACAAATTCTTTCCTTATTTGGTCATCAAATATAACCGCATTTTAATCCGACTTGATGTTCATATGTGTGTGACCCGATAGGCTTCCGAATATGTTGGCCGTAGACATAAGGTGCAATTACGAAAATGCCCTTCACCTCTAACAATCATGGATAGCGTCTAACAACACGTCCATGGCCTCCAATCATCGGAAGAGTCAATACGCAATGACTACTACCTTTCATGTGCTCGGTAGCGTGTAAATAGAATCATATCATTGTAATAATATACATACGGTTTATGCGTCGAGTGTCAAGCATTGACGACCGTATCTTATAATTTGGATATCATGTTGTCTCAAGTAACTCATTTACTTCCACTTTGCAAAGATTCACAAGAGTAAGACATTCCTTATAAGAAGGCCCTTTCGGATATTCACCCCTATTTCAGTGGCACGCGATTCCTGCACGACCTAACATGTATACTCGCGTGCTTCAAAGATCATACCCGATCACTACCGCATGATCACCCCATGGCTAAGGGAAACCTTAATAGTGTCAAATCATGACAATCCACACCGTGATGCCATGCAGACTCCGGTCCTAAGGATAATTACACAACCGTCACATAGTTTGACACTTAGCAGTGTAAGTAGGTCAGTCTAACGTACGCATTCTCTAATACACGTCCACGTACAGTCCAAGTGTCTCTACACTTCGATAGACGAGATCCATCCCTACCCTTAAAGACAAAAGACATCTAATACGTGCTAGTCTGTTCGTACTATCAATGCCCTGTTTAATAGTACATCAGCCTAGAGACATTTAAGTATCAAACTTATTAAAGTGATTAGAGATCTCATCGACCATAATCGCCTATCATGGTTTATCTGTCACAGTTTAATACTAAGGACGTTATCACATAACAATTCATAATTGGTTCTTTAAAAGAACAAATACACGACAACAGAAAGCCATTTATTATATATGTATAATCATAAAGAAATAGTAGAAATGATCCGACCCGCCGGATCCGGTCCAACCCGATTGGGTTTAGGACACTATTATAACAATCTCTCACTTGGCCTAAAACCATTCACTGCATACACACAAGACCTAGTTGAAACACAAAAATCTCATGCAATACTCGCAACTAACCATATCCGGGACTCGGACTATCTTCATAACATACTCCAAATAACCAAGTCAAAAGGAACCGCCTCAACACACATGAATCTCCGACGAGACCTTGGTCCTTGCTTCAAGCAATGAATCCACCACTATATCAACTATATAGTAAAGGTGGAAGAACCACACAAGGTTCAAGAATGAACCTTTTAGATCCATGTACAAATTTCACTGTGCCTCCAAGGAAATACTGTGTTTTGGCATAGTTGTAGAATTCATAATGATCTCTTGCTAAGAACATTTCTAGCTCACTGTATCACTTAATCAAAGTGTCTGCAAACCCAGACTATAGCTCTCACTCGCCTTCATAAGACTCAGCATACACATCTGTATATCTATATTTATCCGATTCCAAGTTTCGATAAACTAGGAAACTATCCTTAACTTGTTTAAGGATATTCTCGACATTCACCAAATTTACTTTCATTCTTGCCCATGACTCTTCTGTTAGGAAAATATCATCGCAACGGAAGCGATTTATGGATCTAGATCTATATAATACACGTAATAAAACATTGAATCTACATCTACAAGGGGGTTGTAGAACATACCTCTTGGATCTCTAAATCCAAGTTGAAGAACCGCAAAGGAAAGATTGCAAGAAGATGTGAAGAGCACCACGATCTTCCATGACGTGTGATCCAAGCAATTCCGGTGGAAGGAATTCTCGACTCGAACCCTCCGATATGCTACCCGGAAAATCTCCAAGATTTTCCCCTTAAACCCCTTGGCCGAAATTATCACTTCTTCTCTCAAAGAGGAGAAGTCGAAATTTATTGTGTGTTTAGACTTGGGAGAACTCTCTTTATATAGGAGAGTAATCCTTGTCCTCCAAGGATTTTATAATTAATACAAAATCAATTATAATAATCCTATTAAATAAAAGATAATCTCAAAATATTCTAGAACAAATCAAGAATATTTTTATCTTTATTTCTTACCATAAATATTTATCCAATAAATATTTTTTATGCACATGTCTTTTTAACACACAAGAAAACTAATTCCTTGTTAAAAAAAACAATCACATGGGGCGAAATTTGTATATATTGACCTAGTCAATATTAATTTTTGCCATTACACAATAATTGGGCCAAGATTATGGAAAATGTCTTTTCCACATATTTAATTATTTAGCCCAACTAATTTAATAGTCCACTAAACAATTAATTCACATATCGTTTTAATAAAGTCCAACATGAACTAAATTAATATTATTAGGATTCGACGTCCGAGAATATCTATGCTATATTAGGAGGCACGTCGGGGACCATGGACAAATAATCAGCGGCTCCGATAAATCAAATAAATAATTATCGATGAATGTAATAATTATATTCGATAAATCAATCACAGAATATGCCACCATAATCCCGTGGATCGCACTCCTCCGATTATAAGATTATATTTATCTCCTCACGAAAGTAATAAGCGCCCACCGATATAATCATTTCATATGGATTAATCCTCCATAGATCGTTCATTCTAGATCGGGAAGTTACCGTTAACCCTTTTCGTAACATCTTGTCTTACTTACCGTTAACCCCTAGTGATCAATAATTCAAATAACTCACCGGTAGCTAATCGATTGTAATATGAATCCCATGGATCGATCAATGTTCAGGATTAACTCATAAAGGAATCGTCTATCTACTTCCATAAATGGAAGGAATGGATTCCGTGATCCGTGATAACACGCACTACTCACTCAATCCAAAGATACAATGCCAAGATGGGGTAATTCGGATCATGCACTCGGTGTAATCCTTAACCGTCAAGTCAAACCTCATAATCGATTCAAGCAAATGATCGTGATCACCTCGGGATTAAGATATATCCATAATATGATCATCTAATGATTCGATAAGACTTCTCAATTACGAATTATATTGAGAACTCGAGATCAAATCGGTCCAAATTTCTATATGATATATCTATCATATATAAATGCCCCATTAGGTTCCCTTAACCGAAAGTCCGGATAAGACGATCACACCTATCGTGTTATGGGCGCATTAATAGTATGCGTTAAAGGGAGACCCGATACTACTCGATTAACTTTACTACGGACTAATTGTATTTTAAGTACATCTTCACTAACTCAATCCTCCCGTGTATGTCTCATACACCGAGTTAAGTGATTACATAAACGATATACTCGGGGTTTTCAGTAGTGTAAATACTATTGTCACATCGGTGATTATGAGAATAATAAATATGAATAATAATATCATTTCATTTATTAAATAAAACAATTACAAAATTGTCTTTCGGCATCACACCTAACAATCTCCCACTTGCACGAAAGCTTGTGATTAATTGTTTTAGAGCACACCCTATTATTTAAAACTACAAAGAAACTACATCTCCCACTTGCTCTAAAGCAATGGAGACTCATCCCGTATTTTAGTACCCACAAAACTTATCATAACCATTTTGATTCCAAAGTACACTCCGAGTATGCCGTCGTAGGATAGGTCGGTGACTCGGGAGCACCTATATCCGAATGTCATGGGTCTTAATGATCGATCAAAGTTGTCGGCTCGAGGCGATCCGTAGAATCAAACGTCGCCGGTCCATCTAATCATGTGGTACTTTCCCAATATGCTCTTGAACTCAAATGATTTCGAAATCCTTATAAGCTACCCTTCATCGTTTGCACAATGATGTGGTATCGGCTTTCCAAATCTGGAATCACTCCCGAATCGAAAGGAAATCCCGAGGCTATATCGCCTCTAGCTACTACAAAAGCCGCTAATCACCCAACTAGTTAAAGTCGAGTTGGCGTTCTTTGGATTCCTCCAGGCAATAGCTTCAACACAAGAGTAAACATCGAGACCGAGATCGACTTAACGATCATCCTTAATCTCGACACAAAGTCGTAACGGTGTATTCTCACATATCCAAGTTCATACATGAATATGTCCGCATATTATTCCTCGTTCTCTCAAGATACTAAAGGACATACTAAACTTGCTTTGTTAATCGCCGAATCTAAGATTCGATCAAAATTGACGTTCAATAACCTCGACCATCTCTTGTCACAAAGAGAATCCATCCCATTTCTCTTTATCCGAAGATTTAGAGAGTCATTCCCGAGGCATAGGTAGAACTTCCTCGTTGAATGTTGCATACACAGATGCATCATCTTAACCAATAAGATGGATGGGAAACCAATGACCGATTCTAATGAATTCGACCGAGTCAAACTCTTCGAATGTTGTCCAAATCTCATTGCGAAGAGAATTGTGGCATTGTCGATTTCGACTTGAGATAACACACCCATGTTGAGTCCAATCTGCAGTGCGGCGTTATCCTTCACAAACACTAATATATATGTATATATTCACTTCTTTGTAGTAAAATTGATATCCGATCTACACAAGACTTATCAATATTCTCGTCAAATCCATATATTATAGAAATATATGACTTCCAATGACCAAGAGGTTTGCTTTTATCCACAAAGGACATAAGCCTTGATAATCATCCCGTCATAAGTTCATAAGGCAATACCTTCTGTTCGAATGAATCAGATTCCGCTTGTTTGGCAAGAAAGTCTCGTGGAATCACCCCTATTTTTCGCTTTTGAACGAAATCATGAATTACCGAATTCATTCTACTCTTTTCCATGTAGATCCAATTACTCCCACTAGGCCTCGAGACACTCAGGTGGTTCTACAAGAGTATGAACGACTCTCCTGAGTACCAAACTCCATTCACAGTGGTTATGGCTTGCAAACCAACCTCTATTATCGAGAATCCTATATCGCTCACAAAAGAGCCATAGGTCATCAATCGATCCTCGACTACAAAGTCCGCAGAAACCGTAATGGGTAATGGATAAACCATACTCCCACTATTTTCTTGGTGGATCGAAATTTCGATCTAGTTTAGCAAGATTTAGTGTTATCACCAACAACCAAAGTTGGATGTGGTTTGATCTAATCAAGAAGTAACTACCTTGAGTATCCGTACTCTAAGGTTCAAGGTTTGTTGTTCATAGACTCTATCGAAAGGATGCAACAAAGATAGTTGTCCCTTCCGGATGTCAAGAATCGATAACGAACCTTTCTCTCAATTTTTCAAGATATATCACGATTTGGTCATCGATCGAACGTGTACGTGAAATTCCAGCCCTACCATCAAGCATCATGTGCTAAATGCTTATGTTGACGGAATTTGGGTGAACCGAATCCACTCATTATTCGTTAATTCCAAAGCACATTCTAGGTAGACTTCTCGGTTCTACATTTCAATGTAAACCGTTATTTCACTTCCAATATCTTTATTGAGTTAAGCGTGTATTGTAGCACATCTACAACTATGTAAGGCAATTCAATGGTTTCTTCCTTAGTGAAAGCATTTCACTATGAGGCGAGCCGAACATCGGTCTCAGGACTATGTGATGACCCATTTTCGAGTATAGAATACTCCATCTCTCGATGTAATCCGAGACACCATAAAATATTTTGGATAAACTTACCGGAGTGTTTGAATAGTTATCGCAGACAAGAAGTCACTACTCGGAAGCTCCTACTAGCTTGTATCTTTCATCGGACTCGAAGGTCGTCATGAACAAGCTATGTTACTTCTTTATAACCATTATCCTTTCCCGATTGAAAGGAAACTTAGTCATTGAACCTTTGAGACAATATAACCGTGATCGAGAAAGGAATCACCCTGAGCCGTCTTGTGTCTTGTCTTTTAGGGACTATGCACTAACTATGGAATATGAAGAAGCGTTTATCTAAATATAGAAACCAATTGCTTTTAATAGTTCTTAAGATGGTACATATAATGTATTTCAAAGATTTCTTAGTGGTTTTGACTTTATCAAACAAAAGTCCGAGTCTTAGATTCGCACTACAAATGGTATATTCACTTTCTATAAGACAAACAAATTATCGAATAAAAGGTAAATCCATTCGCTCCAATGAATCTTAAGCAGAAAAATAAATCTTCTCATGATATCCAAGGATTGAATCGAGATTCATTTCCTCATATCACTCCCACTATTTTGCTAAAATTACACGCCCGTTGTCTATTAATCGTTAATGCACAACTATCTCGTTCTTCCAAAGAACATAGCCTAAGAGAAAATCACCAAGGATTCATAGGTTGGTGATCCAAATCACTATCCTTATCCTATGACTTTCGGTTTGTTAATTTTCGTTTTTAGCCTTAAAATCAACTCGATTTTAGATGACTAACACTTTTAGACATATTCTCCCATTCTTGACTTTCCGTGAATGGAAAGCTTGAGTCTTGAGCCGTTCGTTTGAGTAGACACTACTCTTGAACCGTGGGATGTCTATTTCGATTGTTACTTGTTAGGACTTCTCGGATTTTCTATCATACCGGAAAAACAACAAATCATAACATTAAAGCTCCCACTAGTTTATCGGTTCCAAATACCGCCTAACCAAAGAATGCTCTATTTTATGATTTTCCAATTTTTCAATTTGAAAATCTCTCGTAAACACTTACACAGTTCTAATGTTTCGGAGAAAAACAACAAATCATAGAACTCCCACTAGTTCATCGATTCCAAATATCGCCCAACTAGCGACATTTCATGACTTTCCGGTTTTTCAATTAGAACGTTACGTGTGTAGTCAATTACACTTTTCTAATGTTCTAGAAAAACAATAAATCATAAAGCTCCCACTAGTTCATCAATTCCAAATATCGTCCAACTAGTAACACTTCATGATTTTCCGATTTTTCAATTAGAAAATTTACTCGTGTAATTACTACACACTTAAAATTCACTCAAGAATTTCAAAGTCCGAAATCACCTTTGATCAAACTAAGTTTGTCTCCGTTTAACACAATGACACTAGTGACATACCCATATGTCACTCTTGGTTTTTAAAAGGCTTAAGAGAAAATATCTCTTTCGAAAAATAATTGCATTATCGATTAACTAGTTCAACGTCCTAGTTACTTTCCACTTTTTAAAGAAGTCAATACTAGTCAATTATAAATTTTTAAGCAATTTAGTAAGGGATATAATGCTGTAAATAAAATGACATATATTAATTCAAGTTTAACACTACTATATTATTTTATTTTAGGAATTGTAAACTAAAAGTAAGTCTACTCTACCATTCCAAGGTTTTAACCTTGCATCTCAGTGCCGCCGTAGGGTAGGTCAAAGAGATCAACGGTTAAATCAATGAATAACTTGTGAGAATCAGACATCCCACGAGAATCGAACATCCCTTTATTCATTGACTACCTTCCTTTTTTAGCCTAGGTATTTATCAAAAAATACCCTTGATGAGTGTGACCTACTATATCAGATCTCTTAGGTACGCCCCGAGTGTGCCGTCGTAGGATAGGTCAGTGACCCGACGAGTACCTGTAAATCCTATCCTTTCGGAGACCAAGCCATGAATGTTGATAGGGGTGAACACCATCCGTAGGGGACGAAATCAAAGCGCCGCGAGGCGCCACCCTTCTCTCACTTACTTGCATCTATAGTAGAGGCCGTGGGGTTGGCTGTCGCCGCCCCGCTCCCACTCAATATTTTGGAAGTGGTGGTGGGTTAACTAACCACGTCTTTTGATGTTAACATAAAAGCACATCAAATCAAGGATTCGAATGGTGTCGGTAACGAGGCAAGCCTACCCTTCCTATTCGTTGGAACATATATGTGACAATCGGACTAAATCGGGTCAAGAGAGCCCTATTGAGATTAGAAGGAATCACCCTCCGCTCTCGGTTTGGCTTAGTCTTGCCGGACCCCGTGCATACATCACACTAGGAGGGTTAAGTCGTTTGAGCGAAGCTCGATTGACCACCCAACCTAAAGGCGAACGCTTTTATCCAAGATTTATTGTTCTTTTACCATCATTCAATCTCGTAGACACTACGAATCGAAAAACGTGATCTCGTTTGAGCTTTAAGGCGGTTCACCGAGAACACACACCGAAAGGCTAACGATTTCATAACCCGTCCTCGGATCTTTAATTAGTTACTAAATTAATTAATTACCACGTATTAATTAAATTTCAACTAATTACGCGAGTTTGTATACATGCCTATTTTAATTGCCAAAATTAAAATTCTACATGTATGCATGGAGTGGATTTATGATATGATGCATGTCATGGCAATTCGATTTTATGTCATTTTATGATCAAACACATAAAAATAAAATTGCGGAAAATTTAAACACCGAGATGGATCGTTTGGCACCCCGTAACTAATCTATTAGAAAATAAAAAAAAAACCAAAACCCTAACTAGGGTTTACTACTTTCTAACAAAAACTGCAGCTGTTCGAACTCTTCGATGATCGGAAACCAAACGAACTCGGATCGGGACGAAACTTTCCAGATCTTTTCTTCACTTCTCGAACTCCAATATGGACGGTTGGATCGGAGCTTTGACTTGTCAATTTTCTCCAGTTAACCGCCCAACTTGCTGCTGAATCTAACTTTGACTGCACCGCATCAAGGACTTCCTAAGGCAGATCGGGAATCGAGATGAATCCCGATCGACCTGAAATTTTTATGGTACCTCCAAACCTCCAAGTTGATCAATCTGAACGGTCGGATTTTCGTTTCAACGGTCCAAACTCTCCCAGAAAATCGAGGAAGTCACAGGTAGTGTATCTGTGAATCCTGCGTTTTTCTGTTACAGCAGCCTCTTCGCAGCATCAAACGGATATCGAAACGGACCCTGATCGACGCCAAAATTTGTGGAGTTGATCATCTTCTTCTAATCTTGATTCTGACCGGAGGGATCTTCGTTTCAACGGTTCGATCAACGGGAAAAGCAAAAATACTAAACAGCTACAAACTAGATCTATTTGCTGGAAATTAAACTTGCAATAAAGATAAATTACATAATTTTTCTATACTCATCGTATGAACGAATTTTCATCATTCATATGAGTGTACAATAGATCTAACGGGAAACAATGCCAACACCAATCCATCTCTTCAACCACAACAATCGCAAGCATTCATCATAAAATTTTGAAAATAATAAAATTAAAAACGAAAATAATGCAATCTACACACGATATTCCACTCTTAGATCTAATATTTTATACGAATAAATATAGATCCCCTGGCGATCGATACCATCTGTTAGGAAAATATCATCGCAACGCAAGCGATTTATGGATCTAGATCTATATAATACACGTAATAAAACATTGAATCTACATCTACAAGGGGTTGTAGAACATACCTCTTGGATCTCTAAATCCAAGTTGAAGAACCGCAAAGGAAAGATTGCAAGAAGATGTGAAGAGCACCACGATCTTCCGTGACGTGTGATCCAAGCAATTCAGGTGGAAGGAATTCTCGACTTCGAACCCTCCGATATGCTATCCAGGAAAATCTCCAAGATTTTCCCTTAAACCCTTGGCCGAAATTATCACTTCTTCTCTCAAAGAGGAGAAGTCGAAATTTATTGTGTGTTTAGACTTGGGATAACTCTCTTTATATGAGAGTAATCCTTGTCCTCCAAGGATTTTATAATTAATACAAAATCAATTATAATAATCCTATTAAATAAAGATAATCTCAAAATATTCTAGAACAAATCAAGAATATTTTTATCTTTATTTCTTACCATAAATATTTATCCAATAAATATTTTTACGCACATGTCTTTTTTAACACACAAGAAAACTAATTCCTTGTTAAAAAAACAATCACATGGGGCGAAATTTGTATATATTGACCTAGTCAATATTAATTTTTGCCATTACACAATAATTCAAGCAAGATTATGGAAAATGTCTTTTCCACATATTTAATTATTTAGCCCAACTAATTTAATAGTCCACTAAACAATTAATTCACATATCGTTTTAATAAAGTCCAACATGAACTAAATTAATATTATTAGGATTCGATGTCCGAGAATATCTATGCTTATATTAGGAGGCACGTCGGGGACCATGGACAAATAATCAGTGGCTCGATAAATCAAATAAATAATTATCGATGAATGAATAATTATATTCGATAAATCAATCACAGGAATATGCCACCATAATCCCGTGATCGCACTCCTCCGATTATAAGATTATATTTATCTCCTCACGAAAGTAATAAGCGCCCACCGATATAATCATTTCATATGGATTAATCCTCCATAGATCATTCATTCTAGATCGGGAAGTTACCGTTAACCCTTTTCGAACATCTTGTCCTTACTTACCGTTAACCCCTAGTGATCAATAATTCAAATAACTCACTTTGGTAGCTAATCGATTGTAATATGAATCCCATGGATCGATCAATGTCTCAGGATTAACTCATAAAGGAATCGTCTATCTACTTCCATAAATGGAAGGAATGGATTCCGTATTCGTGATAACACGGACTACTCACTCAATCCAAAGATACAATGCCAAGATGGGGTAATTGAGATCGCAGACTCGGTGTAATCCTTAACCGTCAAGTCAAACCTCATAATCGATTCAGCAAATGATCGTGATCACCTCGGATTAAGATATATCCATAATATGATCATCTAATGATTCGATAAGACTTCTCAATTACGAATTATATTGAGAACTCGGATCAAATCGGTCCAAATTTCTATATGATATATCTATCATATATAAATGCCCCATTAGGTTCCTTAACCGAAAGTCCGGATAAGACGATCACACCTATCGTGTTATGGGCGCATTAATAGTGCGTTAAAGGGGAGACCCGATACTCTCGATTAACTTTACTACGGACTAATTGTATTTTAAGTACATCTTCACTAACTCAATCCTCGTGTATGTCTCATACACCGAGTTAAATGATTACATAAACGATATACTCAGGGTTTTTTCTGTAGTGTAAATACTATTGTCACATCGGTGATTATGAGAATAATAAATATGAATAATAATATCATTTCATTTATTAAATAAAACAATTACAAAAATTGTCTTTCGGGCATCACACCTAACAATCTCCCACTTGCACGAAAGCTTGTGATTAATTGTTTTAGAGCACACCCTATTATTTAAAACTACAGCAAACTACATCTTCATGGACTATGAACATATGGCATCATCCTTCACCTTATCTTTAGGACTAACGTCCTAACATAGATAGATCTTGAGAACACCGGCTAGCAGTATCTCCTGTCGCGATCTATGCTAAACTCTTCTAGCATCACATCTATATAGGTAAACTATAAACTAACAGCAGTTAAATCTATCACTATAGATTCTTATTTCTAAAATAAGAACTGCTAATCCAAGTGCTTTCGTAAAGACCTTGAACTACCAAACATTGATTGACTGTGACATGAGGTGATAATTCCCGAGAGAGATATCTAATTCCTTACTCAAAAATCATAACACACTCTCACTATCCCTCTTGCACATTGGGCA
Source organism: Gentiana macrophylla (assembly GCA_026214975.1). Lineage (NCBI taxonomy): Eukaryota > Viridiplantae > Streptophyta > Magnoliopsida > Gentianales > Gentianaceae > Gentiana > Gentiana macrophylla. The sequence continues at coordinate 955,130 of JAOBSW010000444.1, forward strand.
TATCCCTTCTTTTGACTAAATCAAACTCCTTTGATTATCAAACAAAGAGATTGTCTAGAGAAACTTGTTTGAGTCCATAAATGGATCTCGTGGGCTCACATATCATGTTATCGTCTATGAACATCGAGTTGTTTGCCCAACGTCTTTAACACTATCATATAGCCATGATATGAAGTTATAACAAGCATAGTCTGAATAGAATCTGGCTCGGTGGCAAAGATGAAGATAATTACAAGGTTTACACCCGTGCACTCCTTGGCCGTCATCACTATAGCCTTATGGTAATCATATTACCATCCATGTTAGCCTTTCAGGGACATTCCTTTCAGGTAAGACAGACTAGGTTCACGACCTGGTTGTCACTGATGGAATCTAATTCAGATATTATGGCTCTTGACCATTTCTCTCAATCTTGCCCCTCAAACATTCCTTCATAAGCCGTGAGATATTCATTCTTCAAGATGAACACATCAACAGCCTTTTCAGGCCACAGACTTATAGAACATTTGTGTGCACTGAGCAGTGTTGTACACCTCATCACTATGTGGCGTCTGCACATGTTCCTATGGTTGAATCTCTCCTTGTGGCTCTCATACTCTTTTGAGATCTCATTTACTCCCACTATCTCTTTTGGAAGAAATACCTTCTTTAGAAGATAGCATGTTTGGAGACAAACATTTTGTTCTGCGGGAAAGTAGACAATATCTAGCGTGCTTGCCAAGACATTCCACAAAGTTGCATATGTCGTACTAGGGTCCAAGCCTTTCTGACTTTGCCTGTGACAACTTCAAATCATCGGTTAAGATAGATTCGACATTATCCCCTTTCATATCTAATATGGAATTTATTCAACCTTATTCTTTGGAACCCGGTTAAGTATGTGTTTTGACTAGAGGCATTGCCCCAAAATGGGTAAGGGATTCTTTGCATGGCTTACGTCACTTTATCGTATAAAGTGTCGCTTACATTTCGGAACCGCAATCCGATTGCGCATCTCAAAATGATATCCTTTTAGGGAGAATCTGATTCCTTTTCAGACGACCTCTAAAACACCCTCCAGTTATTAATTGCTTCAATCCAATTGAAGATTAAGTCCTAAGTTTCATTTATCTCATATTCGTACTAGCTCGAACTTTTCGGGCTTTCAGAATTGTCGTACTTCAATAAGTACATTCAACTATTTCTAAAATAGTCCAAGAGAGATAAACAATTATTGATGGTATAAATTATCACAAGCCAACAAACATCAATATGTTTAGGCTCTAGTCAATTTTCTAGATTTTATAAACATTTTCATAAAAGGTATTTTAGTCCTCTTTGGATAAGATACGTATAACCCACATGATTCATAATCATATGGTGCAGCATCATCAGAATGACGTTTGATTACACGCTTCCTTCCATGTAGAGCGTGTTCAGAACAACCACAAATATCAAAGATAATGACCATACAAATATTTAGTTGAGATTTTTCACCTATATCAACTATATAGTGACATCAATCTAGTATGTTAAATTCATTGATCGTTTCAACCTTATCGAATAACATTTATTCCTTACAATTGAATTTGTCCATTAAATCCTAACGTATAGCTGAAAATAAGTTCTTAACAAGAACCGGAACATAATAACATTTATTTAGTTCCCTTATCAGTTTACTAGATTCAGAATATGGTAAGTGTTACAATGTTTGCTTCACCTTCCAAATATTATTTAATCTTTCTAATTTAATCACACTCGTAGGATATCATATATCCGAGAGTTGACTTGAGTTCAGATAGATTTATCTCAACATGCTTGCCTGAAATAGAGACTTCAATAAGTTCTCTTATTTAAGCACATGCCCTAACTTTACTTTTTAATCCTTCAAGCTCTTGTAAATTTTTCTTAATTTAGTCTTCAGAAGACTTAAGAAAAATCACAAGAATTGTATCTTCAATTTTCTTTCATAAAGAAAATCCAACGTTTGTTAAATAGTCTATTTAACCTTTTGAATCATATTCAAAACATGAACTATATAATTTACTTTCAAGCAATGTTTAAAAAATTAAATCGATACTTAAATCTTACAATTTTTAAAACAACCTTTCCAAAATTCGACGTGGTCACCCTAATCCAATCCATCTAATGTTTGAAACATCATCGTATGACAGAGTGACCTAATGGATATCGTTATGTCCAATATGTGAGCTTCCGTTAATAATTAAAGTCTTAGAGGACTCCGTCATATGTGTAGCCTCCTTGTCTTTGACTACTATAACGTACTAGCCCGTTTCATTGCTTATTTTAAAGGGATTAAAATTACTTAACCTTATTTGATAACGTTTCTCAAAAGGTAACAGTCATTAATTTGGTTTTAACTATCGAGAATAAAAACATAGAAATAAAGTTTGCTACAACATAAAATAAAGATAAAAGAGTGTTGTTGTTTATACATGTAAAATCAAATATGGTCTTTGGAATTATGATTTTGCTCCCACTAGTCAACTACTCTCAATTGACTTTCAAGAATTTTCCAAGATTCTTTACTGGCTGGAATCCTATCTAGTTGACTCGATCCCCGACGTGGGCCGATCAACCGGGTCAATTTCGACGGGTAGGTACTTCTTACCAATCGCGTCCAACGTGACTTTCATTAGTTTGACTAGTCAACTCTTTGACAATTCACATCGTCTACATGTGATAGTCAACCTCATGTCTCTAAAATCGCATTTGTTCGACGTGGGCCAATCACCGCAAGATTCTTAGTCGAGTCGTAACCCAAGTATTCATGAGATCTTATAACGATCATATCTCGATAATGACGATATACCCGAGGTATGTCAACTCCCTACGTGGGCCGATCAGTTGGATCCGAACAAAGGCTCTTCTTCGTCACTATAATATATCGGGAGACATATTATAACTCGATTTTTGTCGTGGGAGTAATTTTAAATTAATTCACTTAATTAATTTTTATTTAATTATCGTCTCATCTATTACGTGCATATTACTAAAATATCATATAAAGTAGAACATACACAACATTCCGTGCACAATATAACCGGTATGATCATGGACATTTTCTAAGTGCGGTTTGAATACAAACCGACGAAACCGCGGGCCACAACTAAGGGTATCCGCAACCACCATTGGATCTTTGACATGCGCCATCTCCACGGATCTTTATCGCTTTCTTTTGGTCTTCATCCTTGTCTTCAATTTATTTTTACATAAAAATCTATCTAATAAATTTTACACCCGCCGCATTACACTGGGAGCTAATGGGAATGAGATAATGAAAAATAAAACTATGTCATGTATTCTTCATAACGGCCTCAAGACAACAATAAAAACCAACAGAACATAAAGCATTCACATCTATCCTATTTGGGTGAAAGTCAGCGATCAATCTAAAGTCATATAATCATATTATATCTACTATCTAATCCATACAATCAATATCTTATGAAAAGATAAAATTTAAATTTTAACTACTTGCGTCTTATAAGATTCAATCAATTAATTAATTAACATTTAATTAATTAATAGCTTTAATCGAAATAATATTAACCATTAATAATAAATCGATTTTAATTTTAATTTTAATTTTCTAATTTAAAATATTTAAAATAAAATTAAAATCAAGTGAGTCTCTTTGTTTTTTTTTATTCTTAATCAAAAGGATGCCTTTGGTTTGGTCGAAACCAAATTTAAAGGCATTCAGGTCTTTTCCAAAATCAAATATTTTTGGATAGCGCTTAGTTTCATAGCTTTCTACAATCAAATATTTTAGAAAAGCTGCAAGCCTATTCCAAAAATTTGAATGGCCTAGATTTGGTTCATACCCAAAACTTATTTCTTCCCAACAAATTGGGTGATGCCACATGGCTTCCCAAATGACCAAACTATTTGAGCCATTGGTTAGTCACATGACATTAACTAAACAAAAGAAAAATTACCAACCATGGACCATATTGAAAAAATAAAGATGCACAAAACAAAACAAGAAAGGGGGGATAAGTGGTGCCGGCGGCCGCGGCGACCGGAGGGCCGCCGGGCCGAATGGCGGTGGTGTTGCCGCCGCCTCCACCTCTCCTCCTTTTTTCTTTTCGTGTATCTATTACTGAGATCAATATCATACATGTTTTAATCTATTTGATCTAATTTACTACGCTGAATAAAAGATGCTTATTGCTTAAGCTCAAAACCGCTCGATACCATTGTAAGGAAATCAATCGAGTAAAGAACGGAATTTAAAAATAGATTTCCCGATCCAGGATCGTTTCGTTTAAACAATAAACATATAAGAGAAGAGACGGTAAAACTACCTTGGTTGATCTAAAAGATCGACGCTTTGACCGTCCGGTAGGAATGGATGTCGCGTTAGCCGCCCAAGCGTCCGGCCTCTACCAATAATCCACACGAGCACCTCGCCGTAATCCCGTGAAGGATTGCTACTAGAAAAACTCAATTTGCTAGGTCAATATTTTTCTCTCTATAATCTCTCTAAGAAGCTCTCTTACTTTTCACAAGAACAATTAGCTATTGGAATTATGGTGTATAAAAGAGCTAGCCAACCCCTTGCTTTTATAAGAGAAGTGGTGCCCCTATTCATCTCCCCAACCTGATTGGGATTAGCTTCAGTAGATTGATGAGAGAGAAAACATTTTCCATAAAATTAGGAAAATTCATTAGATTGATTTATCTCCTTTTATTTAACATCTTCTATTAAATATTTCCAAAATATTTATCTTATTACCATAAATCTATTTTCCAAAATCAATTAATATCCAATATTAATATTATGGTAATCTTATTAATTAAATTGCACAATCCAAGTGTATCTTATACACTAGTGAATGGCGCCACCTTTAGCCATAAATTGGCTTTAGAATATTCTTTAATTAATAATATATACTATGATTAATTTGCAAAATACATGTATATCATATATATACATATTTCAAATATATATGTATCAATATACATATTTAATTAATCAATATAATTAATATCATGTATTATATTTATTCATAATAAATAAATACCACCATAATAATTTACTACTATAACCTTTATAGCATGAGACAAATTCTTTCCTTATTTGGTCATCAACTATAACCGCATTTTAATCCGACTTGATGTTCATATGTGTGTGTGGCCCCGATAGGCTTCCGAATATGTTGGCCTTTGTATATGAGGTGCAATTGCGAAAATGCCCCTTCACCTTTAACGAATGGATAGCATCTAGAAACACATCCATGACCCCAATCATCGGAAGAGTCAACACGCAATGACTACTTCATTTCATGTGCTCGGTTAGCGTGTAAATAGAATCATATCACTATAATAATATCCATACGGTCGTGACGTCGAAAGTGTCAAGCATTGACGGTCAGATCTTATAATCTGGATATCATGCTCTCTTGAAGTAACTCATTTACTTCCACTTTGCAAAGATTCACGAGAGTAAGATATTCCTTATAAGTTAAGGCCCTTTCGGATATTCACCCCTATTCATGTGGCACGCGATTCCCTGCACGACCTAACATGAATACTCCGTGATGCTTCAAAGATCATACCCGATCACTACCGCATGATCGCCCCATGACTAAGTGGAAACCTCAACAGTCTCAAAGCATGACAATCCACACCGTGATGCCATGCAGACTCCGGTCCTAAGGATAATTACACAACCGTCACATAGTGTGACACTTGACGTGTATGTGGGTCAGTTTAACGTACGCATTCTCTAATACACATCCACGTATAGTCCAAGTGTCTCTACACTTTGATAGACGAGATCTATCCCTACCCTTAAAGACAGAAGACATCTAATACGTGCTAGTCTGTTCGTACTATCAATGCCATGTTTAGTAGTACATCAGCCTAAAGACATTTAAGTATCAAACTTATTAAAGTGATTAGAGATCTCATCAACCATAATCGCTCTATCATGGTTTCTCTATCATAGTTTAATACTAAGGACGTTATCACATAACAATTCATAATTGGTTTTTAAAAGAACAAATATATGACAACAAAAAAAGCCATTTATTATATATGTATATTCATAAAGAAATAGTAGAAATGATCCGACCCGATCGGATCCGGTCCAACTCTGATTGGGTTTAGGACACTATTGCAACACTTTTCTCGTGGAGTCCTCGATTCCAGGCCTAAGCGGTTTGGGATTGGAGGGAGGGTTGGTGGTGATGTCCACTTGTTGGTGCTAGTTCGGGGACGTTCACCACTACCTTGTGTCGTCTTCGTAATCAATCGAGATGCTTAGCAATCCTTTGCCGCATGACCTCAGGAGCCGCTCATCGAGTCGATGAGTTTTGCTCATGCAAGCACGGTGGGACAATGGCGAGACGAGGATTTCAGAGATGTGTCTAACCAGGCGGCTCCACCCACAAGCTTGTGGGTGCGGCCGATTTCTAAAATAAATTTTTTTTTTAACAACGGTGGATTTTTTTAATAAACGATATCTATGCCAGAATCGACTTTTATTTTTATACATTGACTTCTATTTTTATCTCATACTCTATAATTACATGTATGAGGTAAATATACAAATATATGTGTGATACGGGAAAAAATTGATAAATTTCCGACCCCCTTGTCAAAATGCCTGCAGCCGCCCCTGTGTCTAACCCCGGTTCTGATGATGTTGTTTAGCCTATGTCTTTGTCATTTCACTAGAAAAACTTTCAATCTTTTGTCTGGCGGCCGTATGTGGCCTTGACTATTTTATTATTACTAGTTGTTGTATTTTAAACTATTTTCATTTTCTTGTTGCCATTGTGTCACTTTGTAGTATATGTTTTGTTATTTGCTGGGATGCTTCTCTTTTGGATCTATGCTCGCTTCCCCTTTTGACATGATGTTTCACATAGCTTAGTCTCTGATTTCTGAATGATTTTGTTTGGCTCCTGCTGTTTACCTCACGGCTTGCACTGCGGCTTTCCCGGCGTGCACCGTGAGTCTCTCTGCCTCACACGTTTTACTCACAGCTCGAGCCGTGTACATCACGGTGTGCACCGTGCAACATGCTTTGTTTTTCCCTAATGCCTATCTTAAAGGAATCTAGTGGCAGCTTTTCGAGTCCCGGCTCGCACCGTGACACTCACGGCGTAGGCTGTGCCTCCTAATGCAGGCACATCTGATTTGACAATTGTTTTACAACCTTTTACCCGCTCTTATATATATATTTTCTCCTCATTTTTCTTACACCCTCACCCCGAAATTCTCATTTACCCCTCCACTCTAATTTTTCTTTCTCCACCATGTCATCCAACTCTTTCTCTCACACTCCTTCCCCCCCAGACTCCCCTTATGCTTTGTCTCCCGAGACGAACTCTCCTCGTGGTCCGCAGTCCATTCTCGATTATGGTTCCAAGTTAGCTCGTATTCGCTACCTTAATTGCTTTTTCCACTCACCTATCCAGTTCGAGAAGGGGTTAAACACGAGCAAACTTGTCAATTTCTCCAAAGTTTGTGTTACTTGGGGTGGATGGTCTCGTTTTGTTTGCGCTCCCCAAGGTCGTGTGAACATCACCATGGTGCGTGAATTTTACTCCGTCCTTTCTGAGGCTTTCTCTGTGCAAGACACCACCTTTGTCTCCATGCATGGTGTTCCAGTGCCTTTCCACGCTGGAGTCATCAATTCAGTTTTCTCGATTTCGCAAGAGTCAGCACCACCACACGTCCATTTCGAAGCGCAATGGAACCTTGACGGCAGTAGCAGCTTTCTCTACTACCTTTCTGAGGCTACCCGCACCCTTATCCGGAGCGACCGTGGACCTGCCAGTGATATCACTGCCGCGGATCTGGACCGCGATGCTCATGCATGGAAACACTTCATTAATTCACTTGTCTTGCCTTCTTCGCACTTTTTCGAGATCTCTGACGACGAGCTACTTCTTCTGTACGACCTTAGGGTGGGGGCCATCATTGATTGGGGTATCCTCATTCATCGGGCTACGATTCAGATTGCCAACTCCCAGCGTGATCCTCGTCAGCCACTTTCTTTTGCTTGGTTAATCTCTCATCTTTGCACCCATGTGGCTGAAGTGCCCTCTATGCCTTCTGATGAGCTGTTCCTGAGCCATGCGCCTCACTCCGGGTTGCTACCGTGTGATCCACCCGGTGGTTCTTCTACCCCTCCGCTGTCTAGTTCCGATGAAGAGTGATTCTCCCGTTTGAGATTGAATGTTGGTTGGTTGTGTTCATTTTCTAATCCAGTTTTTAATCTAGTTGGTTTGTAATAAAAGTGCACCTAAAACTTTTCCCTTCCGTTTTTTGTTTCCTCTAGTGGTGTAATTTGTTCATTTACTATTTTGTTGTATGCATGTTTCGTGGTCATCCTATGTATGCTAGTTGATTCCATTTTGATTTGCATTACTCCCAGTTCTTCCCTGTCTTTTTCTTTTACTTTGTCTTTGTTGTCCCTGCATGCATGCATTCGCATTTTACACATTTCATCCACACACACGGGCGTGCACCGTGGAATTCAGTGCGCTTGTGAGCTGCCACTATTTTTGCATTCATCACACACGGCGTGCACCGTGGAACTCCAGGTGTGCACCGTGTTCACTACTATTCACTTTATTTTGTCACACTTTTGCTCTATTTGATCCCCTTCGTTTACCCTCCTACTTCTTCTTTTCTCCTCACTATCCATTGAGAACAATGCAAGTTAGTAAGTGGGGAGTGGAAACGTAGTAAGGTCAACATAGGATAAGCTCACTACATACTTAAGAAACACTTAACTTTAGTAGAATTCGAACAACCAAGTTTGAAAAAATCACTTTTGATACAAGTTAAGATGTGTAGTTAAGAGAATAGATGTCTCAACAAAGTGAGTAACTTTGATGATTTATAAATGAATTTTAACGTGAATCTATGACTGTAGTGTGAACTCCTTATGTACGTATAGTCCGATCTTTTATTAACATGCAACTTTTTATGTAATGATGCAAGCATACTATTATGTGTAACTAGAACTTAAAATTCGATATCCTTTTGAGACAAAACAAATAGGTGTTTGGAATCGGAGTAGGGATGATGATTTTTGGCATAACCTTGACTCGACCATAGCCAAATGGCCTCCCGAACATAAATCCCTTTCTGTCCCCATCTCAGCCTTGATAGAGTGGTGAAACCCCACTCAAACTAGCCATTAGCTTATTATATCCGACCCGTAGCCAATTCTGGTCTATATTCCCTTGGAATCCCACAAGCTAGCAAGCTTCTATGGACAGTGTTGTAGAGATGACATCAGAGGAGGGAGTTGGATAAATTTGTTTGGCACAAGTTGAGATGGTATCTTGTTAAGTTCGGAATCCATTAGTATTTGTTTCTAAAGTTTCCATTTCCATTTTCAATATATATATATATATATCTATTATGTACATATGAATCAAGGAAAAATTAGTAGAGTTGTTGAGAAGAATTCAATAAATGGAGAGCCAATAAAAGGTTGTTATTAAAAATGAATCTACCAAGTCAAGTAACAAAAAGCTCGAGGGAAGATACATTGATCGGAAGCGGTGTTTCTTAATTCTCATCTCGCTGATTTTCGAAGAGAGGAAGATATATCAATTCGACATATTAGGAGGTGAAGGTGTAGAGGCTTGCTATCTTGTTATTTCTCTTGAGTATCCTTTCTATCCCTTCGCTTAGCCAAATACCCGAGCCTAAACGTTACAAGCCACTTTGTCAACTACCCGACCTATCTCTTTGATTTTGAATACCTAAATTAGTGGAGATTGGTGTCGTTCTTAAGTTCATAGTTACACCGTTGAGTCTTGCATGCGTGATTTCATAATGGATTGCTTGATAACAAATTTGAGGAGTATTCACAAGTACACTCCACTACCTTCTTAGATCACGGCTAACATACATTTATAAATCGATTAGTTGCATAATCTAGTTAAACGTCCAATTCTCGATATCGCACTATCTTACTTGTAGCTTTAGTTATTTTGTCGCTTGTTTGCTCGAGGTCGAGCAAAAACTAAGTGGGAGTGGTTGATGTATGTCAACCGGATGATGGAATTCCATGATATTTTACTCCCATTTCTTTAGTATTTAGTGATGTTTTGTATCAATTAGAGCAAATTTCGTGATGAATCAAACCACTTTTGTTTTGTGTAAGCGCGACCAATATTCAAGCATTTTTACACTCTTTAGAGCGTATTTGTCATATCCTGTTATCAGAATTACGCATGGTATGTTTGTGTTTGTGTTTTGTAGTAATTATGGAGGCGTGGAATACGAACATTGCGGATTAATCGAATCTCATGTCATAGATGGAGCAAGCAAGAACGATTGGAGGACAAAACCTTACTTTTATGATGGTGGCAATTCAAATCTGAAGATACGGTGCAAGCCGTGAAGACATTGGTGAAAACATAGTGTATCACGGCTCAAGCCGAGACTACCACGGCGTGAGCCGAGACTACTCACGGTGTAGGCCGGGAAATCATTTCTGAGACAGTTGATGCATTTAATGCTGAAGTCAAATCCCAACCACTTTGTCAGAGCTGGCGCACACCGTGGAAAGCAGAGACTCTCACGGCACGAGCCATAATGAAAAACTCAGCAAATAAATTATGCTTTTGAACTCATTTTCGAGGGATATCATAAAAATAGCCAAGAAAAACAGATATACATCTTCTCTCTCTCAAGCTTGAAGGCACATAAACCCTCAAGGCTCTTCTAGCCAAAATCCCTTTTATTTAGCATTTAATTCCATTGTAAACTTTAAGAATTCTTATTTTGACGTTTAGAGTACTTTGGTGGATGCAAGAATGACTCTTTTGTGTTTGAACTCCATTGAAATCCTTTGAAGGTTGAATGAAAGTTTCCATTTTCAAGTTCATAGCTTGTGATTGGTAAATTCTTAGCTTTTACCTTGATTTAATTGCTCTTTTTGCTATGAATGCTAGCTTTGACATGTTGGTATCCATATCTATGAGTGGCTAGTTCCTTACTAGCCAAGGTGATGTAGTTGTGATAGTTAATCTCATATGGTTGCTTGGGAATGATTGTTTATGTTTTATAGTTTCTCTTGTGTTGAAATTCTTCTTACTAGTATTGTTTGCCTTGAGTATGTTTGAGTAATTAACTTACATATGCATTTGCACATCTGGTAGATGCCGAATGGAGACACTAGGTGTGAGAATAGGGTAGGAAGATCGGAAGGTAGAATCGACCTTAACGTAATTCGGTTCTGAAGAGAGTTTGAGAAAGTAAATAATACTTGAGTAAACTTCAACTTAGTTTATTCATCAAATGAAAGAGGTATAAATAGCTACAATCGATGGGAGATACTAGCTAGCTTGGGCGGCCACTAGATATGGGCGGCAAGCTTTTACTCTAAAAAGTAAAAGTATGTCTATGACATAAAGTAACTAGAGTTTGACATATTAATTGTTTATATGTACCACAATTAATATGTCCTTTACAAATAAAGTGTACAAATAAAGTATACACGAAATAAATAAATATTACATACTATTTTATATGTAATATTTCCACACACCCCTCAAATTGGGCTGTATATGTTTATACAGCCAAGTTTGCTACTAAGGCTGCTGAACATAAGTGGTGGAATGGTCTTGGTGAGAATGTCGAGATTCAGTCTCATTGAGGAACATCTTTGGAGTTGAATAATCTTGGCATCAATCTTCTCCTTTTAGGAAGTGTCTCATCAATGTCCACATGTTTGGTTTTATCATGATGGGTGGATCCTCGCCATGCATAATGCCGAGTTATTGTCACAAAGCAGAGTGTGATAGGGTCTTTGAATAATTTCTTTGAAGTTCGATCCAGACCCTTTTTATCCATGAGCTTCACAAATACCCAAAACAAGTGCCTGAGTTCAGCCTTCAAGATCGCTACTGAGACAGTAGGTTGTTTCTTGCTTCTCAGAGGTGACAAGATTTCAACAAGAATTAACTAGATAGTAGACCTTCGTCTACATGTGACGGCCAATGATCAATCAACATCATGTAAACCGTGATAGATCTCTCACAGACTTGGTGAAGTGTAAGCCTTGGCCAGAGTGGATTTTAAGTACCTCAAGTATCTCCTGCTCACAAACATCCCAATGTTGCTCGGTAGGGCAATGCATGAAGCCAGCTCACCAGGATCGACTCCATATGCAATATCGGGTCTTGTATGGGACGAGATAAATGAGTTTCCCTACAAGTCTCTCGATATTGATCCTTCTCGACAAACAATGTCACCATGCATCGGCAGAGGTATTCTTGGGTCTACTTGGGGATACAACAAGTTTGCATCCCAAAGATACCGATTTCCTTCAAAGAGTCCAAAGACATATTTCCTTTGAGAGATAGAGATACCACGGTTGTTTCTTGCAATTTCCATACCAAGGAAGTATTTAAGATAGCCCAAATCCTTGACTTGAAAGACCTTTGCCGAGTAGAGTCTTCAAATTTCGGATCTCAGAGAGTCATCACCAATGAGGATGATATCATCCACATACACAATAAGGATAGATCTTTTACGGCAAGTGGTCTTGATAAACATGGTGTGGTCCGAGTTGCATTGATGATATCCAGGAGCTTTAACCACGAGAGTGAGTTTCCCAAACCAGGCTCTTGGGGATTGCTTTAGGCCATATAGAGATTTCCTCAATTTGCAAACCTTTCCTTGAGTGTTAGGATTGGTAAAACCGGGAGGTACATTCATGTAAACTTCCTCGAGAAGGTCACCATTGAGGAAGGCATTTTTGATATCCAATTGGTGAAGAGGCCGATCAAGTTGGATGCAAAGAGATATCGATGATTCGACAGGTGTTCGGCTTTTGCCACTGGTGCAAAAGTTTCTTTGTAGTCAATGCCATAAGTTTGAGTGAAACCCCCTTGCAACTAGTCCGGCCTTATACTTTTCAATTGTACCATCAAAGCATTGTATTTGATGGTAAATAACCACTTGTATGATTGTCTTCTTGCCTTTGGGGGAGAGCTGTTAGATCCCAAGTATGATTATCCAGGAGGCGATCATTTCGGCCTTTGACAAACGCTTCCACTTATCATGTTGGAGAGCTTCGAATATTTTTAGGAATAGAGTGAGAGTCCAAGTCTGTGTAAACATGGCAAAGGCAGGAGACAAGCGATCATAAGATAAATAAGTATGAATAGAGTGATCGGTGCAAGATCTCTTTCCCTTCCACGAGAGCAATAGGCCTATCATCAATGTCGCCAGGCAGTCGAGAGTCCGTAGATTCTTTGCCGAGTGTCGGTGAGGCAGGTCGGGTCGAGAGTCTCGGGTTCAGGAGAGGTCTTTGAGGATCGTGAGGTAAATTTCTTGAGAGTCGATAAGTCCGAGGTTCGATCTGCTTGAGAATCGATGAGGTTCTTTGAGGGTTAAGAGTTTGCTGAGGGAAAGGGTTTAGGTCAATTTCAATCAGGTTTCCATCAATAACTGCCTCAGTGGACTTGCCGTAGTAGGGAGTCCTTTCAAAAAAATTGACATCCATAGAATTGTAAAATCTCTTTTCAGAAGGAGAGTAACACTTGTAGCATTTCCTGTCCTTTGCATATCCTAGGAAAATGCACTTGTGAGCTTTGGGATCAAGTTTGCTTCGTGTTGGGCATGGATATAGACAAACACAAAGTACAACCAAAGATTTTGGAGGTAAGCGGGAAATAAGATGGGGCAGGAGTGTGTGGCCGTGGGGTTTTGATAGGAGTTTTGAAGCCTAGCACCTGTTTGGGAAGTCATTGATTAAGTATGTGGAAGTCAATATAGCTTCACCCCACATATATTTTGGAACATTTGTGGTAAACATGATAGACCTAGCCATTTCTAGCGGATGCTGTTTCTTTCTCTCAAAGAACCCCCATTTCTTTGAGGAGTCTCAACACAACTCTTGATATGGACAATTCACTTATTCATCAAGAAATTCACGAGATTAGACTCATAATATTCAAGAGCATTGTCGAGTCTTCAAAATTTTGATCTTAGTGTCAAAGCGAGTGGAGACCATGTTGTAAAACTCTTGAAAGATGGATCCAACTTGATTTATCCTTCATTAAAAATAACCAAGTGATTACGGTGTGGTCATCTATGAAGGTAACAAACCACCTCTTCCTTGTTATGCTTTTTACTCTTGAGGTCCTCGTACATCACTTTGTGAATTAAGGTGAATGGTGTGGATGGTAAGTGAGGTAATTTTGCATACACAGATTTGGTGAGTTTGGCAAATTGACAAATATCACATTGAAGATCATTCAAATTACAACCTTTAAACAATTCGGGATCTATAGACTTTAAATAACTAAAAGCCCAGGATGTCCTAGTCTATAATGCCATAACATGATATTGTCAAGGTTTTGAGTGCAGTGTCGAGGCGCATTCAGTCTTCGATCTTGATCTTTCAAATAGTCGACCACATCTGATCCCCGAGCACGTTTTAGTGAGTCCCAATCAACGCCTTTGAGGAATGATCTGGAAAGTGCTCGATTCTCATTAAAAACAACGATCCGAGTTCAAATCTTTAGTAAGTTCTTGTGACAGATATGAGATTGCAATATAATTTTGGAACAAATAGGACATCCTGTAGGCATATCTTATTAGTAGGTGCACCTTACCAAAACCTTTTGCACTAGAGATAGATCCATCGCCAGATCTTAACATTGTGAATTTGGGGACATGGCTTAAGTTGAGTAATGAGATTTTTATTACAGTCATATGGGATGAGGCCCCAGAATCAACAATCCAGGTTTCATTACTAATAGATGAGTAGAATTTACATCTTGGCATGAGAGGCTATGTCGGTAGAGTGACTACCTCCTTTTGTTGAGTTATGAAGGCTTTGAATGCGACAAGGTGTGCATTCAACTGTTGTCATCTTCTTCCTCACTTATGTATGCCTTACGACTTTCCTTGGCGTGTCTTGAGGTTTTGGAGGAGTTAGGCTTGCCATGTAGTTTCCGGCAAGTGTCCTTGGTGTGATTTGTGCGTTGCGCAGTGGTCACGAAACGACTTCCCGATTTATCGGCGAGGCTTCTGTAAGCCTCAAGTAACCCAGCGAGGGTTCTGGCGATCGGCAGGTGGCACTCTCGGTAGGGTTGTCGGCAGGGGAGTTCAGTAGCATCACTTTCCTCCTGCTTTCCTTATGTTTGACCTCAGCAAACATGTATTTGAGATTTGGGAGAGGTTTAGTAGCCAGAATTCTACCTCTCACATCATCAAGAGTAGGATTCAGTCCAGTGAGGAACTTGAATACTCTCTTCTTTTCTATGATGTCTTTATACAGAGCAAACATCCTTGACATCATTCCAGAGTGAGTTTCCAACATATCTAGGTGTTGCCATGCCTTAGATAGTTGGTTGAAATATTGAGTCACGGACATATCTCCTTGTCTGCGATTTTGAATTTGAGCTTCAAGCTCATAGACCTCGATGTATTGTCTTTCTTGGAGTAAAGATCCCTGGCATTATCCCGGATCTCGCTGCAGTATCATACATCATAAAGTTATCACTAATCTCTTTTGTCATTGATCTTATGAGAATGGTCATGACTTGATTATTAGTAGTATCCCATGCTTCAAATCTGGATCATCTTGGCGAGGCGGAGTTTAGAGCCAGACAGGTATCCCATCTTACCTTGCCCAGAGATGTACATTTTCATAGACCTTGACCACAGCAAGTAGTTGTTGCCATCAAGTCTATGATTAGTGTAAGATGAAGAAAGTCGGTGACCCGATCTGCTTTGAGGCGGTGGGACTCAACTGAGGTGAGAAGCTTGAGATAATGAAGACATTCTTGATTTGAGGTCATCGAGAGTTTGCAATGGATTCAGGAGTTTAAGTCTCGATACCATGAAGAGAGTTTGAGAAAGTAAATAATACTTGAGTAAACTTCAACTTAGTTTATTCATCAAATGAAAGAGGTATAAATAGCTACAATTGATGGGAGATACTAGCTAGCTTGGGCGGCCACTAGATATGGGCGGCAAGCTTTTACTCTAAAAAGTAAAAGTATGTCTATGACATAAAGTAACTAGAGTTTGACATATTAATTATTTATATGTACCACAATTAATATGTCCTTTACAAATAAAGTGTACAAATAAAGTATACACGAAATAAATAAATATTACATACTATTTTATATGTAATATTTCCATAGGTTCCTTATCCGGGGAGTTTTGCATTCAAGTGTTTATCTTGTCAATTAATTAGGTTTAAGGTACTTAGACCAAGGAGGAGACAAAGAGTAGTTTCAATCACTCGTATAAGGGGAAACCACTTGTTTAAGAATTCACCGTTCACACATTAGGACACCATTCGAAGATGGTAGGTAAATCATTTCCAAGGAATCACGGGGAGATAACTTGAACAACGAATCATCTTGGCTAGGTTCTTTTATCATTTCAACAATTTTTGTAGTTAAGCATTACTTTCTTGACCAAACTTGCGACTCGGATCAAGATAATTATAACTAATTGGTGTTTGACCTCACATCGCTTGTGAGATCGACCATGACCACCGTCTTAGGCGCAATTGACCCGGTACATTGCCGGTGAGATTGGAACCCTAGAAAAGTTGCATCAATAGGTTGTTCCATTTGTTCCAATTCAGTCTCATGATCGATTCCTTGCAAATCACCCTCGGGATCCATGACAAATCGAGCATTTTTTTGGGGAAAGTTTGGTAAATTTGGGGGCAAAGGGGAAAAGGGTTTAGGGAAGACGAAGAACACTCAGAATTACGTTGATATTATTGGAGAATGATTTTACGGATTAGATTTAGCCAATATTAGCATCGTAATAAACTTTTTACGCCAATAATAATGGCGTCAAACACACATCGTTACGCCAATAAGACAATTTTACGACAATAATAGTGGCGTAAAACTCTGTTTACGCCAATAATAATAATAATGGCGTAAAATGTTGCTCGTTACACCAATAATGGACTCCTTATGCAAAGTAATGTTAGGGGTGGTTTAACGACACTATTATTGTCGTAAAATTTGTTCAGACGATGGTATTATCGTCGTGTCCTAAAAAGCATTTTATAACAAGTTGAACTTTATTTACAAGTGGGTGAGGGGACATGGCCGATTTTCCAATTTCCCCAAATAACTACTAGTACAATATCACTTCAATATAAAAGATTTTGTATTAATCCATTTAAAAAAATAAACTTAATTGTGTATACCCGTCCATTCAGTCATTTACTAATTAGTAATTATTACCCGCCGTCCCACTTTATATCTTCCTTCTTCCATGTCCTCCAATATTTTCCGTATCCTTCAAATTATGTTGACAAATAACTACTATAGCATATAGCACTCCCCTATGGTATGAATGGTTGTTATATAGCATCTAGAGTCTAGAAAAAGTTTTGAGCATGTTTAGATCAAAACTAAGCTCATCGAGCCGAGTCGGTGATATCATGTTGAATCAAGATATCGCATAAGCACTCCTAAGAACTTCCGATCTTTATGCGCCGTTACAAAGTCCTTAAATATGGACTTTTTAAAAATGTCTTCAAAATCTACACCACCCCAAAGCGAAACCGCACTTAAATGTTTTGAAACAACTGTCATCTTAGCGTTTTCCCCTTTAAAATTCCATTGTCCCTTGAAATAGCGCTGCATGATCGATTATATACACTCCGTGTGGGCCTACAAGCTGCAATTCACAGTATAACAAGCCTGCATAAATATTTCATCATGTTATATATATATATATATATATATATGCATATATATATGCCGTGCAATGCGGAAATGAAAAAAACTAAATAAATGCGAAGATGTGAACTAAATATAAAATCCACGGGAAATGAGAAACTAAACAATTATGAAGATGTGACCAAGCAATTGTTCCACGTAATATTTTATTGTATTACGTCACATGTCATCAATCGTTCCTAGAATTCGACACAAACATATATGTTATTACCATATATAACTTAGTGCTTGGCATTCGTAGCAGAAGCATTATATGGTGCCCTATCCCTAAAATGAAGATAAAAAATAGAGTTGACCCCAAATAGATCCCACAGCAGAGTCGCTATCCTATTTATTTTTAGGGTTGTGAACAGTGCATCCCTACTTGTGAGGATACACTATTCACGTCCCTAAACATATTTAATTATTAAAAATTATAGGGATAAGGATAGAGATGTTGTTGGAGTGAAATAATAAATATTTAATATGTATGAATAAGGTTGTGAGGTGAAATATATATTATTTAATATATTTGAAATGTTATAGTGATAAGGATGTTACTGTGTTTTGAATTATGATGTTGTAAAATAGGGATATGTATTATTTTAGGGATAAAATATGGTACTTTTGATGTGAATGCCCTTACCTACTCAAATTTGAAGCAGGTGATGATGCAACACAAAATTGAAGCACCATGGGAGATGTTATTGCGAGGAAAAACGCATTATAACTTTGAATTTTCTAAAAGCATTAAGTGAATCAGTACTAATATAGAAACTTAATCACTACTAATATAGAAACTCATTGAACCCACAATATAATTAGATATTACATACAACAAATTAGAATAGAAAGACATAAAATCCATAAATGAATTATAATCCAATGATGTATGACTCCGAAAGAAAGCTTGATAATTCATATGCCTAAAAAAAGTGCTCAAATCTGGCAAACATTCTCAGAGGTACAATGTGGCTTCATTTGTTGAAGAACATCATTGGGGCAATCTGCAAAACCAACAATTTGAAAAAAGAAAAGAAAAGAGATCTAAAAAGAAATGTGGTTAAATCCTAAGAGTGCATTCAACAAAGAACAACAGAGAATATGTCAAATAATCCCACTATCCAAATGTCACAAAGCGGTGTTTTTTTTATCGTCAGACACCATAGCTTCATGCAGGCAGATGTTTGTTTCCTAAATTGATGATAAAAAGGTAACGTCTTTGCACACAAATTATCTCCACTTTATTCCCACCAATACTTTCACATGAATAAAACAAACTAATGTTAGAACGGTCAAGTGTTTACATTGCAAAATCCTAATGTTAGAAAAAAAAAAAAAAACACACAATTGGAATACACAACCAAAATAAAATAACGTTGTTAAAAAAAACGAACTACCTAATAAAATAAGAAATCTAAATAAATTAAAGCAAGGCAATATTGAGAACCAAAACTTACAGGAAAAAATAACTTCCTTTTAGCTAATGAAGGTTCTGCTGATCCAATACCAAGTCTTTTGATACACCTATACACAGAAACAAAGAAAGATGAAGAAAAAAAAACAGGCACGTAGAGACAAAAGGGAGGAAAAAAAAAAAGTCATGTCATTAAGCAACATCGAGCTCGAATAAATATGTTGAACAATGATTTAGTGTAAGAATAATAATAAAACTGAGAAATTTCATCATTTTGAAAAGAAAATCTCCGAAACTAATTTTCAAACCACAACCTTCAAAAATAATATAGCACCATATCCTACACCAATACAATACAAAGCATGATCATAGACATAAGTCAAGGCCAAAACGTTTACCCCATCCCCACCTTTCATCCATCAATTAGAAATCAATCTACTTCTACAGAATGTATCACCTATGATGCATGGATACTTGAGTTTTCAACCGTATCGTGTATCCGATACGCCGCGGATACGGATACGGCAAGGATACGCAAGATACGTCATGGGATACGTATCGGGACTGATTTGTAGTTTCGAAAACTTCGGATACGGCATTTAGGATACGCCAATTCTGATAGGATACGCGTATCAGCCTTCGGATACGCCCACTGTGAGGAAATTTGGTTTTTTTTTTTTTTTTTTCCATAAAGACGTGAAAAGGTGTGTGCTAGTGTGCCCTCTCAAAGCCCAAAACTTCACCATCCCAAGAATAATAGCTTTTCCTTTCATCTTCTTGTTAATCCCAATATAAACTTTTGGATTTTTAAGAATCATAATAACTGTATAAATTTGGTCCTTGCATTTTAATTATTTACAGTTTGGTCCTTATATTTTTATTATTTACATATACACCCCATATCTGTATCCTATATTTTACGAAAATCTCGTATCCGCGTATCCCGTATCCGTGCATCCTAGTGTATCACCGCTTTTATGGATTGAAACATCAAATACGGAAGAGAATAGGAAAGACCAGGTAGAATGTGGCTCTCAGCAAGCCGCCGCTCTCTTCCTCCGCTAATGAAGGTTGAACCATTCTGTCTCCCACCGCTTTCAACCCTCCCTCCCGGGGTGGAGCTTCAATATATGTTCTGAAGTGTTGCAATCCACAACGCACCCACGATCTCCGGCAACGATATGATGAATTAGTTGAGCAAAATCAGGGATAAAGCAGTAGAAGAGTACAAATAATTATAATAAAAAATTTTGAACAGAAATTTGTTATCATCAAAGCTCGATTACGCCCACGATCTCGAACGATTTTCTTTGAGATTTCACCCATATTATCATACCTACTCCTTTATCCACGCTTCCCACAACCGTAACCACCGCTAAGCGAAACGACCCGTCCTTGAACGAAGCAGCCATTAGGTCCAGTAACGTTCATAGCCAAGCATTTGAAGGTATGGAGGTTAATAGTTTTCCCGAATCGTGGGGAGGATTTGAGTGGTTAGGATTTGAATAAATCGGGTTGAGTTTAGGATTTTCACTCAGTGAATCCGAGATTTGCGTAGGAGGTTGGAAATTAAAAACAGAGGACGATAAGATGGGGTTTCGCGTGTTGTTATTTCAGGTATAAAGCGGTCGAAGGCGGGTTTGGGTGTAAAAATGCGGGTAATCAGGTTAAAAATGCTTTTT